>LR778263.1:60975080-61406571 GCA_902810595.1 Coregonus sp. 'balchen'
GTTTAAACTACTCCATGGTTATATAGCTGAGGTAGTTAAACTACTCCATGGTTATATATCTGAGGTAGTTAAACTACTCCATGGTTATATATCTGAGGTAGTTAAACTACTCCATGGTTATATATCTGAGGTAGTTAAACTACTCCATGGTTATATAGCTGAGGTAGTTAAACTACTCCATGGTTAATAGCTGAGGTAGTTAAACTACTCCATGGTTATATAGCTGAGGTAGTTAAACTACTCCATGGTTATATATCTGAGGTAGTTAAACTACTCCATGGTTATATATCTGAGGTAGTTAAACTACTCCATGGTTATATATCTGAGGTAGTTAAACTATTTGATATGATGAGGATATGGGGCCATTTCTTATGAGTGTGTAACTAGTTTAAAGTTAGTAGAGAGAAGTGGTTCTGGGTGACTCTAAGTCTGGGGTAGTAAATTCCAATCTGTCCAAGGAAGATAGTGGGGTTTATATTAGAATGATGTACGGAGGGAACGTCCTGCTTGGGGGTAAGAGGTCATGACATAGAAGGGGTAGTGCTCATTGACGATGGCCAGATGTGGTTGAGGAAATGTGTAACCAAGAGTATAAAAGATGTGAGATTTGTGTATGTGGGCAGTTCAATTGACAAAGGGCAGAGCTATGTCGTTTTGTTAGATGAAAACCACGAGCTCGTGATCAAATAAATACTTGGTTAAAATCTCCACAACAATGTCTAAAGTAAATTCTTGCATCTTCAACTTTTCAATACCTCATCATAACACTACTCCATGGTTATATATCTGAGGTAGTTAAACTACTCCATGGTTATATAGCCGGAGGTAGTTAAAACTACTCCATGGTTATATATCTGAGGGTAGTTAAACTACTCCATGGTTATATAGCTGAGGTAGTTAAACTACTCCATGGTTATATAGCTGAGGTAGTTAAACTACTCTGGGTTATAGACTGAGAGTAGTTAAACTACTCTGGTTATATATCTGAGGTAGTTTAAACTACTCCATGGTTATATATCTGAGGTAGTTAAAACTACTCCATGGTTATATAGCTGAGGTAGTTAAAACTACTCCATGGTTATATATCTGAGGTAGTTAAACTACTCCATGGTTATATAGCTGAGGTTAGTTAAACTACTCCATGGTTATATAGCTGAGGTAGTTAAACTACTCCATGGTTATTATATCTGAGGTAGTTAAACTACTCCATGGTTATATATCTGAGGTAGTTACATACTACCATGGTTCATATCTTGAGGTAGTTAACTATTTGATATGATGAGGATATGGGGCCATTTCTTATGAGTGTGTGTTAAACTAGTTTAAAGTTAGTAGAGAGAAGTGGTTCTGGGTGTGACTCTAAGTCTGGGGTAGTAATTCCAATCTGGTCCAAGGAAGATAGTGGGGTTTATATTAGAAATGATGTACGGAGGGGAACGTCCTGCTTGGGGGTAAGAGGTCATGACATAGAAGGGGTAGTGCTCATTGACGATGGCCAGATGTGGTTGAGGAAATGTGTAACCAAGAGTATAAAAGATGTGAGATTTGTGTATGTGGGCAGTTCAATTGACAAAGGGCAGAGCTATGTCCGTTTGTTAGATGAAACCACGAGCTCGTGATCAAATAAATACTTGGTAAAATCTCCACACAATGTCTAAGTAAATTCTTGCATCTTCAACTTTTCAATACCTCATCATAACACTACTCCATGGTTATATATCTGAGGTAGTTAAACTACTCCATGGTTATATAGCTGAGGTAGTTAAACTACTCCATGGTTATATATCTGAGGTAGTTAAACTACTCCATGGTTATATAGCTGAGGTAGTTAAACTACTCCATGGTTATATAGCTGAGGTAGTTAACGCTCCATGTATAATAGGTAGTTAAACTACTCCATGGTTATATATCTGAGGTAGTTAAACTACTCCATGGTTATATCTGAGGGTAGTTAAACTACTCCATGGTTTATATATCTGAGGTAGTTAAACTACTCCATTGGGTTAATAGCTGAGGTGTTAAAATACTCCCTGGTTTATATCTGGGGGTAGTTTTAAAATTCCAGGTTTTTTTAAACGAGGGGTTTTTTTCTACTCCAAAGGGTTTTAAAAGGGTGAGGGGGTTTAAAAAAAAATCCATGTTTATATATTTTTGAGGTTTGTTAAAATACTCCCGGTTTTAAAACTGAGGTAGTTAACTACTCCAAAAGGGGTTTTTTCTGAGGGAGTTAAACTACTCCAAAGGTTTATTCTGAGGTGTTAAACTAACCCCCTGGTTATATAGCTGAGGAGTTAAACTACTCCAAGGGGTTTTTAATTTGCTGAGGTAGTTTAACCCACTCCATGGGGTTTTTATCTGAGGTAGTTAAAAGACTCCTGGTTATATAACTGAGGGAAATTAAAATCCCCCGGGTTTTATATCCCGAGGTATTTTAAAATACTCCAGGGGTTTTTAATTGGGGGTATTAAAAACTAAATACCCTGGTTATATATCGGGGGTATTAAAAATACCCCTGGTTAAAAATATTTTGAGGGTTAAAAATCCCTGGGTTTTATATCTGAGGGAAATTAAAAACTCCCTGGTTATAAAATCTGGGGGTTTGTTAAACCCCACTCCATGGTTATATATCTGAGGTAGTTAAACTAACCCCTGGTTATATATCCCGAGGTAGTTAAAAACTCCCATGGTTATTAAACTGGGTAGTTTAAAAATACCCTGGTTATTATATCGGGGGTAGTTAAACTACTCCATGGTTATTAGCTGAGGTAGTTAAACTCCCATGGTTTAAAAACTGAGGGGTTAACTATCCATTTGGGTTTTAAAAGGGTATTATGACACCCCCCTGGTTTTTATATCGGGGGTAGTTAAACTACTCCTGGTTATATATTGAGGTATTAAACTACTCCATGGTTTATATCTGAGGTAGTTAAACTACTCCATGGTTATATATCTGAGGTAGTTAAACTACTCCATGGTTATATATCTGAGGTAGTTAAACTACTCCATGGTTTTTATATCTGAGGTAGTTAAACTACTCCATGGTTATATAGCTGAAGTAGTTATGACACTCCATGTGCTACTCAGTGCTGCCTTCATCTTGCAGTGTTGGAGTCTGTGGTTCATCCTGTGGCTGGAAACATCTGGAAACTGATACACTGTCCCTGTGGTCTAACCTCTAATTTAACATTTTAGTCACTTAGTAGAAACTCTTATCCAGAGCGACTTACAGTAGTGAGTGCATGGGGTCACGCCATGGGAATCAAACCCACAACCCTGGCGTTGCAAGTGCCATGATCTACCAAATGAACCATGCTCTAAACCAACTGAACCCTGTTTCTAACCAACTGAACCATGCTCTACCACTGAACCATGCTCTACAACCAACTGAACCATGCTCTACCACACTGAAACCCTGCTCTACCCAACTGAACCATGCTCTACCAACTGAACCATGTTCTACCAACTGAACCGTGCTCTACCAACTGAACCATGCTCTACCAACTGAACCATGCTCTACCAACTGAACCATGTTCTACCAACTGAACCGTGCTCTACCAACTGAACCGTGCTCTACCAACTGAACCATGCTCTAAACCCAAATGAACCATGTTCTACCAACTGAACCGTGCTCTACCAACTGAACCATGCTCTAACCAACTGAACCATGCTCTACCAACTGAACCATGCTCTACCAAATGAACCATGTTCTACCAACTGAACCGTGCTCTACCAACTGAACCATGCTCTACCAATTGAACCATGTTCTACCAACTGAACCATGCTCTACCAACCATGCTCTACCAACTGAACCATGCTCTACCAACTGAACCATGCTCTACCAACCACCCCTCTACCAAATGAACCATGCTCTACCAACTGAACCATGCTCTAAACCCAAATGAACCATGCTCTACCAACTGAACCATTTTTTACCACTGAACCCTGCTCTACCAACTGAACCATGCTCTACCACTGAACCATGCTCTACCAACTGAAACCATGTTCTACCAACTGAACCATGCTCTACCAACTGAACCATGCTCTACCAACTGAACCATGCTCTACCAACTGAACCAATGCTCTTACCAACTGAACCGTGTTCTACCAACTGAACCATGCTCTACCAACTGAACCATGCTCTACCAACTGAACCATGCTCTACCAACTGAACCATGTTCTACCAACTGAACCATGCTCTAAAACCCAAATGAACCATGCTCTACCAACTGAACCATGCTCTACCAACTGAACCATGCTCTACCAACTGAACCATGCTCTAAACCCAAATATGCTTTACCAACTGAACCATGCTCTACCAACTGAACCATGTTCTACCAACTGAACCACGCTCTACCAACTGAATCATGCTCTACCAACTGAACCATGCTCTACCAACCATGCTCTACCAACTGAACTATGCTCTACCAACTGAACCATGCTCTACCAACTGAACCACGCTCTACCAACTGAACCATGCTCTACCAACTGAACCATGCTCTAACCAACTGAACCATGCTCTACCAACTGAACCATGCCTACCAACTGAACCATGCTCTACCAACTGAACCACGCTCTACCAACTGAACCATGCTGTACCAACTGAACCATGCTCTACCAACTGAACCATGCTCTACCAACTGAACCATGCTCTACCAACTGAACCATGTTCTACCAACTGAACCATGCTCTACCAACTGAACCATGCTCTACCAACTGAACCATGCTCTACCAACTGAACCATGTTCTACCAACTGAACCAAGCTCTACCAACTGAACCATGTTCTAACCAACTGAACCATGCTCTACCAACTGAACCATGCTCTACCAACTGAACCATGCTCTACCAACTGAACCATGTTTCCCACCAACTGAACCATATCTACCAACTGAACCATGCTCTACCAAACTGAACCCCTGCTCTACCAACTGAACCATGCTCTACCAACTGAACCATGCTCTACCAACTGAACCATGCTCTACCAACTGAACCATGCTCTACCAACTATGCTCTACCAACTGAACCATGCTCTACCAACTGAACCATGCTCTACCAACTGAACCATGCTCTACCAACTGAACCATGCTCTACCAACTATGCTCTACCAACTGAACCATGCTCTACCAACTGAACCATGCTCTACCAACTGAACCATGCTCTACCAACTGAACCATGCTTCTACCAACTGAACCATGCTCTACCAACTGAACCATGCTCTACCACTGAACCAAAGCTCTACCAACTGAACCATTTTTCTACCAACTGACCATGATCTACCAACTGAACCATGCTCTACCAAATGAACCATGCTCTATACCAACTGAACCATGCTCTACCAACTGAACCATGCTCTACCAACTGAACCATGCTCTAAACCCAAATGAACCATGCTGTACCAACTGAACCATGCTCTACCAACTGAACCATGCTCTACCAACTGAACCATGCTCTACCAACTGAACCATGTTTCTACCAACTGAACCATGCTCTACCAACTGAAAACCATGCTCTACCAACTGAACCATGCTCTACCAACTGAACCATGTTCTACCACCAAATGAACCAAGCTCTACCAACTGAACCATGTTTCTACCACTGAACCATGCTCTACCAACTGAACCATGCTCTACCAACTGAACCATGCTCTAACCAACTGAACCATGTTCTACCAACTGAAACCATGATCTACCAACTGAACCATGCTCTACCAACTGAACCATGCTCTACCAACTGAACCATGCTCTACCAACTGAACCATGCTCTACCAACTGAACCATGCTCTACCAACTGAACCATGCTCTACCAACTGAACCATGCTCTACCAACTGAACCATGTTCTACCAACTGAACCATGATCTACCAACTGAACCATGCTCTACCAACTGAACCATGCTCTACCAACTGAACCATGCTCTACCAACTGAACCATGCTCTACCAACTGAACCATGCTCTACCAACGAACCATGCTCTAACCACTATGCTCTACAACTGAACCATGCTCTACCAACTGAACCATGCTCTACCAACTGAACCATGCTCTACCAACTGAACCATGTCTCTACCAACTGAACCATGCTCTACCACTGAACCTGCTCTACCAACTGAACCACTTTTCTACCAACTGAACCACGCTCTTCCAACTGAACCACGCTCTACCAACTGAACCACGCTCTACCAACTGAACCATGCTCTACCAACTGAACCACGCTCTACCAACTGAACCGGACCCAAATTGATACACTCTGCTACGCTGTTATCATTCAACCACTGGACTTTTATTTTGCATAACAAGTAGAGACATTACTTGATTTTTTCATTTTCAAAAGTAGGCTAAGTGCTGTACACAGTCATTTTATTTATATTTCCATGGTGCTATGATAGATATAAAGATAAGTGATTTTTAATCTAAAACTTAACATAACATTCATCCAAAAAATAAAACAAGCATGGTTATAATCAAGAATCAGGAATACTGCAATAGTAATAGTAAAGAGTGAGATGTCATTAACAAGTGTGAATAATGGACTTAATGACACTGGGAAGGGATGTGTTGCTATTCAGGGTTGGTGTAGTTGTACTTTAGTGGTTGAAGTGAAAGACAATTGAATGTAGAGGCAAGCCTCTGCTCGGCTGATGGGGGTAGAACAGCGGTTTGTTGTTACAGGACTCTCCTGGCCAAACAGCAGTGGCCCTCTCTGGGTCTGCGTGTACATCTATAAATTCTCAAATTCACAGTCGAAATCGGTCATTCTGCAGACGATGTACTTCCACTGCCGATCTCTGCAACAAAGTAGAAGAGAGAAGAATGTTATCAGGCAGGCAGGCAGACAGACAGACAGACAGACAGACAGACAGACAGACAGACAGACAGACAGGCAGGCAGGCAGGCAGGCAGGCAGGCAGGCAGGCAGGCAGGCAGGCAGACAGGCAGACAGACAGACAGACAGACAGACAGACAGACAGACAGACAGACAGGCATGCAGGCAGGCAGGCAGACAGGCAGACAGACAGACAGACAGACAGACAGACAGACAGACAGACAGACAGACAGACAGACAGACAGACAGACAGACAGACCGACAGACAGGCAGGCAGGCAGGCAGACAGACAGGCAGGCAGGCAGGCAGGCAGGCAGACAGGCAGACAGACAGACAGACAGGATGGGAATGTCAGGTTGTTTTCCACAGTGAGTGGTTGGCTGGATGGATGTCATAGATACTGCTCTTAAACTTCAGGCTGAGATCTGAGATGGCCTCGCCTCGCTTCAGTATTATTGATAGACTACTGTTTCAGCCTTCCCTCCTGAACCCATGAAAAGTATTGGACTTCAACAAGTGATGGAGTAGATATACTTTAGTTATTTAAGGTAGAGCTAGAAGAAGAAAAATACTACCATTCCAAGCTACTACCATCTAACTACCATGTAACTACCATGTAACTACCATGTAACTACCATGTAACTACCATGTAACTACCATGTAACTACCATGTAACAACGATGTAACTACCATGTAACTACCATGTAACTACCATGTAACTACCATGTAACTACCATGTAACTACCATGTAACAACGATGTAACTACCATGTAACTACCATGTAACTACCATGTAACTACCATGTAACTACCATGTAACTACCATCTAACTACCATGTAACTACCATGTAACTACCATGTAACTACCATGTAACTACCATGTAACTACCATCTAACTACCATGTAACTACCATGTAACTACCATGTAACTACAATGTAACTACCATGTAACTACCATGTAACTACAATGTAACTACCATGTAACTACCATGTAACTACCATGTAACTACCATGTAACTACCATGTAACTACCATGTAACAACGATGTAACTACCATGTAACAACCATGTAACTACCATGTAACTACCATGTAACTACCATGTAACTACCATGTAACTACCATGTAACTACCATGTAACTACCATGTAACAACGATGTAACTACCATGTAACTACCATGTAACTACCATGTAACTACCATGTAACAACGATGTAACTACCATGTAACTACCATGTAACAACGATGTAAAATACCATGTAACTACCCGAAACAATGTAACTAACCTGTAAAATACCATCTAAAACCATGTAACTACAATGTTAAAAACCCTTACTCCTGTAACACCATGAATACAAAGTAAAATACCATGTAACTACCTGTAACTACCATGAAAAACGATGTAACACCCCTTAACTACCCCTTACTACCATGTAACTACCATGTAACTACCATGTAACTACCTGTAAATACCCTGTAACTACCAGAACTACCCTGTAAAAACGAGTCTACCTTAACTACCATTCCCAACATTTTAAAACCCATTTCTACCATGAAAACCATTAACTACCTGACCCACCTTAAATACCATTAACTAACCCTGTAAAATACCAGTACAAAAGAGTAATACCATGTAACTACCATGTACACCAGTAACAAAGTGTAACTCCATGTAAAATACAATTAACTACCCCTGTAATACCAGACATTTGTTTGGAGGGGCCCCCTCCAAAAATCCGCTACTACGACGATAAAGCATTCAAAGGTGGCTGGGCCCCCGAAATAAACTATTTGTTACCCAATAATAAATAACTAACCCCGCTACATCTACAGACCTGAGAACTCCACGAAGGGGGTTTTGGGGCCCCCCTTAAGTAGCCCTAGCGGGGGTACAAACTCCCCCTCCTCTTGATTGTCCCAGCCACCCCCATGATTTCCATGGAAGGAGAGAGAGAAGAGAGAGAGAAGAAGAGAGAGGGGAGAAAAAAGGGGGGGGGGGGTCCCCGGGGGGGGGGGGGGGGGGGCCCCCCCCGGGGGGAAAAAAAAAAAAGGGGGGGGGGGTTTTTGGGTTTTCCCCAAAAAGAAAAAAATTTTTTTTTTTTGGGGGGGGGGGTTTTTTTTTTTCCCCTTTTTTTATTTAACTATTTTCAATATTTTTTTTTTGCAATTTTTCTTTTTTTTATAAATAAAATAATTTTAAATGTCTTTATTCCTTCTGAACTTTTCTGAGTGTAATGTTTACTGTTAATTTTATATTGTTTAGTTCACTTTTGTTTATTATCTATTTTCACCTTTGCTTTGTATAACCTAAATAACCCCCTTAAATTGAAATTGAGTGGGAGAGGCGAGAGTGCGGAAGGCTGTAGTTTTGTGGGTTTATAGGTTCGCTATGTCTCTTGTCTCTTTCTGTTTATCTGCTCGTCTTCTTCTCGCTTCGTCTCTCTCTTCTCATCTCTCTATCTCCTCTCTCCTTTCTCTTTTCTTTTTTGTTGTTCTCTATCTCTCGTCTCTTCTCTCTCTCTCTCTTTCTCTTTCTTCTCGCTCTCTCTCTCTCTAACTCGTCTCTTCTCCTCTCTATCGGAGAGGGAAGGAGTTTCTAGCTGTGGCTTGGTTAGAGATGGAGGTTTTTGCCAAACGCCAGGGGTTTGTGGGTTGCGATTGCCCCCGGGGGTGCAGTATGAAAAACCCATTTTTTCAAAAATCGAGCGTATGCCTACAATGAACTAAAAATGTAAGTGTAAGGGTTAGGTTAATGGTTAGGGTCAGGGTAAGGGTCAGGGTCAGGGTCAGGGTCAGGGTCAGGGTCAGGTTGTGTAGGGTTATAGGTAGGAGACGTACCAGCAGGAGTAGGGGCAGCGGCGGCTGTAGCGACAGCAGTAGAATGACCACTCACGGTCCAGGACAGGCTCAAAGTACTTGCTCATCACCCCCGCCACCAGACCGTTGTTGGTGCATGTTGAAGACCTGCAGAGAGGAAATTACATCCAACTTGTCAAATAAACTTTATGAACCAAAGACCCATAACATAGGCCACCTCTTGTTGGCCAATAATCCCAAAGGATTTGTCTCAGAAACCGAGGGTACAGAGTTGTGGTGGCTTCATTGCCACAGTTGAATACAGATCATTTAAACAAATTTCAATACAATTGACATCCAAGAGTTCAAAATGAGGCAATTATCATTACATCGAGGAAAGCTTAGTTTATTAACAATCTTCTCATCTTTTCCCTCCCATCCCCTCCCTCCTCTCCTCTCCCTCCTCCTCCTCTCCTCTCCTCTCCTCTCCTCTCCTCCCTCTCCTCTCCTCTCCCTCCTCTCCTCCTCTCCTCTCCTCTCTCTCCTCTCCTCTCCTCTCCTCTCCTTCCTCTCCTCTCCTCTCCTCTCCTCCTCCCCCTCCCCTCTCCTCCCCTTCCCTCCCCTCTCCTCTCCTCATCTTCCCCCCTCCTCCTCTCCTCCTCCTCTCCTCCTCTCCTCCGGTGATTTGATGTAAACACCGTTGTGTTGTCTGCGTAGTGTGTTTATAGTCCATATAGCCAGTTGCCATCACAACAGAAGAGTTTGAACCAACATTAACCCAGAGCGCTGAGAGCCCAGTGATCTGTAGCCCTTTGTCACGGCAACAGCTATGGAACCAATGGGGAGGATAGGTTATGGGCTCTATTCAATCCGTATCGCAGGAGTTTAGCATCACAGCGGGATTTAAATTTAAAGGCAATGTTCCCGCGTTAGCAGGGACTGCATTCATGGTAAATGCTGCATATGTCAGCTCAATCAGAAATTACCTTAAAATGTATATAGCGCAATCCATTTAGTATGATTTGTTACGTTTCGTATGGTATGTATTAATTACAATTTGTATGGGGAAGGGTCAGTTAACACGCTAAGTAGTTGCAAAGTTGCTAAAATGCTAAAGTTGTCCGTGATGAGGTTCCGACCCTCAACATTTGGGTTGCTAGACATTCATGTCATACGACCACCCATTCTCCCGACCAACCTCCTTCATTTTGTTTTTGGCTTAAGTAACCCATTTTATGTAACCGTACCAAACGTACCAACCGTACCAACCGTACCAACCGTACCAACCGTACCAACCGTACCAAATCATACTAATTTGAGTGTCACAGATTATGTTTAATATGTTATATCTAGTCTTTTGAGGCCAGGCTGGAAATTCAGAGATCAGAGGGATCCATGATGAGCCCCATTACAAGAGGATTTCACAGAGGATCAGAGGATCAGAGCTGAGCCCCATTAACCTGAGGGAAAGCCCTGTGTGAGCTGCCCTTGCGACTCTGTCTATGTGTGTGCCTCAGCTTGATTTTATGGAACATTCCACGTCTGCCTTGGCGCCTCATTGCCACAGTGTGCACCTCAGCCCCTAGGATGATAGAGCACATCTACCTCAGTTCCCAGAGGAAGCCTTTGTTTCCAGACCTGATAGCAACCTAACCTAACCTCACCGCAGCTGAGACACAATGGATAGGGTGTAACGCAGTGATATATGAAATACCACACTGGATAGGATGTAACACAATGACATGGCATGCTGACCACCACCAAATGGCTAAATGTAAATCAACATGTCTATTGGCATTGTTTATTTTCAGTCTAAACATGAATGATAAATGTTTCTTGGGGGAAAAAGTGCATATTTTATGTGAAATGCTGACCTCGTTTTTGCGCGTTACACATTTGTTCAGGTTCTTGAACAAATGTAGTGAGCTCAGCTGGCCATGGTGTCAGAAAGCTGTGCCAAACATCGAAACATTTCTAAAAGCACAGGAAATAGCTCAGAAACTGGGATCATAAAGTAAGTAAAGGAAATGTCAGAGGATGGATGAGAGACTGCCAGTTGTATAAAGACTGTTACACTGAGAGAAGAAAAACATCCAAGACAGTCTCTTGAAAATGTTGAATGAGTACACATGCCCATTTGACGTTTTTGGAGATAACTCCAGCCTTGATGGAGAAAACCTGTTTTTCTCTTTCTTTTGTCATCTTGGTGATCAGTGGGACTGGCACAGCAGATTACATTTGAAGGAAATACATTTTACCAGAGTACAATGTTGTCGAGAACACAAATGTGTTTTAAAAAACAGACTGAGGGCCTCCCGAGTAGCGGAGCGGTCTAAAGGCAGGGCCAGAGGCGTCACTACAGACCCGGGTTGGGGTGGTCAGGAGTCCCGTAGGGCGGCGCACAATTGGCCCAGAGTCGTCCGGGATAGGGGAGGGTTTGGCCGGGGGGGGCTTTACTTGGCTCATCGCACTCTAGCGACTCCTTGTGGCGTGCCGGGCGCCTGCAGGCTGACCTCGGTCATTAGGTGAACAGTGTTTCCTCCGACACATTGGTGCGGCTGGCTTCCGGGTTAAGCAGGCGGGTGTTAAGAAGCGCGGTTCGGCGGGTCATATTTCGGATTGAGTCAAAGCACCATATTGTTTATGTAGAACTTCATCATTTCCCTGAAAACACTTGTCTGCATCCCAAATGGCACCCTATTCCCTATATAGTACACTATGTTTGACCAGAGGCTGTGGGCCCTAAAGTGGGACAGGGCACCATTTGGGACGTAGCCTTGTTTCGATCTGACACCCCATAAGGCCTTCCTAATTGATCTGACACCCCATAAGGCCTTCCTAATTGATCTGACACCCCATAAGGCCTTCCTAATTGATCTGAAACCCCATAAGGCCTTCCTAATTGATCTGAAACCCCATAAGGCCTTCCTAATTGATCTGAAACCCCATAAGGCCTTCCTAATTGACCACCCCATAAGGCCTTCCTAATTGATCTGACACCCCATAAGGCCTTCCTAATTGATCTGACACCCCATAAGGCCTTCCTAATTGATCTGACACCCCATAAGGCCTTCCTAATTGATCTGACACCCCATAAGGCCTTCCTAATTGATCGGACACCCCATAATGGCCTTCCTAATTGATCTGACACCCATAAGGCCTTCCTAATTGATCTGACACCCCATAAGGCCTCCTAATTGATCTGACACCCCATAAGGCCTTCCTAATTGATCTGACACCCCATAAGGCCTCCTAATGATCTGACACCCCATAAGGCCTTCCTAATTGATCTGACACCCCATAAGGCCTTCCTAATTGATCTGAAACCCCATAAGGCCTTCCTAATTGATCTGAAACCCCATAAGGCCTTCCTAATTGATCTGAAACCCCCATAAGGCCTTCCTAATTGACCACCCCATAAGGACCTTCCTTAATTGATCTGACACCCCATAACGGCCTCCTACTTGATCTGACACCCCATAAGGCCTTCCTAATTGATCTGACACCCCATAAGGCCTTCCTAATTGATCTGACACCCCATAAGGCCTTCCTAATTGATCTGACACCCCATAAGGCCTTCCTAATTGATCTGGACACCCCATAAGGCCTTCCTAATTGATCTGGACACCCCCATAAGGCCTTCCTAATTGATCTGACACCCCATAAGGCCTTCCTAATTGATCTGACACCCCATAAGGCCTTCCTAATTGATCTGACACCCCATAAGGCCTTCCTAATTGATCTGACACCCCATAAGGCCTTCCTAATTGATCTGACACCCCATAAGGCCTTCCTAATGATCTGACACCCCATAAGGCCTTTCCCCTTAATTGATCTGACACCCAATAAGGCCTTCCTAATTGATTGACAACCCCATAAGGCCTTCCTAATTGATCTGACACCCCATAAGGCCTTCCTAATTGATCTGACACCCCCATAAGGCCTTCCTAATTGATCTGACACCCCATAAGGCCTTCCTAATGATCTGACACCCCATAAGGCCTTCCTAATTGATCTGACACCCCATAAGGCCTGTAATTTTCCCCTAATTGATTCTGACACCCCATAAGGCCTTCCTAATTGATCTGACACCCCATAAGGCCTTCCTAATTGACCACCCCATAAGGCCTTCCTAATTGATCTGAAACCCCATAAGGCCTTCCTAATTGACCACCCCATAAGGCCTTCCTAATTGATCTGACACCCCATAAGGCCTTCCTAATTGACCTGACACCCCATAAGGCCTTCCTAATTGATCTGACACCCCATAAGGCCTTCCTAATTGACCTGACACCCCATAAGGCCTTCCTAATTGACCTGACACCCCATAAGGCCAGTAGTCACATAGACTATTGCAGCATAGATACTGGAGGCTGAGATGGGGGGGGGGGGTTTGGGGGGGTAGGGGGGGGGGGGGGGGGGACACTGTAGCCCCTTCCGACGATACCCCCAGACAGGGCCAACCAGGCAGGATATAACCCCACCCACTTTGCCAAAGCACAGCCCCCACACCTCCAGAGGGAAATCAACAGACCACCAACCTACTACCCTGAGACAAGGCTGAGTATAGCCCACGAAGATCTCCTCCACCGCACGAGCCCGAGGGAGCGACAAACCGAACAGGAAGATCACGTCTGTGACTCAACCCACTCAAGTCACACACCCCTCCTAGGGACGGCATGGAAAGCACCAGTAAGCCAGTGACTCAGCCCCCGTAATAGGGTCAGAGGCAGAGAAACCCAGTGGAGAGACAGGAACCGGCCAGGCAGAGACAGCGGTTTGTCGCTCCAGTGCCTTTCCGTTCACCTTCGCACTGTGGTGTCAGAAACAACGATGCTGATTTATGCTGTGATGATAAGAAGTCCGCTTACACTGTACTTTGATTATAAAGGTTTATTATTGTATCAAAGATCACAGTATCAATTTACAGACATCTGCAGATATCTGGAGAACAACGGCCCAATCTGTTGTCTCTCCCCGTCCTTTGTTCAGAACATGGTATTTATATCCTATGTAACATAATATGGCGTGATTTTAATAAACCAATCCCCGGCCTCTACATAGCAGACTCTCCTCTATTCCAAGAAACCTATGTAGTAATGCTTTCCAGATGTTTCAGCAAAGCAGAGTAGAGTTCATCCATTACACCATTTGCAAACGTCAGCAAAATCATAAACTGTTTAGATACTACAGCACCCCTGGGCCAGACTACACTCAATCATAGGACCTACTGAAGAGATGAGTCTTCAGTAAAGACTTAAAGGTTGAGACCGAGTCTGCATCTCTCACATGAATAGGCAGACCATTCCATAAAAATGGAGCTCTATAGGAGAAAGCCCTGCCTCCAGCTGTTTGCTTAGAAATAGGGACAATAAGGAGGCCTGCGTCTTGTGACCGTAGCATATGTGTAGGTATGTACGGCAGGACCAAATCGGAGAGATAGGTAGGAGCAAGCCCATGTAATGCTTTGTAGGTTAGCAGTAAAACCTTGAAATCAGCCCTAGCCTTAACAGGAAGCCAGTGTAGAGAGGCTAGCACTGGAGTAATATGATCACATTTTTTGGTTCTAGTCCAGATTCTAGCAGCCGTGTTTAGCACTAACTGAAGTTTATTTAGTGCTTTATCCGGGTAGCCGGAGAGTAGAGCACTGCAGTAGTCGAATCTAGAAGTGAAAAAAGCATGGATTAGCTTTTCTGCATCATTTTTTTACAAAAAGTTTCTGATTTTTGCAATGTTACGAAGATGGAAAAAAGCTGTCCTTGAAATATTATTGATGTGTTCATCAAAAGAGAGATCAGGGTCCAGAGTAACGCTGAGGTCATCTGTTTTTTTTAGACGACTGTACAACCATCAAGATTAATTGTCAGATCCAACAGAAGATCTCTTTGTTTCTTGGGACCTAGAACTAGCATCTCTGTTTTGTCCGAGTTTAAAAGTAAAAAATGTGCCGCCATCCACTTCCTTATGTCTGAAACACAGGCTTCCAGGGTAGGACATTTTGGGGCTTCACCATGTTTCATCGAAATGTACAGCTGTGTGTCGTCCGCATAGCAATGAAAGTTAACATTGTGTTTACGAATGACATCACCAAGAGGTAAAATATATAGTGAAAACAATAGTGGTCCTAAAACGGAATCTTGATGAACACCGAAACTTACAATTGATTTGTCAGAGGACAAACCATCCACAGAGACGAACTGATATCTTTCAGACAGATAAGAACTAAACCAGGCAAGAACTTGTTCGTGTAGACCAATTAGGGTTTCCAATCTCTCCAAAATAATGTGGTGATCAATGGTGTCAAAAGCAGCACTAAGGTCTAGGAGCGCAAGGACAGATAATGTCACAAACGAGACTCTCGCTGTTCCTCCTGCTCACCACCAGAGGGAACCCTCTCCTGAGTATTAAACCCCTGAACTACATTTCCCACATACCTGGCTCTGATTACCGTTGCACCTGACTCCCATCAGTAGACTATTTAGGTGCTCTCAAACTCTCTCTCTTTGCGAAGTCTTGTTTACCCTGGTGATTATTTCTGAGCGTTTTCGCCTGTGTCTGTCTGCCCGTGGATTTACTCTGGACTGTTTTTCCCTCCTTGATTCTTTGCTGCCTGCCCTGGACTATATTCTTTACTGGACTGATTTTTGTAAGCTTGCTGCCTGCCCTGACCTTATGCCTGTACCTGGATTACGAGTTGCCTTATCCCTACTGTTGTGTCTGCTGGCGATTGACCCTGTTTGTACGACCCAGATTGTAATAAAACTGCAAATGGATCCTCACTCTCCTGGAGCGTCATTACAGAAGACTTCGCCAACACACGATCCAGCAGCTCTGGTTCAGATGTCCACGGAGATCTCCACTCAAGCTCACCAACTCGCCATTCATCAACAGCAGCTAACCCATTTAACTACAGTAACAGAGGAACTCGTCAGGACGCTACAGAGGTTGCCGGTGTCGCTAACGAACCCAGCCCCTCCTCCACCGAACGCGAGTGTGGGCGCTTCTCCACCACCGTCACTCACAGTTAACCCACGTCTGGCTCTCCCTGATAAGTTCGACGGCAACCCAACTAAAAGTAAGGGATTTCTACTGCAATGTTCATTATTCATTGATCAACAACCAGCTATGTATGTCACCGATGCCAGCAAGATTTCCTTGGTATGCTCACTCCTCGCTGACAAGGCGTTTAGAGTGGGGTGACGGCGGTTTGGAGAGAGGATGGCACTGCTTTTCCATCGTTTGGTACCTTTCTTCAACGCTTCCGGGAAATATTTGAACACCCGGAGGGAGGTATGAGAGCTGATGACCGACTACTTGCGTTGAGCCAGGGCAGGAATACCGCAGCAGAATATGCTTTGACATTTCGCACTCTAGCAGCTCAAACCGACTGGGTGGAGAGCACACTTAAACTGCTCTTTCGCAAGGGACTCAGCTTGGAGTTGCAATCCGAACTGGCCTGCCGAGATGAAGGGAAATCGCTGAATCAATTCATCGAACTAACCATTCAGATTGACAATCTGATTCGTTCACGTCGTCCACTCAGAACGGTACCCACCAGCACACAATACCCGGTCACTCTGTCTCAAACTGAAACCCATGCAGCTCGGATATACTCACCTGACTCCGGAAGAACGAGAACGCCGCATACGTCAACATCTCTGCCTCTATTGTGGTCAACCGGGCCATCTGAGGGCGTTTTGCCCCACAAGACCACCTCCTCGTAATCCCTCTTCGGTTGAGTCCTTGTGTTCAAGCACATCATTCCAGTTCTTGCATCAAAGTACCTATAGTATTATCTCTAGAGGGCAATCATATATCCACATCAGCTCTATTAGACTCAGGAGCAGCCGGGAACTTTATGTCTCACGAGTTTGCCCAACAACAACAACTCCCATTAATCTCCTGTAACTCTCAATTGGCAGTGGAGGCGCTAGATGGACGGCCTCTCGGCGATGGGAGGGTCCTGCACACCACCGTGGACCTTCAACTACAGACGGTACCCTTCACACTGAGGTAATTCGTTTCTACGTCATCTCATCACCTCATAACCCGGTTATTCTTGGACTCCCCTGGCTACGTCAACATAATCCCCTCATCTCATGGAGGGAGGGTCGTATCATCAAATGGGACCCGTCATGTCACTCCAACTGCTTAACTGGCAGCCCTTCACTCTCCATTCAGACCGTCACGCTAAAGGACGAGCGGGTCCTTTTCCCCACTCTTCCCATTGAATACTCTGACCTCATCGAAGCTTTTAGCAAGACCAAGGCGATGGAACTCCCCTCCCACCGATCAAGCGACTGTTCCCATCGAACTATTACCAGGCACAACACCACCTAAGGGCCGAATCTTCCCCCTATCACAACCCGAATCAGAAGCCATGAACAAACTACATCGAGGAGGAACTTTCGAAGGGGTTCATTAGAACGTCGACATCACCTGCAGCCTCTGGCTTCTTCTTTGTTAAAAAAAAAGACGGTGGCCTACGCCCTTGTATCGACTACCGGGGTCTCAACGACATCACCGTCAAGTTTCGATATCCTTTACCGCTGGTACCAGCTGCCCTAGAACAACTCCGCAAAGCCAAGTACTTCTCCAAACTGGACCTCCGCAGCGCCTACAATCTCATTCGCATCCGGGACGGTGATAAATGGAAGACAGCCTTCTCTACCAGCACTGGGCACTATGAGTATTTGGTGATGCCTTTCGGGCTGTCCAATAGTCCGTCCGTATTTCAGTCGTTTATCAATGACGTCTTTCGGGACATGCTTAATCGTTGGGTAATTGTTTACATCGATGACATTCTCGTCTATTCCAAACACCTATGAGGAACACGTGCAACACGTGAGAACAGTATTACAACGACTCATTGATCACCAATTATACGCCAAAGCAGAGAAGTGCGAATTTCACCAGACTTCCACGTCTTTCTTGGGCTACATCATCAACCAGGAGGGAAGTCGCCATGGACGAGAAGAAGGTCAAGGCCGTTCTAGACTGGCCACTGCCAGTAACCTTAAAGGAGTTACAACGCTTCTTGGGATTTGCGAACTTCTACCGACGCTTCATCAGGAATTTCAGCTCGGTAGCCTCTCCCTTAACCTCTATGACTAAGAGAAATGCACCACCACCTCAACCTGGTCAACTACAGCACAGGAGGCTTTCGCAGAACTCAAGTCACGTTTCACATCTGCCCCCATCCTCCACCACCCTAATCCTGAAATCCCGTTTACAGTTGAGGTGGACGCTTCTAATACGGGCATTGGAGCCATCCTCTCACAGCGGCACGGATCCCCACTCAAGCTCTATCCGTGCGCCTATTACTCCCGCAAAACTTAGTCCAGCCGAACAGAACTACGACGTCGGTAACCGAGAACTGTTGGCCATGAAAGCAGCTATGGAGGAGTGGCGTCATTGGCTGGAGGGAGCTAAAACACCCGTTTGTGATTCTAACTGACCACAAGAATCTGGAATACTTGCGATCTGCCAAGAGACTGAATCCCAGACAAGCGAGGTGGGCTCTCTTCTTTACACGATTTGACTTCACCGTTACCTATCGTCCCGGTTCAAAGAACACCAAAGCAGACGCATTATCACGCCAACACGACGGTGTACTTCCCACTGAATCCAAGGAAACCCTGCTTCCTGAGTCATTAATCGTGGACCCTATTCAGTGGGACATCATGACAGAGCTCACCCAGGCCAATTCACAAAAGACCCCTCCTCCCGAATGCCCCCCTAACAAAACTTTTGTACCTCAGGATCTCTGTCAGAAAGTGCTACAGCAAGTTCACTCCGTACTCAGCTCCGGTCATCCTGGAATCGCTGCCACTGTTCACCTGCTTCAGAACAGCTTTTGGTGGCCAACCTTGCGGGCAGACACAATAAAATTCTACCATCGGGCCTACTGCAACCACTGCCAGTTCCCCACCGACCATGGTCCCATCTTGCCATAGACTTTATTACCGATCTTCCCAAGTCCAATGGGAACACCACAATACTCACTGTCATAGATCGCTTCTCCAAGGCCTGCCGGTTGATTCCACTTCCCAAACTGCCCACAGCATTGGAAACAGCCGAACTCATGTGCAACCTTGTGTTTCGCTTCTATGGCCTGCCTGAGGACATCGTGTCGGGACCGGGGGCCCCAATTCACATCCAGAGTATGGTCAGCATTCTTCCAACAACTCAACATCAACATTAGCCTCACTTCAGGATATCACCCACAATCTAATGGTCAGACAGAACGCCTCAATCAGGAGATCACCGGTTTCTCAGAGCCTACTGTCATCAGAACCAAGCAGACTGGAGTCGATTCTCATGTGGGCGGAGTATGCACAGAACTCACTCCAGAAACCCTCCACCGGTCTAACTCCATTCCAATGTGTAATGGGCTTCCAACCTCCCCTATTTCCATGGTCAGGGGAACCCACCGAGGTACCCTCTGTCAACGACTGGCTCCAGAGAAGCGAGGACATCTGGAGTCAGGCTCACACCCACTTGCTACGTGCTGTCAGGAGACAGAAGTTGCAGGCCAATCGTCACCGTCGCCCCCAATCCCGAATATTACTCCAGGTCAATGGGTCTGGGCTATCCACTCGAGACCTACGCCTCAGACTTCCTTGCAAGAAAACTCCAGTCCCAGGTATGTAGGTCCCTTCCAAATTGTTAAACAGATTACACCAGTTTCCTTCCGTTTGGCATTACCCTCTAATTATCGTATCTCTCCCACTTTTCATGTATCACTTCTCAAACCCGCTGGTGGTCCGAGGAGCGGAGGAGGAGGAGCAGACCAGTGATCAGGGCCTCCCACCCATCTTGGTGGACGGCGAGGAGGCATATCAGGTTCGAGATCTACTCGATTCCAGACGCCGGGGCAGGCTCCTCCAATATCTGGTGGATGGGAGGGGTACGGACCGGAAGAGCGATCCTGGGTTAATACAGAGGACATACTCGACCCCGCACTCATGACTGAGTTCCATAGGACGCACCCGGAGAAACCGGCCCCCCCGACCTCGAGGAAGACCCCGGCGTCGTTCGCCTCTTCGCGTCAGGAGCCGCTCGCAGGGGGGGGGCTCTGTCACCAAACGAGACTCTCGCTGTTCCTCCTGCTCACCACCAGAGGGAACCCTCTCCTGAGTATTAAACCCCTGAACTACATTTCCCACATACCTGGCTCTGATTACCGTTGCACCTGACTCCCATCAGTAGACTATTTAGGTGCTCTCAAAATCTCTCTCTTTGCGAAGTCTTGTTTACCCTGGTGATTATTTCTGAGCGTTTTCGCCTGTGTCTGTCTGCCCGTGGATTTACTCTGGACTGTTTTTCCCTCCTTGATTCTTTGCTGCCTGCCCTGGGACTATATTCTTTACTGGACTGATTTTTGTAAGCTTGCTGCCTGCCCTGACCTTATGCCTGTACCTGGATTACGAGTTGCCTTATCCCTACTGTTGTGTCTGCTGGCGATTGACCCTGTTTGTACGACCCAGATTGTAATAAAACTGCAAATGGATCCTCACTCTCCTGGAGCGTCATTACAGATAAAGAGCATTGGTCTGACGCCATTAAAAGGTAATTTACCACTTTCACGAGTGCGGTCTCAGTGCTATGATGGGGTCTAAAACCAGACAAGCGTTTCGTATACATTTTTTGTCTTCAGGAAGGCAGTGAGTTGCTGCACAACAGCTTTATCTAAAAATTTTGAGAGGAATGGGAGATTCGATATAGGCCGATAGTTTTTTAAATTTTCTGGGTCAAGGTTTGGCTTTTTCAAGAGAGGCTTTATTACTGCCACTTTTAGTGAGTTTGGTTCACATCCAGTGGATAGGGAGTCTTTTATTATGTTCAACATAGGAGGGCCAAGCACAGGAAGTAGCTCTTTCAGTAGTTTAGTTGGAATAGGGTCCAGCATGCAGCTTGAAGGTTTAGAGGCCATGACTACTTTCATGAATGTGTCAAGAGATAAAGGATTAAAAAACTTGAGTGTCTCCATTGATCCTAGGTCCTGGCAGTTTTGTGCAGACTCAGGACAGCTGAGCTTTGGAGAAATACGCAGATTCAAAGAGGAGTCCGTAATTTTCTTTCTAATGATCATGATCTTTTTGGCGAAGAAGTTCATGAATTCATCACTGCTGAAGTGAAAAGCATCCTGTCTTGGGTAATGCTGCTTTTTAGTTTGCTTTGTGACAGTATCAAATATACATTTAGGATTGTTCTTATTCTCCTCAATTAGGTTGGAAAAATAGGCTGATCGAGCAGCAGTGAGGGCTCTTCGATATTGCTCTGTACTTTCTTTCCAAGCTAATAGGAAGACTTCCAGTTTGGTGGAGCGTCATTTCCGTTCCAATTTTCTGGAGGCTTGCTTCAGGGCTCGGGTATTTTCTGTATACCAGGGAGCTAGTTTCTTGTGACAAATGTTTTTTGTTTTTAGGGGTGCGACTGCATCTAGGGTATTACGCAAGGTTAAATTTAGATCCTCAGTTAGGTGGTTAACTGATGTTTATACTCCGACGTCCTTGAGTAGGTGGAGGGAGTCTGGAAGGGCTTCTAGGAACCTTAGGGTTGTCAGAGAATTTATAGCACGGCTTATGATGATCCTTGGTTGGGGTCTGAGCAGATTATTTGTTGCGATTGCAAACGTAATAAAATGGTGGTCCAATAGTCCAGGGTTATGAGGAAAAACATTTAGATCCACAATATTTATTCCACAGGACAAAACTAGATCTATTGCTACACTACTACGACTGCTATTGCCACTACTACTACTACTACTACTACTACTGCTACTACTACTACTACTACTACTACTACTACTACTACTACTACTACTACTGCTACTGCTACTACTACTACTGCTACTGCTACCAGTGGATGCTCCTCAGAGGAGGAAGGGGAGGGCCATCCTCCTCAGTGAATTTCATAAAAATAAACATTTTAAAACATTTTAAAAGTTATATTTTTTTTAGATAAAACTATACTAAATATAATCATGTCACCAAATAATGATTAAAACACACTGTTTTGCAATGAAGGTCTACAGTAGCCTCAACAGCACTCTGTAGGGTAGCACCATGGTGTAGCCGGAGGACAGCTAGCTTCCGTCCTCCTCTTGGTACATTGACTTCAATGCAAAACCTAGGAGGCTCTTGGTTCTCACCCCCTTCCATAGACTCACACAGTAATTATGACAACTTCCGGAGGACGTCCTCCAACCTATCAGAGCTCTTGCAGCATGAACTGACATGTTGTCCACCCAATCAATGGATCAGAGAATGAATCTAGTACTGAAAGCATATGCTACAGCTAGCTAGCACTGCAGTGCATAAAATGTGGTGAGTAGTTGACTCAAAGAGAGACAAAGACAATAGTTGAACAGTTTTGAACAAATTAATTTCTTCAAAAATGACGGAGAAGCAAGACAGAGATTTCTTCATTTTTTTTCAGTTTCACTTACTTCGCTAGCAAATGCAGCTGGCTAGTTTATTATACTGCTACTACTACTACTACTACTGCTACTACTACTACTACTACTACTACTACTACTACTACTACTACTACTACTACTACTACTACTACTACTACTACTACTGCTACTGTACTTTCTGCCTGGGAACCAATTATCTAGTGTTTAGTCCACTCCCCCTTAGAATAACTACACACATCCTGTTGAATGCGTCTCAAATGGCACCCCTATTCCTTATTTAGTGCACTACTTTTGACCAGGCCCCACAGGGCTCTATATAGCGAATAGGAAGCCATTTGGGACAGAGATCCTGTTAGCCCTCTGTTCCACCTGATATTAGTGGCGTCTGAACAAACAACAATGGCTGTCAATACCTTCACAACACATTTGTATGAATAACCTACAGGTAAACTATATTATGTTTGTCAGTTACCTGTAGGTTCTTGATCAATTAGTGTGAATTGACTATAAGAGTGCTTGTGAGAAAGTGGAGGATATTTGCAATTGTACACTCTTAGAAAAAAGTGTTCCAAAAGGGGTTTTCGGCTGTCCCCATAAGATAATCCTTGTTGGCTCCAGGTAGAACCATTTTGGGTTAAATGTAGAACCCTCTGTGGAAAGGGTTCAACATGGAACCCAAAATGGTTCTACTTGGAACCAAAAGGGTTCTACCTGGAGCCAACAAAGGTTCTTCAAAGAGTTACCTATGGGGACAGCCAAAGAACCCTTTTAGGTTCTAGATAGCAAATGTTTTCTAAGAGTGTATAGCCTATATAAGCTTTCTCCCAGACAAATGAGCATAAGCAGGTTTAGGGCTTTGGAGAACTGACACCCAGGTGCTCTGCTGCACATCGTCCATCTTCTTCTTTCCAAACTGCCGTCTGTTTGTGGATCAGCCTCCTGCTTTGTATACCAAATTAGCTGTGAGGTAGTGGAACACTCTCACACACACACACACACACACACACACACACACACACACACACACACACACACACACACACACACACACACACACACAGGAAGCAGCATGTGTGGCAGAGCAGCGCCAGCAGCATAAAGCAGCAGAGGTTTTGTTGTTAATGCACACTCAGCACTCCAACCAGGACCTGTATAGGCCTGTGTTGTGTGGTAATACTGGCCACTTCGTCACTTCACGCATACATGAAGCACGTCAGAAAGGAAAGTGGACAGTAACTACCAGCAATAGAGTCACCAGCAGTAGAGTCACCAGCCAGTAGGAGTCACCAGAGAGTGCACCAGTAGAGCACCAGCCAGTGATCATCAGCAGTAGAGTCATCGCAGTAGAGCACCAGAAGTAGGTCACCAGTAGAGTCACAACAGTAGAGTCACCACCAGTCGGTCACCAGCCGTAGAATCACCAGTAGTAGAGTCAACAGCGTAGAGTCACCAGCAGTAGAGTCATCAGAAAAAGTAGAGCACCAGTAGAGTCAACAGCAGTAGAGTCACAAGTAGATATTCAGCAGTAGAGTCACCAGCAGAGAGAGTCACCAGCGTAGAGTACCAGTAGAGTCATAGAGTAGAGTAACCAGTAGAGATCAACCAGCGGAGGAGTCACAGCCGTCGAGTACCAGCAGTAGAGTCACCAGCAGTAGAGTCACCAGTGCGTCACCACCAGTAGAGTCCACCAGTAGAGTAAACACCAGTAGAGTCCCAGCAGTGAGTTCACCACAGTAGAGTACCCCCAGTAGAGTCACACCAGACAGTAGAGTCACAGGCATAGATCACCAGTAGAGTCACCACCCAGTAGAGTCACAGTAGAGCACCAGTAGAGTCACCACCAGTAGATCACCACCAGTAGAGTCCCCAGCAGTAGAGCACCAGCGTAGAGTCACCAGCGTCGAGTCACCAGAGCTAGAGGCCATCAGCAGTAGAGAACCAGCAGTAGATCACCACCAGTAGAGTCACCAGTAGAGTCACCAGTAGGCACAGCAGTAGAGTCACCACCAGTAGGAGTCACAACCAGTAGAGTCACCAGCAGTAGAGTCCACCACCACGTAGAGTCACCACAAGTAGATCAACCAGTAGAGTCACCACCAGTAGAGCAACAGCAGTAGATTCAGCAGCAGAGAGTCACCAGCAGTAGAAGTCACCGTAGTAGAGTCACCCAGGAGGTAGAGGTCACCAGCAGTAGAGTCACCACCAGTAGAGTCACCACAGTAGGAGTCACCAGTAGTAGAGTCACCACCAGTAGAGGTCACCGCAGTAGAGTCCCAGCAGTAGGGAGTCACCAGTAGTAGAGTCACCGTAGAAGAGTCACCGCAGTAGAGTCCCCAGGAGTAGAGTCCACCAGCAGTTAGCGTCCCAGCAGTAGAGCCACCAGCATAGAGTCACCAGCAGTAGAGTCACCACCCGTGAGTCACCATTAGAGTACCCGTAGCGTCACCACCAGAGCGTCACCACCAGTAGAGTACCAGCAGTAGAGTCACCAGCAGTAGAAGTCACAGTAGAGTCACCAGCCAGAGGTCACCAGCAGTAGAGTCACCAGTAGAGTCACCAGTTTAGAGTCACCACCAGATAGAGGTCACCAAGCAGTTAGGTCACCACAGTAGAGTCACCAGCAGTAGAGATCACCACCAGTGAGTCACCAGCCGTAGAGTTACCACCAGTAGAGTAAACAGCCGTAGAGTCACCACAGTAGAGTCCCAGAGAGTCAACCAGTAGGGGGAGTCACACCAGTAGAGTCACCATTAGTAGAGTCATAAGCAGTAGAGTCACAGTAGATCACAGCAGTAGAGTCACCACCAGTAGAGTCACCAGCAGTACGAGTCACCAGCAGTAGAGTCACAGCCGGAGAGTCACCAGAGTAGAGTCACCGTAGAGTCACCAGTAGAGTCACCCACCAGTAGAGTTCACAGCAGTAGAATCCACCCAGTAGCTAGAGTCACACCAGTAGAGTACCAGCAGTAGAGTCACCACCAGTAGAGTCACAGTAGAGTACCACCAGTAGAGTCACCAGTAGAGTCACCATAGTGAAGTCATCAGCAGTGAGGCACAGTAAGAGTCACCAGCAGAGAGTCACACAGTAGAGTCACCACCAGTAGAGTAACCAGTAGAGTCACCACCAGTAGGAGTCACACAGCAGTAGAGTCACCAGCAGTAGAGTCACAGAGTAGAGTCACCAGTAGTAGAGTCACCAGTAGTAGAGTCAAAGAGTAGGAGTCACCACCAGTAAGAGTCAACCACCAGTGAGTCACCAGGTAGAGTCCCCAGTAGAGTCACAGTAGAGTCACCAGCAGTAGAGTCATCAGCAGTAGAGTCATCAGCAGTAGAGTCACCAGCAGTAGAGTCACCAGTAGAGTCACCAGTAGAGTCACACCAGTAGAGTCACCAGCAGTAGAATCACCAGTAGTAAAAAGAGTCAACAGCAGTAGAGTCACCCGCGTAGATCATAAAGCAGAGAGTACCCGTAGGAGTCAACAGCCGTAGAGCCCAAGTAGAGTCATCAGCAGTAGAGTCACCAGAAGGAGAGTCACCGCAGAGAGTCACCAGTAGAGTAATCAGCGTAGAGCACCAGTAGAGTCACCAAGCAGGAGAGTTCACCAGAAGTAGAGGTCACCAGCAGTAGCGTCACAGCAGTAGAGTCACCAGTAGAGTCACACCAGTAGAGTCACCAGTGAGTAACCACCGTATGTTGTCACCAGCAGTAGAGTCACACAGTAGAGCACCACCAGAGAGTAACCAGCAGTAGAGTCACCAGCAGTAGAGGTCACCAGTAGAGTCCACCACAGTAGAGGCAACAAGTAGAGTCACCCGTAGAGTTCACCACCAGTAGAGTCACCACCAGTAGCGTCACCAGCGTAGAGTCCACCAGCAGTGAGGGAGTCACCCGCAGTAGAGTCACCAGCAGAGAGTCATCAGGCAGTAGAGTAAAACCAGCAGTAGAGTCACCACCAGTAGAGTCACCAGTAGAGTCACCAGTAGAGTCACCAGCAGTAGAGTCACCACCAGTAGAGTCACCACCAGTAGAGTCACCAGCAGTAGAGTCACCACCAGTAGAGTCACCACCAGTAGAGTAACAAGTAGAGGTCACCACCAGTAGAGTCACCAGCAGTAGAGTCACCAGAGTGCGTCACCAGCAGTAGAGTTTCACCAGTAGTAGAGTCACCAGTAGTAGAGTCAACAGCAGTTAGCGTCACCACCAGTAGGAGTCACCCACCAGTAGGAGTCACCAGTAGAGTCACAGCAGCTAGAGTCACCAGCAGTAGGTCAACAGCAGTAGAGTTAACCAGTAGTAGATACCAGTAGAACGTCACAAGAAGTAGAGTCACCAGTAGTAGAGTCACCAGCAGTAGAGTCCCAGCAGTAGCAGCCAACAGCAGTAGAGTCACCAGCAGTAGAGTCACCACCAGTAGAGTCCCAGTAGAGTCACCAGTAGAGTCACAAGCAGGTAGCGGTCACCACAGTAGAGTCACCAGCAGTAGAGTCACCAGCAGTAGAGTTCACAAGGAGAGTCACCAGCAGTAGAGTCCAGCAGTAGAGTCACCAGTAGAGTCACCCGTAGAGTCACCACCAGTAGAGTAACCAGCAAGTAGAGTCACACAGCAGTAGAGTCACCAGCGTAGAGTCACCACCAGTAGAGTACCAGCAGTAGAGGTTACCACCAGTAGAGTAACCGGCAGTAGAGTCACCACAGTAGGTCACCGTAGAGTCACCGTAGATCACCACCAGTAGAGTCACCATTAGTAGAGTATCAGCAGTAGAGGTCAACAGTAGGTCACCAGACCGTAGAGTCACCACCGTAGAGTCACCAGCAGTAGAGTAACCGCAGGAGTCCACAGCATAGAGTCAACAGCGTAGAGTCACCCAGTAGAGTCACCAGTAGAGTCACCACCAGTAGAGTCACCAGCAGTAGAATCACCAGTAGTAGAGTCACCACCAGTAGAGTCACCAGCAGTAGAGTCACCACCAGTAGAGTCACCAGTAGCGTCACCACAGTAGAGCACCAGTAGCGGCACCATTAGAGAGTCATCAGCAGTCGAGTCACCAGTTAGAGTCACCAGCAGTAGAGTCACCACCCGTAGAGTCACACAAGAGAGTCACAGTGAGTCACCACCAGTAGAGCACCAAGCAGTAGAGTCACAGCAGTAGAGTCCCAGCAGTAGAGTCCCAGTAGTAGAGCACCAGGTAGAGTCACCAGCAGTAGAGGCACCACCAGGTAGAGTCCCCACAGTAGAGTCACCAGTAGCGTCACCAGCAGTAGAGTCACCAGCAGTAGGGCACCAGCAGTAGATTCACCAGTGTAGAGGCCAGTACCTTTTTTGAGTCACCAGACCGTAGAGTCACCAGTAGTAGAGCACCAGCAGTAGAGTCACCGCAGTAGAGCCACAGCAGTGAGTTCACCAGCCGTAGAGTACCACCAGTAGAGTCCACCAGTAGAGTCACCGTAAGAGTCAACAGCCGTAGAGGTCACCACCAGTAGCGTCACCAGCGTAGAGTCACCAGCAGTAGAGTCCAGTAGAGGTCACCAGCCAAGTAGAGCACAGCAGTAGAGTCACCAGTAGAGTCACCAGTAGAGTCACCACCAGTAGAGTCACCAGCAGTAGAGTCACCAGCAGTAGAGTCACCAGCAGTAGAGTCACCACCAGTAGAGTCACCAGCAGTAGAGTTACCACCAGTAGAGTAACAGCAGTAGAGTCACCACCAGTTCGAGTACCAGTTTTATATTTTGTTTTTTTTTTTCTTTTAGTCACCAGTAGAGTCACACAGTAGAGTCACCATAGTAGAGTCTCAGCAGTAGAGTCACCAGTAGAGTCCCAGCAGTAGAGTAACACCAGTAGAGTCACAAGGCAGTAGGCACCGCAGTAGAGTCACCAGCAGTGAGTCAACAGCAGAGAGTCCCAGTAGAGTCACCCACCAGTTAGAGTCACCAGCTGAGGAAGCACCAGTAGTAGAGTCCACCCACCAGTAGAGTAACCAGGCAAGTAGAAGTCACACCAGTAGCGTCACAAGTAGAGTCCCACCACCAGTAGAGTCACCAGCTAGGTCACCAGCAGTAGAGGCACCAGTAGAGTAGCCAGTAGAGTCCACAGCAGTAGAGTCACCAGTAGGTCCCCAGCGTAGAGTCACCAGCCAGTAGAGTCACACCAGTAGAGTTCACCAGTAGAGTCACAGTAGAGTAACCAGCAGTAGAGTCACCCCAGTGAGTAACAGCCAGTAGAGTTCACCAGCAGTAGAGTCACCAGTAGAGTACAGCAGTAGATCACCAGCAGTAGAGGTCACCAGTAGAGTCACAGTAGAGTCCACCCCACCAGTAGAGTCACCAGCGAGTAGAGTCACCGAGCAGTAGAGTCACAGCAGTAGAGTCACAACCGTAGAGTACCAGCAGTAGAGTTACCACAGTCGGTAACAGCAGTAGGTCACCACCAGTAGAGTCACCAGTAGAGTCACCAGTAGAGTCACCAGCAGTAGAGTCACCACCAGTAGAGTCACCACCAGTAGAGTCACCAGCAGTAGAGTCACCACCAGTAGAGTCACCCCAGTAGAGTCACCAGTAGAGTCACCAGCAGTAGAGTCACCAGCAGTAGAGTCACCAGCAGTAGAGTCACCAGTAGTAGAGTCACAGTAGTAGAGTCACCAGCAGTGGTCACCAACAGTAGGTCACCACCAGTAGAGTCACCGTAGGAAGTCACCAGCAGTAGAGTCCAGCAGTAGAGTCACCAGCAGTAGAAGTCCAGAGATAGAGTCCCAGCTGAAGAGTCACAGCAGTCGAGTCACCAGTTAGGGAGAGTCACAAGCAGTAGAGTCACCAGCAGTAGAGACACAGCAGTAGAGTCACCAGCAGTAGAGTCACCAGTAGTAGAGTCACCAGCAGTAGAGTCACCACCAGTAGGAGTTCACCAGTAGAGCCAACAGCAGTAGTATAACCAGCAGTAGTCACAGCAGTAGAGTCAACAGCAGTAGAGTCACCATCATCGAGTCACCAGTAGAGACCAGCAGTACTAGTCACAAGCAGTAGAGTAGCCAGTAGTAGAGTCACCAGCAAGGAGAGTCACCAGCAGTGAGGTCACCCCAGTAGAGTCACCAGTAAGAGTCACCACCAGTAGAGTCAACAGTAGCGTCACCAGCAGTAGAGTTCACAGTAGAGTTCACAGTAGAGTACAGCAGACGTCACCAAGTAGAGGTCACCAGCAGTAGAGCACCAGCAGTAAGCACCACCAGTAGAGTCACAGTAGAGTCACCAGCAGTAGAGTCACCACCAGTAGAGTCACAGCAGTAGAGTCACCAGCAGTAGAGTCAACAGCATAGAGTCCCCAGCAGTAGGAGCACCAGAAGTAGAGTCACCAGTAAGAGTCACAGCAGTCGAGTCACCAGCAGTAGAGTCACCACCAGTAGAGTCACCAGTAGAGGTCCCGAAGTAGAGTCACCAGCAGTAGAGTCACCAGTAGAGTCACCAGTAGAGTCAACCAGTAGGAGTAACCAGCAGTAGAGTAAACAGTGAGTCACCAGCAGTAGAGTCACCGCAGTAGAGTCACCAACAGTAGAGTCCACAGTAGAGTCACCAGCAGTAGAGTCACCACAGTAGAGTCACCAGTCAGGGCAGACACCAGCAGTTCACATACTCTTCTACTCCTACCTACGTCCACGTCCTCACTTTTTTTCACCTCCACCCTGCCTTATCTTCCATATCGCATTCACTCACTAACCGTCCCTTTGCACTTATTTACCTCTTCCATTCATTCACACCTTTACTAATCCGCTTTTCGCCCTTCTCCTTTTACTTTTTTTCGTTCTTTTCCCCTTTTTGTTTACTTTTACGTCAGTTTCTACGCTTCCCCTTTTCGCCGCCTCTCCCCTCCCGTCGTTGTTGTACTATTTCCTTCTTTCCCGCATTTCCTTTCCTATACCCCTTTTTGAATACCATTTCCCTCCCTTCCTACCTCTCTTACCTTTCCTCTTTCCCACTGTGTCCTCCCTCCCCCCTTCCTCTCCTTTTGCTCATCGCAGTCCTAGCCGCTCAGCCTCGAGCAGAGTCACCAGCAGTAGATTCACAAGCAGTGAGTCACCAGTAGAGTCAACGCAGTAGAGTAACCAGTAGAGTCACCAGAAGTAGAGTCACCAGCAGTAGAGTCACCACCAGCTAGAGTCCCCAGTAGGCGTCACCAAGCAGTAGAGTCACCGCAGTAGAGTCACAGCAGTTAGGTCACCACAGTAGAGGTCACCAGTAGAGTCACCCCAGTAGAGTCACCAGCAGTAGAGTAACCCGTAGTAGAGTCACAGCAGAGAGTCACCAGCAGTAGAGTCACCGCAGTTAAGGTCAACCAGCAGTAGAGTTAAACCAGTAGGTCACCGCAGTATGAGTCACCACCAGTAAGAGTCACCAGTAGAGTCACCAATAGAGTCACAGACAGTAGAGGTCACCACCAGAGAGTCACCAGTAGAGTCCCACCAGTAGAGTCACCAGAAGAGAGTCACCAGCAGTAGAGTCACCAGCAGTAGAGTCACCAGTAGAGTCACCAGCAGTAGAGTCACCAGCAGTAGAGTCACCAGCAGTAGAGTCACCAGCAGTAGAGTCACCACCAGTAGAGTCACCAGCAGTAGAGTCACCAGCAGTAGAGTCACCAGCAGTAGAGTCACCACCAGTAGAGTCACCCAGTAGTTTAACTTCTTCCTCTCCTCTGTAACCAGCAGTAGAGTCACCAGCAGTAGAGTCACCACCAGTGAGGTCACCAGCAGTAGAGTCAACAGCAGTAGAGTCACCAGCAGTAGAGTCAACAGTATAGAGTCAACCAGCAGTAGTAGGTCACCAGCAGTAGAGTCAAATCAATAGAGTCACAGTAGAGTCACCAGCAGTAGAGTCACCCGCGAGAGTCAACCAGTATAGAGTCACCAGCAGTAGAGTCCCAGCATTAGGTCACCAGCATTAGGTCCACCAGTTAGAGTCACCACCAGTCGCGTCACAGTAGAGGCCCAGCAGTAAGTCACCAGTAGAGTCACCAGTAGAGTTCAACCAGCAGTAGAGTCCCAGCAGTAGAGTCACCAGCAGTTAGAGTCAACAGCAGTAAAGTACCACATAGAGTCACCACGTAGAGTCACCAGAGAGTCACCACCAGTAGAGTCACCAGCAGAGAGTCCACCACCAGTATAGTCCACCAGCAGTAGAGTAACAGCAGTAGAGTGCACCAGCAGTAGAGTCACCCGTAGAAGTCACAGCAGTGAGGCACCAGCATAGAGTCACCAGCAGTAGAGTCAATAGTAGAGAACCACCAGTGAGTAACCAGTAGAGTCACAGCAGTGAGTCACCAGCAGTAGAGTCACAGTAGGAGTCACCAGCAGCTAGAGTCAAAACAGGTAGAGTCCACCAGCAGTAGATCCAAGCAGTAGAGTCACCAGCCGTAGAGTCAACACCAGTAGAAGTCACCGTAGGAGTCACCAGCAGTAGAGTCACCAGCAGTAGAGTCACCAGTAGGTCCCAAGTAGAGTCACACAGTAGAGTCCCAGCAGTGAGTCACCAGCAGTAGAGTCACAAGAAGTAGAGTCACCAGTAGAGGTCACAGTAGAGTCACCACCAGTGGAGTCACAGCAGTAGAGTCACCAGCGTAGAGTCACCAGCAGTATAGTCACCAGCAGTAGAGTCACCAGCAGTAGAGTCACCACCAGTAGAGTCACCAGCAGTAGAGTTACCACCAGTAGAGTCACCCCCAGTAGGAGTTCACCAGCAGTAGAGTCACCAGTAGAGTCACCCAGCAGTAGAGTCACCACAGTAGAGTACCCAGTAGATCCACCAGTGTAGAGTTCACCAGAGTAGAGTCACCACGTAGAGTCACCAGTAGAGTCACCAGCAGTAGAGTCACCAGCAGTAGAGTCACCAGTAGAGTCACCAGCAGTAGAGTCACCACCAGTAGAGTCACCAGCAGTAGAGTCACCAGCAGTAGAGTCACCAGCAGTAGAGTCACCAGTAGAGTCACCAGCAGTAAAGTCACCACAGTAGAGTCACCAGCAGTAGAGTCACCACAGTAGAGTCACCAGGAGGTAGAGTCACCCAGGAGCAGTCACCAGCAGTAGAGGTCAACAAGCAGTCGAGTCACCAACAGTTAGAGTCACAGCAGTAGAGTCACCACCAGTAGAGTCACCAGCAGTAGAGTCACCAGTAGAGTCACCAGTAGAGTCACCAGTAGAGTCACCACCAGTAGAGTCACCAGTAGAGTCACCAGCAGTAGAGTCACCAGCAGTAGAGTCACCAGCAGTAGAGTCACCAGTAGAGTCACCAGCAGTAGAGTCACCAGCAGTAGAGTCACCAGCAGTAGAGTCACCACCAGTAGAGTCACCAGCAGTAGAGTCACCAGTAGAGTCACCAGTAGAGTCACCAGTAGAGTCACCAGCAGTAGAGTCACCAGTAGAGTCACCAGTAGAGTCACCAGTAGAGTCACCAGCAGTAGAGTCACCAGTAGAGTCACCAGTAGAGTCACCAGTAGAGTCACCAGTAGAGTCACCAGCAGTAGAGTCACCCAGTAGAGTCAACAGTAGAGTCAATCCAGCAGTAGATCACCAGTAGAGTAACCAGTAGGTCACAGTAGAGTAACCAGTAGAGTCACCAGCAGTAGAGTCACCAGCAGTAGAGTCACAGTAGAGTCACCAGAGTAGAGTCACACCAGTAGAGGTCACCAGTAGAGCACCAGTAGGAGTTCACCAGTATAGTAACCAAGCAGTAGAGTCACCAGTAGAGTAACAGTAGAGTCACCAGGAGAGTCACAACCAGTCGAGTAACCAGTAAGTAGATCACAGCAGTAGTCCAGTTCTAAGGCCGTATGGGGACATCATATAGCAGTATTTTAAGAGCATGTAAGTGAAGTCGTGGAGTGCAGCTAGATGTTAGAGTGTGTCCCAACTGTCACCCTCTCCCCTATGTAGTGTACTACTTTTCACCAGGGTCCACAGTGCTATGGTCAAAAGTAGTGCACTATGTCAAATAAAATAAAAATAAAATGTTATTTGTCACATGCATGGAAAACGAGATGTAGATTAAGAGTGGAATGCTGACTGGGCCCTTCACGTCAATGCAGAGAGAACACAGAAATAATATACAAATATGATCACATAGACAAATAGAAAACTAAGTAGGCATAGGGAGACCTTTGGTTTGCATCTAGATCAACATGAGATGGGTACTGGTCCAGAGAATATACCAGAACAAAACAATAACATGATGTCCATCCACTAACGGGTCAAAGATGTTCCTCACAGACGTGCAGAGGGGAGGGGGGGGGGGGTTATTGTTTTTCATTCTTTTGGAGCATAGAGCATAAACTCCATTGTATAGAAATAACTAACTGCTATGAGTTGAGGCTACAACATTTCAGCCATAAACAGAGCAGTAAATCATGTTGAGTTTGATTGAATGTCCCATGACAGAGAGAATGTGTTTGGCACCTGACTGATGACATGACACACTCTGACCTAACGTCCTCCTAGGCCTGTGTGTGTGTGTGTGTGTGTGTGTGTGTGTGTGTGTGTGTGTGTGTGTGTGTGTGTGTGTGTGTGTGTGTGTGTGTGTATGTGTGTGTGTGTGTGTGTGTGTGTGTGTGTGTGTGACTATATCTGGTCCCTCGCCTGCCTGCCCTAGGCCACGTCTCTCTAACCCTTCATCATGGACCCCAACAGTGGTGTTAGAATGACCGTGCTCAGTAGAAGACTATGTGATGGTGCTTAGTAGAAAACTATGTGATGGTGCTCAGTAGAAAACTATGTGATGGTGCTCAGTAGAAGACTATGTGATGGTGAAATTCCACAAATTAACTTTTAACAAGGCACACCTGTTAATTGAAATTGCATTCCAGGTGACTACCTCATGAAGCTGGTTGAGAGAATCCAAGAGTGTGCCAATACCAAGAGTGTGCCTAACCCAAAGCTGTCATCAAGGCAAAAGGGGTGGCTACTTTGAAGAATCTTCAAATATAAAATAAATGTTGCTTTGATTAACACATTTTTGGTTACTACATGATTCCATATTGTTATTTCATCGTTTCGATGTCTTCACTATTATTCTACAATGTAGAAAATAGTAAAAATAGAGAAAGATCCTTGAATGAGTAGGTGTCCAAACTTTTGACTGGTACTGTAGATTTCTGCATATGTACCAAGATGTTCAAATGAACCTAAACATAATGTAAATGTGATGATTCATGCTAGAGAGGCTCGTCTATGGACATGGATCACTGAAGGACTTAGAGGACAATAAACGGTCTATCCTTAAATCCCATCTAAGCTCAGGCTTTCTGTCGTAGACACCAATAGGATAAAGCATTCAGTCATCATGCTGCTGAGACTGAGGGTTTGCACCTCAACCCAGAGTGAAATAAACTGTCCATAATTACCAAACACAGATGCTAATGATATTGTGTCCTGGTCTGACTCTCTTCACACACGCAGTTAACTCCTTCCAGCCTCGTTGCAGCCCTGCCTTGCTTTCAGCACATCTTCCTACAATAGAGATCAGAGGATGCAGACGGCCAGTATCGTTTAGGCATGCCACGTATCAGACGACCAGAGAACACACTAGATAGGGCACACTACAAAGGGCACAACAGAAACCTACCACTCCATCTAGAGAGCTTGGAGAAAGCCAGATCAGCCCCAGATGGCCAGACCAGAGCATGTCGCTTGGAAGAAAGCCAGATCAGCCCCAGATGGCCAGACCAGAGCATGTCGCTTGGAGAAAGCCAGATCAGCCCCAGGATGGCCAGACCAGAGCATTGCCGCTTGGAGAACCAGATCAGCCCAGATGGCCAGACAGAGATGCCGCTGGGAGAAAGCCAATCAGCCGAGATGGCCGACCAGAGACATGCGGATTGGAGAAAAGCCCAGTCAGCCGCGATGGCCAGACCAGAGCAGCCGCTTGGAGAACGCCAGATCTAGCCCAGATTGGACAGACCAGAGCATGAGCTTGGAGAAAGCAAGATCCGCCGAGATGGCCAGACCAGAGCATGCCGCTTGGAGAAAGCCACGCTCAAGCCCCAGATGGCCAGGCCAGAGCATGCCGCTTGGAGAAAGCCATATCAGCCCCAGATGGGGGCAGACAGAGCATGCCGCTGGGATTGAGAAAGCCCGATAGCCCCAGATGGCCAGACCAGAGGCATTGCCGCTTGAGAAAGCCAGATCAGCCCCAGATGGCCAGACCAGAGCATGCGCTGGAGAAAGGCCAGTCAGCCCCAGATGGCCAGACAGGAGCATGCCGCTGGAGGAAGCCAGATCAGCCCCAGAGGGGACAGGACCGAGCATGCCCACGTACAGATGGACAGAGAGACCACCAGAGAACCATTGATGACAGAGAGAAAGAGGGCACCACAGAGGGTGCAACAGGGCCACACTACAGAGGGCACCACAGAGGGCACTACAGAGGGCACTACAGAGGGCCACTACAGAGGGGCACATACGAGGCCACAATCAGAGGGTACCAACCGAGGGCCCACTACAGACGACAACAGAGGGCATACAGAGGGCACACTACAGAGGGCCACACTACAGAGGGCACACACAGAGGGCACCACAGAGGGCACAATACAGAGGGCAACCACCAGAGGGTACCACAGAGGGAAACACTAACAGAGGCACACTACAGAGGGTACCACAGAGGGGCATACAGAGGGCACACTACAGAGGGCACCACTCAGAGGGCACACTACAGGGGCCACACTAACAGAGGGGCACACTACAGAGGGCACATACCAGCGGGCACACTACAGAGGGCACACACAGAGGGTACACACAGAGGGTAAACGAGGGCCACCACAGAGGGTACCACAGAGGGCACTACAGAGGGCCACACTTACAGAGGGTACATTGACAGAGGGTACCACAGAGGGCCACTACAAGGGCACACTACAGCGGGCACACAGGAGGGGCACTACAGAGGGCAACCCTGACTTGTTCCAGGCAAAAGTACCACACATCTATTAGGATAGAGATAAACTGGCTAACAGTGTAAACATGAAACATTCTTTTAGAAAGGATCAGGCAAAAGAAATCCCAGAGGTACAGAGTCAAAGAGAGCAGAGATGGCAAGTGATGGCACCGGGAACCTACCACTCCATCCCGGCACGGTTGATGTCGTCCCACCAGCACTCTGTGGGATGCCCCAGGGTGGTGGGAGTCTGCTGGCACTCGAAGGTCCAGAGGCGGTCGGACCCCTCCTTCTCACTGAAGACACTCTGCAGGGCCACCAGTACCTCTCCGTGAGGACATTGGAAGTTGAACCCCTGGCGGAAGGTGTGGATCCAGGGGACAGAGCGGTCGATATGGCTCTCCATACGGTTCTCATACTCCTGGCCTGCCACGGTGGCTAGAAGGGCCAGAGCCCACAACAACAGCACTGGTCCTGGAGTCATCCTGCCTGTCACCAAGCTTGTGAGCAAAGGCTTAATGTGAGCGAAGCCTGGGCGTCCGAGAGGCTCTGAGCTGGGTCTGAGCTGGGTCTGTGCTGATCGCAGACAAAGAGAGAGCGAGAGAAAGACTGTCTGCTCTGGCCCGCTCCTCTCTGCTCCACCGCAGCAGTCTGGCTCCAGATGTGTTATAAGTTATCCAAATCCAGAACTGATGTGTAATTTGCAGCTCCCATGACAGTTTGATTGGACTGGGATTCACGTTGACTTTCTGTTAAGGTCGACTTTCAGAAAAACTCCACAGTGTTGATTGCAGAGATAAGGGGTGCACCTTAAGAAATAAAATGCTGTTTGTAAATGATTCAGGACCCATGATGTAAAGTGATGCATCATGTAATTCAAATATTAGTGCTGTGTCTTGGCTGCCTCTAGAGGCAGGGTTCTTCAATTCCGGTCCTGGAGGGCCGAAACACTTCTGTTTTTTATTTCTAACTGGTAGTTAATTGCACTCACCTGGTGTCCCAGGTCTGAATTAGCCCCTGATTAGACGGAGAGGATGAAAAACAGAGGTGTTTCGGCCCTCCAGGACCGGAATTGAAGAACCCTGCCTCTAGAGAGTTCTAATTTAACACAACATGTTTGACAGGACATTGGCCAGTTCAAAATGTTTTGGTCATTGTACTCACCTGTCATTTTTGGGGTTTCGCTCAAACTTTTCTAACTTCATGCAGTAAAACGTATCTGGATTGGAATGTCCCCCAGTGTGTATTGAAGTTTTTATTCCGTTCTGTAGCCAATGGAAACACTGAGCAATAACAAACACGCAAGATGTTATGAAAAATGAATAATTTATTAAGTATCCACATATTCTATGCTGTTTACATTATACAAAGAGAGGGAATTAGAGGCTTTACAAACATCTATTTCAGTTTATGACAGACAATGTCATATGGGACGAACTGCATTCTAATTCAGCTGGGGGCTCTTCAAGTTCATGAGAACTGGCAATAAAGGAGGACTGCAAAACAAACAGCAGAATTTCCACAGCTCTCCCGCCCCTGTGAAAACAGAATGTTCTTGTAAAAGAGGTGAGGAAAGAGAGCGAGAGAGAGTGGAGAGAGCGAAAGAGACAAAGAGAGAGAGTGAGAGAGAGAGAGAGAGAGAGAGAGAGAGAGAGAGAGAGAGAGAGAGAGAGAGAGAGAGAGAGAGAGAGAGAGAGAGAGAGAGAGAGAGAGAGAGAGAGAGACAGAGAGAGAGAGAGAGAGAGAGACATTTGGCTGTGAACAAATTAAATTAGATCTATCATGAAGCAGCCACAAAAGCAGATTCATGCAAAATAAAAAACAGTTATAATTCTAGTTCTAATTTGAAACCTCAAAAGGAGAAATGATTTGATGCCAAATGCAATCTTATAAGGAAAAAATGTAGATCTTTATCAAATGGAAAACATCACCAACCACAAGATAGAGAGGTTTGGCACATGTGACACATTGAAAGAATACAAAAAAAACCTAAGATGGAAGAAACGGAAGCATTTTGAGAACACTCTGAAAGAGATTGAAGACTCCATTGATGGAAACCAGTTCTGGGAGCAATGCAATGGTCTGAATGGAAAACAGAGGAATGACCTAGCCATTCAAAATGGCAACATTTGGAAAGAACACTTTGAAAGTCTATATGGAATATTAACATCAGAAGACCTTACTTTGCCTCCTGAGTGGCGCAGCGGTCTAGAGGCGTCACTACAGACCCTGGTTTGAGCAAAGGCTGTGTCGCAGCCGGCCACGACCGGGAGACCCATGCCGGCCGCAACTGGGAGACCCATGAGGCGACGCATAACGTCGTCTGGGTTAGGGGAGGGTTTGGCCGGCCGGGATGTCCCATTGCGCTTTAGTGACTCTTTGTGGCGGGCCGGGCCCATGCACGCTGACTACGGTCGCCAGCTGTACAGTGTTTCCTCCAACACATTGGTGTGGCTGACTTCCGGGTTAAGACATTGGTGTGGCTGACTTCCGGGTTAAGACATTACTGTGTGGCTGACTTCCGGGTGTAACCAATTGTGTGTGGGCGGACGTCCGTGGTTAAAGACATTGGTGTGGCTGACTTCCGGGTTAAGGAAGCAGTGTGTCAAGAAGCAGTGCGGCTTGGCGGGGTGGTGTTTCGGAGTTGCAGCAATGGGACAAGACTGTAACTACCAAATTGATATCATGAAATTGGGGGAAAAAAGGGGTAGAAAGTACAAAAAATAAAAAAGAAGACCTTACTTTAAACCAAAAAAACATGCTCCCTAGAACACACAATTAAAAACAACCAGAACCCTATTGACTTCCAAATTACACAGGCTGAACTTTCGAATAAAATACAAAGCCTTAAACCTGGAAAGGTATTTGGCCCTGACAGCATCAGGAATGAAATGCTTGAACACAGTACTCCTGATCTGCAGGATGGCTTTATTAAAACTATTCAACCTGGTTTTGGAGAGTGGCTGCTTCCCAGATATTTGGAACCAGGGGCTCATAACCCCCATATACAGTGGGGGAAAAAAAGTATTTAGTCAGCCACCAATTGTGCAAATTCTCCCACTTAAAAAGATGAGAGAGGTCCTGTAATTTTCATCATAGGTACACGTCAACTATGACAGACAAATTGAGAGAGAAAAAATCCAGAAAATCACATTGTAGGATTTTTCATGAATTTATTTGCAAATTATGGTGGAAAATAAGTATTTGGTCACCTACAAACAAGCAAGATTTCTGGCTCTCACAGACCTGTAACTTCTTCTTTAAGAGGCTCCTCTGTCCTCCACTCGTTACCTGTATTAATGGCACCTGTTTGAACTTGTTATCAGTATAAAAGACACCTGTCCACAACCTCAAACAGTCACACTCCAAACTCCACTATGGCCAAGACCAAAGAGCTGTCAAAGGACACCAGAAACAAAATTGTAGACCTGCACTAGGCTGGGAAGACTGAATCTGCAATAGGTAAGCAGCTTGGTTTGAAGAAATCAACTGTGGGAGCAATTATTAGGAAATGGAAGACATACAAGCCCACTGATAATCTCCCTCGATCTGGGGCTCCACGCAAGATCTCACCCCGTGGGGTCAAAATGATCACAAGAACGGTGAGCAAAAATCCCAGAACTACACGGGGGGACCTAGTGAATGACCTGCAGAGAGCTGGGACCAAAGTAACAAAGCCTACCATCAGTAACACACTACGCCGCCAGGGACTCAAATCCTGCAGTGCCAGACGTGTCCCCCTGCTTAAGCCAGTACATGTCCAGGCCCGTCTGAAGTTTGCTAGAGTCCATTTGGATGATCCAGAAGAGGATTGGGAGAATGTCATATGGTCAGATGAAACCAAAATAGAACTTTTTGGTAAAAACTCAACTTGTCGTGTTTTGGAGGACTAAGAATGCTGAGTTGCATCCAAAGAACACCATACCTACTGTGAAGCATGGGGGTGGAAACATCATGCTTTGGGGCTGTTTTTCTGCAAAGGGACCAGGACGACTGATCCGTGTAAAGGAAAGAATGAATGGGGCCATGTATCATGAGATTATGAGTGAAAACCTCCTTCCATCAGCAAGGGCATTGAAGATTAAACGTGGCTGGGTCTTTCAGCATGACAATGATCCCAAACACACCGCCCGGGCAACGAAGGAGTGGCTTCGTAAGAAGCATTTCAAGGTCCTGGAGTGGCCTAGCCAGTCTCCAGATCTCAACCCCATATAACATCTTTGGAGGGAGTTGAAAGTCCGTGTTGCCCAGCGACAGCTCCAAAACATCACTGCTCTAGAGGAGATCTGCATGGAGGAATGGGCCAAAATACCAGCAACAGTGTGTGAAAACCTTGTGAAGACTTACAGAAAACGTTTGACCTGTGTCATTGCCAACAAAGGGTATATAACAAAGTATTGAGAAACTTTTGTTATTGACCAAATACTTATTTTCCACCATAATTTGCAAATAAATTCATAAAAAATCCTACAATGTGAATTTCTGGATATTTTTTTCTCATTTTGTCTGTCATAGTTGACGTGTACCTATGATGAAAATTACAGGCCTCTCTCATCTTTTTAAGTGGGAGAACTTGCGCAATTGGTGGCTGACTAAATACTTTTTTTCCCCACTGTATATAACTGCCCCTGATAGAGGGCATCCTTGTCTAATGCCCCGCCTCACCTACTGAGTCCCTCAACCACCATACATGACGCCCCAGCATACAACATCTACACACAGGCCAAAAACCTTTCCCCAAACCCAAACATCACATTAAACAGATACTCATGGTCCACTCTATCAAAAGCCTTCTCTTGGTCTAAAGAGACCAGTCCAAAGTTCACATTAGAAACTCTCGATAAGTCCAACATGTCCCTGATTAAGAACAGGTTGTCCGTGATACACAATATGTCTTGTCCTTGTGTACTATAGAGTCCAGATGGGACTTCAGTCTGTTAGCGAGGTCTTTGGCAAATATCTTATAGTCCGCACAGAGCAATGCCACAGGCCTCCAGTTCTTAAGTTCACTCAAGTCCCCTTTCTTGGGCAGGAGAGTCAGAGCCGCCCGACGACAGCTCATTGGCAACTATCCTACCCCGACATGCAAAGGAAGTCCAGTCCAATTATTCCCCAGAATTTTTTTTAATCAAACTCCACTGGGAGTCTATCGACCCCCCGGTGCATGGCCGGGGGACATCTGGGTTACGGCCTCTGCCAGTTCATGGGACAACAGGGGAATGTCAATTTCATCCCTCTGTGCCAGAGAGAGCTTAGGGAGTTCCGCAAACAAAACCTGAGCACACATAGGATCACACAGTTCTGCCCTATACAACTCAGTATAAAACTCCACGGTCCGCTCCCGCATCTCCCCCACCACAGAGGTCACCCGCCCATCCGACAGCCGTAGACAATGCATACCCTTGGCTTCACCGCTCTGTCTTTCCAAGCCAAAGAAGAAGGAGCTGGTAGCATCCATCTTCTTGAGCTTGGAGAACCTAGCTCTTACAAGTGATCCCTTTGCTTTTACCTACTAGCTAAGTTAGCCTGGAGGCCTACATTGCCTTGCCCCACCAGCTCTACCTCCATCTCACTGATACTACGCTCGAGTTCCCCCAATACTCTCCTAGCCTCTGAGGATGAGAGAGCTGTATACTATTGACAGAAAAGCCGAATTTGGACTTTTCCCACATCCCACCATTGACTCAGAGACTCATACTCCTCTCTTCACTGCCCCCACCTTTCCCAAAAAGTCTGGAAACCTGAGCAAAAAGTGGCATCTTGTAAGAGCTTTACATTAAACTTCCAATAGGATGCCTGCTGAGGCCCTGGTGAAATAGACAGCCGAGCCATGGTTATGTGGTGATTTGAAAAACCCACCGGGAGAATGGTAGCGCCCAACAGCCTATTGCTCTGATTCCTGGACGTCGGGCTGCACTCACCCTAGCCCCGAAGACCTTCACCCATGTATACTGTCTTGTGTTGGGATGTATAGTTCTCCAAACATCCACTAGGTCAAACTGATTAATGATGTCCCTTAACATCCCCCACTGAGCCTGAATGAGGCTCCTCCCCATTTCTGTATTTCGTAAAATCCATCATACAGTTCCAGGCCCCGCTGACCACCAGCGTCTCCTCAGGCGCTATCTGTGAGAGTTCCTGTCTAAGACAGCCAAACAGAAGCCCCTTCTCCCTACCTGTGTTAGACATACACATTTATTAATTTCTGCTTTTACTACCAGCAATCTTTCCCTACACACCTACTTTGAGGAGCACATTTTTACGGCCAGACCTGGTGCAAAAAGGACTGCCACCCCTGCACTAACATTTGTTCCATGGCTCAGCACACTTGCCCCTTTCCACCAGAGCCCCCAATCGACTTCATTCACCACATCACTATGCGTCTCCTGCAGAAACAAACAGCACCTGTACTTTTTCTATTTTACATATTCACTCCTCTTTCCCGTATCTCTGGCACCATTTATATTAAGCGAGCCTACCCAAAGTGTCTCTATAAGAAGTGGGAGAAAAGCCAGCAAAAAAAGAGACCAATAGCAAAGCTCAAAAAGCCCCAGTGCAAGAAAAAAGCAATTCATTTAAACAGTGTCTGAAGGTAGACCCTTTACGCACGGTTGTGACCCACTTCCTCAACGTACAACGTTTCCTGGGTGAGAGGACACCATGCCCCTCATTTTTCAGAGCGTGTTGTACTGATCTTACAAACTTTCCCGGATCGCAAAAAAAAGCTTCAAGATTAACCTTCTTTTTCACTTTAGTCTCATTCCGGAAACTTGACAGTTCCCTCACCGTGTACTTTGACCCCTCTGACTGACTGGCTGTCAGCTCTGGACCCATTGAGGAGGAGTCTGAAAAGAAAATCTCCTCCTCATCGTCTTCTTCTCAGACTCACCTTCTCCTCCCATCTCATCTCCCATCCTGACCATCTGCCTTCTCTCTAGTCGGGACACTCCCCCCCAGCACAGGCAAGGTTCCTTGGTGCCTTTGACCACACAGTCTCTCCCTCCCACCTCCTTTCTTTCCCCCTTTTCCTCTTCCGCATGACACCCTCCTCCACCCCCCCTAGTCGCTTACCCTTCCCCACTATACTTTCCTCATCCACTAACATTAACTGACTAAGCCCAGCCTCATCTACACCACCATCCATGACATGACTAGACCCAGGCTCAGCTACACCACCATCTATAGCATGACTAGACCCAGCCTCATCCCAGCTCCTACCTGTTTGCCGACCGCGAGCAGAACCTCCTCCACCTTAACTCCATTCTCAGGAAAACACCTAACGACAGCGTCTCCTACGCCGGTCAAAACCCCAGGAAACTAAAACTCCATCCCCTTCCTCCCTAACTTTGAATGAAAACAGTGGGTACCACTAAACTAACAGTGCGTTAACCCTCCACCATGGAAAATAAACACAGAGCCCTCCACACGACCTCTCAACTACTAACACTCCCAGCATGCACTGAGAGAGAGAGAGAGAGAGAGAGAGAGAGTGGAGAGAAAGAGAGAGAGAGATAGAGAGAAGTGGTGAGAAAGAGAGACAGAGAGAGAGAGAGAGAGAGAGAGTTTTGAGTTTTATAAGAAAACTTTATTTTATACTTAATTATTAACACAAATAACGGCACACTGTGCCTTTTCAGAGATTAAACAACACATTTGTCATTCCTAAATCAATAATGAAAATAAAAAATATATATACAAAAATATATATATAAAAACTATTCATTAAAATAAAAAATCTTATATATATACATTCAACTCATTTCATCAACAAAAAATAGCTTCCCCTCCTCCACAAAACATATCGCTCCTTCGTAAGCCCACTTCTACTCAAACAATGGGAGATCTTTCACAGCCGAGAAGAACTCAAAATCCACTTTTATTCTCGCTTTGACTAATCCTTTAAAACCACGTCTTACATCCTGCCCATATCCTGTGTCTATCTTCTGTTTCCTGCTCAGAAAAATTGATATTTTAGCTTGTCCCAAAATAAAATGTAACAGTATACATTTTATTTTCTGTTGCTTACTATATTGAAACCCCAAAATAAAAACAGTGTTATTGAAAATCTCCCCTACAGCTGTAAACAAAGACTGAAGTATTTCAAAGAGAGGCTTTATCCTCTCACACTCCATAAAACAGTGGAACAATTATTCCTCTTATGTTACAAAAAGGACATCCATCTCCAACATCTGAGTTAATAACAGATACAAAAGCATTAACTGCAATGATGCCATGCAAAACCCTCCTGTGCCCTTTTGTAACGGTGGCTTGAACAGTGCTCTCCATGCTGGCTTTACTTAACCAACAGTGCATTTAAAAAATATAAATAAAAACTACAACAAAAAAAGTGTTGAGAAAAAAAGAGCAGAAGTAAAATAAAATAACAGTAGGGAGGCTATATATACAGGGGGGTACCGGTACATATTACTTCAACTACCTCAACTAGCTGGTGCCCCCGCACATTGACTCTGCACCGGTACCCCCCTGTATATATAGCCTCCCTACTGTTATTTTATTTGACTTCTGCTCTTTTTTTCTCAACACTTTTTTTGTTGTTGTTTTATTTGTACTTTTTTGTTAAAAATAAATGCACTGTTGGTTAAGGGCTGTAAGTAAGCATTTCAATGTAAAGTCTGCACCTGTTGTATTCGGCACATGTGGCCAATAAAATTTGATTTGATTTGATTTGACTTTGTCACCAATGCCCAATTTTACCTCCAAGGAGTGTCTTTTCTATTCTTCAATTTATCTTTATTCAAAACCTTGACACACCCCCTATATACAGTGCCTTGCAAAAGTATTCATCCCCCTTGGCGTTTTTCCAATTTTGTTAGCATTACAACCTGTAATTTAAATTGATTTTTATTTGGATTCATGTAATGGACATACACAAAATAGTCCAAATTGGTGAAGAGAAATGAAAAAAATTACTTGTTTCAAAAAATTCGATTAAAAAAAATAACGGAAAAGTGATGTGTGCATATGTATTCACGCCCTTTGCTATGAAGCCCCTAAATAAGATCTGGTGCAACCAATTACCTTCAGAAGTCACATAATTAGTTAAATAAAGTCCACCTGTGTGCAATCTAAGTGTCACATGATCTGTCACATGATTTCAATATATATACACCTGTTCTGAAAGGCCCCAGAGTCTACAACACCACTAAGCAAGGGGCACCACCAATCAAGCGGCACCATGAAGACCAAGGAGCTCTCCAAACAGGTCAGGGACAACGTTGTGGAGAAGTACAGATCAGGGTTGGGTTATAAAAAATATCAGAAACTTTGAACATCCCACGGAGCACCATTAAATCCATTATTAAAAAATAGAAAGAATATGGCACCACAACAAACCTGCCAAGAGAGGGCCGCCCACCAAAATTCACGGACCAGGCAAGGAGGGCATTAATCAGAGAGGCAACAAAGAGACCAAAGATAACCCTGAAGGAACTGCAAAGCTCCACAGTGGAGATTGGAGTTTCTGTCCATAGGACCACTTTAAGCCATACACTCCGCAGAGCTGGGCTTTACGGAAGAGTGGCCAGAAAAAAGCCATTGCTTAAAGAAAAAAATAAGCAAACATGTTTCGTGTTCGCCAAAAGACATGTGGGAGACTCCCCAAACATATGGAAGAAGGTACTCTGGTCAGATTAGACTAAAATTGAGCTTTTGACCATCAAGGAAAATGATATGTGTGGCGCAAACCCAACACCTCTCATCACCCCGAGAACACCATCCCCACAGTGATGCATGGTGGTGGCAGCATCATTCCATATCAGACGCTTCTCTTGTTTTGAATCGTTCCATGTTCGTTGCTATTAAACTCACTAACTGCACCTGCTTCCTGACTCCCTGCGTCTATGTTACAGAATGCTAACTCCACAAATGGAAGCAGCAGTTAATCAAGACATCTCCCAGATGGTTGGTGAACAGGGACACCTACTTCGTCAACACCACGACCAGCTGGGTCATTTGGGATGTGGTCCTCTGCGTTCTTCATGAGTCGAACCCATGGAGGTGGGGGCCACACGCCTCTCCTTGGCTGAGCAACGCTGTTGTGGACAGCTGGGGCTCTGTCCTTATTGAGGACAGGATGGGCACCAGCTTCAACGGTGTCTGGTATGTTCTAACCGGGGGTCCACGAGAGCAGAAGGACAGCCACGTGATCATCTGTCTCCTGGTTTAGGCATGAGTATTCAATCATCATCACTTTCCACCAAACCTTTCCTAGTATCAATTGCACTGGCTGGCTGTCCTTCATGTTTTGTTTCTACAGCTCTAGTGGACTCCGGTGCCGCAGGGAATTTTATTGACCAGGCCCTCGCCTCCTCCCTTAACATCAACTTATACCCGCTCTCCTCTCCTTGTCCGGTTCAAATGCTGGATAGTCAACCACTAGGATCCGGGACAATCACACATATAACAGTACCACTTACCCTCACCATGTAATCCATACGTCAAGAAAGCCTTCCCTTCCTCATCAGTGCACCCGTACACAAGATCATCCTCTGCCTCCCATGGCTTCAACGTCATAACCCCACCATCTCATGGCCGAGGATGAAAATCACAGATTGGGAACCCGAATGCCGGAAGACCTGCTTACCCTTTCCCTGTGGTTCCACGTCAGTTGAGAGTCCTGTGGTTGCCCTTCAGCCCAACATCCCAGAGGTATACCAATATCGGGAGGGTTTCTTCCAAGACCCGTGCCGCCTGTCTCCCTCCTCATCGCCCCGGGACTGTGCCATCAACCGGCCGCATCTACCCTTTGTCGATGGCCGAAACCGAGGTTATGGAGGAGTACATCCAGGAAGCTCTCCAGCAGGGTTTCATTCGTACGTCCACCTTCCTCGCATCGGCAGGCTTCTTCTTCGTGGCCAAGAAGGACGGAGGATTGCACCCGTGCATCGATTACAGAAATCTGAATTCCATCACCACGAAGTACTGCTACCCTCTCCCGTTTGTTCCGGCCACGATTGAACAACTCCGCCGGGCCCGGTTTTACACCAAGTTGGACCTGCGGAGTGACTACAATTTCATCCACATCCAGGAGGGGGATGAATGGAAGATTGGCCTTCAGCACGATGTCTGGTCACTATGAATACTTGGTGACGCCTTTTGGATTAGCCAATGCTCCGTCAGCGTTCCAGGTATTCGTCAACGAGGTGTTCCGGGATGCCAGGTGCTCGTGTATATCGACAACATCCTGTTCTACTCGGCTACCTTGGAGGAGCACATCACTCACGTTCGAGTAGTCCTGGCCAACCACCTGTACATCAAGGCGGAGGAGTGCCAATTCCATCAGGAGGTCTCCTTTTTGGGTTACCAGATTGGCCTGCAAGGAGTCATGATGGATGAGCGGAAGGTGGATGCTGTCAGGTCATGGCCAGTCCCAACCACCATGAAGGGGTTACAACGGTTTTGGGGATTTGCCAACTTCTACCACCGATTCATGAAGAACTTTAGCTCGATCGCCTCTCCTCAAGGGTGGTCCCCAACAGTTGGGATGGAATTCTGCAGCTGACGAAGCCTTCCGCATACTCAAGGGTCGTTTCACCTCCGCTCCGTTGCTTAAACATCCAGATCCTATGCTGCCCTTCGTAGTGGAGTTGGACGCTTCAGAAGTAGGTGTGGGGGCTTTCCTGTCCCAACGTCAAGGTAATCCACAGAAATTGTTTCTATGCGCATATTACTCAAGAAAGCTGTCTCCTGAAGAGAGGAACTATGGCGGTGAAGTTGTCATTAGAGGAGTGGAGACACTGGCTGGAAGGCGGCCATTCATTCCAAGCATTCTGTAACATAGACGCAGGGAGTCAGGAAGCAGGTGCAGTTAGTGAGTTTAATAGCAACGAACATGGAATGATACAAAACAAGAGAAGCATCTGACATGGAAACAAACAATACTACCTGCTGACTGATAACAAAAGAGTAATAAATAAAGGGTAGGTAAACAAGGAAGTAATGAAGTCCAGGTGTGACTGATAATGAGACGCAGGTGTGCGTAATGATGGTTGCCAGGTGTGCGTAAAGATGGGTTGCCAGGACCGGTGGTTAGTAGACCGGTGACCTCGAGCGCTGGAGCAGGGGAGCGGGAGTGGATGTGACACAAGGAGGCTATTTTAACCGATTAAAACGTCTTCCTCTGTGCCACATACATTCCCCCCTCAGAGTCACCCAACTTCAATGAAGAGAGTTTCTCCATTCTAGAGGGGGAGATTAGTATCTTTCAGGCCCAAGGCAACGTACTGGTCTGTGGAGACCTGGATGGTAGAACAGCAGACCTACCAGACACTATTAACAGTCATGGGGATAAACACCTACCGGGAAGCAACAACCTTTCCCTCCCCACATACCCACTCAGAAACAACTATGACAAAGTGAAAAACAAAAATGGAGTACAGCTCCTGAAGCTCTGTCGAACACTGGGTCTGTACAGTGGCTTGCAAAAGTATTCACCCCCCTTGGCATTTTTCCTATTTTTGTTGAGCGTGCTTAACTATTCACCTCCCCAAAGTCAATACTTTGTAGGGCCACCTTTTCAATTAATTACAGCTGCAAGTCTCTTGGGGTATCTCTATAAACTTAGCACACCAGTATGAAAATGGATGCACTCACTAACTGTAAGTCGCTCTGGATAAGAGCGTCTGCTAAATGACTAAAATGTAAATGTAAATCTAGCCACTGGGAATGTTGCCCATTCTTCAAGGCAAAACTGCTCCAGCTCCTTCAAGTTGGATGGGTTCCGCTGGTGTACAGCAATCTTTACGTCATACCACAGATTCTCAATTGGATTGAGGTCTGGGCTTTGACTAGGCCATTCCAAGACATTTAAATGTTTCCCCTTAAACCACTCAAGTGTTGCTTTAGCAGTATGCTTAGGGTCATTGTCCTGCTGGAAGGTGAACCTCTGTCCCAGTCTCAAATCTCTGGAAGACTGAAACAGGTTTCCCTCAAGAATTTCCCTGTATTTAGCGCCATCCATCATTCCTTCAATTCTGACCAGTTTCCCAGTCTTTGCCGATGAAAAACATCCCCACAGCATGATGCTGCCACCACCGTGCTTCACTGTGGGAATGGTGTTCTCGGGGTGATGAGAGGTGTTGGGTTTGCGCCAGACATAGCGTTTTCCTTGATGGCCAAAAAGCTCAATTTTAGTCTCATCTGACCAGAGTACCTTCTTCCATATGTTTGGGGAGTCTCCCACATGCCTTTTGGCGAACACGAAACATGTTTGCTTATTTTTGTCTTTAAGCAATGGCTTTTTTCTGGCCACTCTTCCGTAAAGCCCAGCTCTGTGGAGTGTACAGCTTAAAGTGGTCCTATGGACAGAAACTCCAATCTCCGCTGTGGAGCTTTGCAGCTCCTTCAGTGTTATCTTTGGTCTCTTTGTTGCCTCTCTGATTAATGCCCTCCTTGCCTGGTCCGTGAGTTTTGATAGGCGGCCCTCTCTTGGCAGGTTTGTTGTGGTGCCATATTCTTTCCATTTTTTAATAATGGATTTAATGGTGCTCTGTGGGATGTTCAAAGTTTAAGATATTTTTTTATAACCCAACCCTGATCTGTACTTCTCCACAGCTTTGTCCCTGACCTGTTTGGAGAGCTCCTTGGTCTTCATGGTGCCGCTTTCTTAGTTGTTGCCCCTTGCTTAGTGGTGTTGCAGACTCTGGGGCCTTTCAGAACAGGTGTATATATACTGAGATCATGTGACAGATTATGTGACACTTAGATTGCACACAGGTGGACTTCATTTAACTAATTATGTGACTTCTGAATGCACTCACCACTTTTCCGTTATTGATTTTTTAGATTTTTTTTAAACAAGTTATTTTTTTTCTTTTAACTTAAAATACATTTAAATGACAGGTTGTAATGCAACAAAATAGGAAAAACGCCAAGGGGGATGAATACTTTTGCAAGGCACTGTACATAGTCAATGGTAGGCTAAGAGGGGACTATTTTGGTAGGTACACCTCCCTTGGCAGTAGTACTGTAGACTACTTCATCACCGACCTCTCAGAGCCTTCACAGTCAGCCTACTAACACCTCTCTCAGACCACAGTGTATCTGAGAAGAGCAGAACCCAACCATGAAGCATCATGGCCCAACAAATTACATATGGAGGGCAAACAGTACAGAAATCTACCAAAAAGCAATTAGTAGCCAAAAAGGACAATCTCTCCTGGACATCTTTTTAGCCTTTTTTAAAAATGTAACCTTTACTTAACTAGGCAAGTCAGTTAAGAACAAATTCTTATTTACAATGACGGCCTACACCAGCCAAACCCGGACGACGCTGGGTCAATTGAGCACCACCCTATGGGACTCCTATGGATGCTGCCCTATGGGACTCCTATGGACGCTGCCCTATGGGACTCCAAATCACTGGCGGATTCTAATACAGCCTGGAATCGAACAAGGGTCTGTAGTGATGCCTGTTGCACTGAGATGCAGTGCCTTAGACCGCTGCGCCACTCGGGAGCCTTAACATTCTCCTACATCAATGAAGGTGTACATTTGGCCGTTTGGAACATAAGCTTTATATTTCACAAATTAGCCTCCTTGGCTAATCTAAAGAAATATAAGAACACACCAAAAATAATAGATAATGAAAAAAGGGTTTGATAATGATTGCAGAAATCTAAGGAAGTTATTGTTCATTGAAGCAATACAAACACACCCTAAGAACAAAAAAGGAACAGCACACTAGAAATCAGCTGAGGAATCCGTAGAATCAAACCACTTCTGGGAGAAATTGAATAAATTAAACAAACCACATCATGAGGAATTGGCTATCCAAAATGGGGATATGTGGAGAAATCACTTTGCAAACCTCTACAGCAATATAACAAAGAGCCCAGAACAAAAAGATATACAAGAAAAATTACAAATCCTTGAATAAGCAGTCATAGACTATCAGAATCCTGTGGATACCCCCAACTGCAGAACAATAATTATTGGAAAAACTTTGCACTCTCCAACCCAAAAAGGCCTGTGGTGCTGATGATATTTTTAATTAAGTGATCAAATATTCAGGCCACAAATTCACATCGGCTGTACTCAAACTCTTCAACATTATCCTCACTGCAGTTATTTTCCCCGATGTTTGGAACCAAGGATTGGTCAAACCAATCTATAATAATGGAGACAAATTTGCGTTAACAGCAACTTGGGGAAAACTCTGTGCAGTATCATAAATAGCAGACTACGTCATTTCGATGATGAACACAACGTCCTGAGCAGAAGGCAAATTAGATTTTTAACAAATTACCACAACAGACTACATTTATACCCTCCACACTCTAATTGACAAACAAGTGAACCAAAACAAAGGCAAAATCTACTCGTGTTTTGTAGACTTCAAGAAAGCATTTGATTCAATTTGGCACGTAGGTCTTTTTTATAAACAAATATAAAGTGGTATTGGAGGGAAAACATATGATGATGTTATTAAATGAATGTACACTAAAAACAAATGTGCGGTTAAAATTGACAACAAGCGAACACACTTCATCTCTCAGGGACGTGGAGTGAAACAGGGCTGCCCAATAAGTCCAACACTATTTAACATCTACATTAATTAATTGGCAAAAACATTAGAAAAATCTGCAGCACCTGGTCTCACCCTACACAACACTGAAATCAATCTGGTTGGGGTATGTACGTACGTACGGTCAATGAAGGGACTACAGTGCATTCGGAAAGTATTCAGACCCCTTGACCTTTTCCACATTTTGTTACGTTACAGCCTTATTCTAAAAATATTAAATAAATAAAAATCTTCAGCAATCTACACACAATACCCCATAATGACAAAGCGAAAAAGGTTTTTATAATTTTTGGCCAATTTATATATATTTCTTACAATGGAAATACCTTATTTACATAAGTATTCAGACCTTTTGCTATGAGACTCGAAACTGAGCTCAGGTGCATCCTGTTTCCATTGATCATCCTTGAGATGTTTCTACAACTTGATTGGGGTCCACCTTTGGTAAATTCAATTGATTGGACATGATTTGGAAAGGCACACACCTTTCTATATAAGGTCCCACAGTTGACAGTGCATGTTAGAGCAAAAACCAAGCCATGAGGTCGAAAGAATTGTCCGTAGAGCTCCAAGACAGGATTGTGTCGAGGGACAGATCTGGGGAAGGGTACCAAACAATTTCTGCAGCATTGAAGGTCCCCAAGAACACAGTGGCCTCCATCATTCTTAAATGGAAGAAGTTTGGAACCACCAAGACTCTTCCTAGAGCTGGCCGCCCAGCCAAACTGAATGATCGGGGAGAAGGGCCTTGGTCAGGGAGGTAACCAAGAACCCTATGGTCCCTCTGTGGAGATGGGAGAACCTTCCAGAAGGACAACCATCTCTGCAGCACTCCACCAATCAGGCCTTTATGGAAGAATGGCCAGACGGAAGCCACTCCTCAGTAAAAGGCACCTGACAGCCAACTTGGAGTTTGCAAAAAGGCACCTAAAGGACTCTCAGACCATGAGAAACAAGATTCTCTGGTCTGATGAAACCAAGATTGGCCTGAATGCCAAATATCACGTCTGGAGGAAACCTGGCACCATCCCTACGGTGAAGTATGGTGGTGGCAGCATCATGCTGTGGGTATGTTTTTCAGTGGCAGGGACTGGGAGACTAGTCAGGATCGAGGAAAGATGGACAGAGCAAAGTACAGAGAGATCCTTGATGAAAACCTTCTCCAGAGCGCTCAGGACCTCAGACTGGGGTGAAGGTTCACCTTCCAACAGGACAATGACCCTAAGCACACAGCCAAGACAACACAGGAGTGGCTTCGGGACAAGTCTCTGAATGTCCTTGAGTGGCCCAGCCAGAGCCCGGACTTGAACCCGATCAAACATCTCTGGAGAGACCTGAAAATAGCTGTGCAGCGACGCTCCCCATCCAACCTGACAGAGCTTGAGAGGATCTGCAGAGACGAATGGGAGAAACCCCCTAAATACAGGTGTGCCAAGCTTGAACCGTCATATCCAAGAATACTCGAGGCTGTAACAGCTGCCAAAGGTGCTTCAACAAAGTACTGAGTAAAGGGTCTGAATACTTATGTAAATGTGATATTTCAGTTTTTTATTTGTAATAAATTAGCAAACATTTCATTATGGGGTATTGTGTGTAGATTGATTAGGGGGAAAAAAACAATTTAATACATTTTAGAATAAGGCTGTAATGTAACAAAATGTGGAAAAGTCAAGGGGTCTGAATAGTTTCCGAATGCACTGTACGTCGTCGACAGTTTATTAATGAAGCCTGTGACTGATGTGGTAAACTCATCAATTCCCAGCAGGGGGCAGTATGATAGGCTAGAGGGAATATTGTGGGTCCAAATCACTGGCGGAGAGTCACCAGCAGCAATAATTACATCATTGATATACACAGAGAATAGAGTCGGCCCGAGAATTGAACCCTGTGGCACCCCCATAGAGACTGCCAGAGGTCCAGACAACAGGCCCTCCGATTTGACACATTGAACTCTATCTGAGAAGTAGTTGGTGAACCAGGCGAGGCAGTCATTTGAGAAACCAAGGCTATTTAGTCTGCCAATAAGAATGCAGTGTTTGACAGAGTCGAAAGCCTTGGCCAGGTCGATGAAGACGGCTGCACAATACTGTCTTTTATCGATCGCAGTTATAATATAATTTAGGACCTTGAGCGTGGCTGAGGTGCACCCATGACCAGCTCGGAAACCAGATTGCATAGCGGAGAAGGTACGGTGGGATTCGAAATGGTCGGTGATCTGTTTGTTAACTTGGCTTTCAAATACTTTCGAAAGGCAGGAAATTCTCGATTATCGTAGATTTATCGGTGGTGACAGTGTTTCCTAGCCTCAGTGCAGTGGGTAGCTGGGAGGAGGTGCTCTTATTCTCCATGGACTTTACAGTGTCCCAAAACTTTTTGGAGTTAGTGCTACAGGATGCAAATTTCTGTTTGAAAAAGCTAGCCTTTGCTTTCCTAACTGATTGTATATATTGGTTCCTGACTTCCCTGAAAAGTTGCATATCGCGGGGGCTGTTCGATGCTAATGCAGTACGCCACAGGATGTTTTTGTGCTGGTCAAGGGCAGTCAAGTCTGGGGTGAACCAGGGGCTATATCTGTTCTTAGTTCTGAATTTTTTGAATGGGGCATGCTTATTTAAGATTGAGAGGAAAGCACTTTTAAAGAACATCCAGGCATCCTCTACTGACGGAATGAGGTCAATATCCATCCAGGATACCCGGGCCAGGTCATTTAGAAAGGCCTGCTCGCTAAAGTGTTTTAGGGAGAGTTTGACAGTGATGAGGGGTGGTCGTTTGACCGCGGACCCGTTACGGACGCAGGCAATAAGGCAGTGATCGCTGAGATCCTGGTTGAAGACAGCGGAGGTGTATTTAGAGGGTAAGTTAGTCAGGATGATATCTATGAGGGTGCCCATGTTTACGGATTTAGGGTTGTACCTGGTAGGTTCCTTGATAATTTGTGTGAGATTGAGGGCATCTAGTTTGGATTGTAGGATGGCCGGGGTGTTAAGCATATCCCAGTTTAGGTCACCAAGCAGTACGAACTCTGAGGATAGATGGGGGGCAAGCAATTCACATATGGTGTCCAGGGCACAACTGGGGTCTGAGGGGGGTCTGTAGCAAGCGGCAACAGTGAGAAACTTATTTCTGGAAAGGTGGATTTTTTGTAGAAGCTCAAACTGTTTGGGCACAGACCTGGATAGTATGATAGAGCTCTGCAGGCTATCTCTACAGTAGATTGCAACTCCGCCCCCTTTGGCAGTTCTATCTAGACGGAAAATGTTGTAGTTCGGAATGGACATTTCTGAATTTTTGGTGGCCTTCCTAAGCCAAGATTCAGACACTGCTAGAACATCAGGGTTGGCAGAGTGTGCTAACGCAGTGAATAACTCAAACTTGGGGAGGTCTATGACGGGCCAGTGGGAATAGTGTCTGTATGGCTGTATCTCTGTTTTGTGTAAAAGTGACAGTAAGCAATAGAGTGCAGCATAACCCTTAAGCTAACATCCTTTACATTCAAACATTAACTGATTTTATCAATGATTGGCTGAAGAACTCAGCAAACTTTGTACCAGCGTAGCAACCTGAAACGTCAGCTAGTCATTGGAGGAGCTGGTACACAGCGGTGGGTTGGCAATGAGTGCTTTAACACATCAATTAGGTTAACAGGTGAGATTGCCGTGAATATTACTGAAATCACACTTTGTTCCCTGACTGGGTAGTAGAGGACAGAGGTTGGGTAAGAGGCCTCGGAGATCTTTATCAGCTGTGGGTGAACAGTGTGTGTGTGTTTGTGTTTGTGTGTGTGTGTGTGTGTGTGTGTGTGTGTGTGTGTGAGTGTGAGTGAGAGTGTGTGTGTGTGTGAGAGTGCATGTGTGTGAGAGTGTGTGTGTGTGTGTGTGTGTGTGTGTGTGTGTGTGTGTGTGTGTGTGTGTGTGTGTGTGTGTGTGTGTGTGTGTGTGTGTGTGTGTGTGTGTGTGTGTGTGTGTGTGTGTGTGTGTGAGAATGTGTGTGTGAGAGTGCGTGTGAACAGTGTGAGCTGTATCCTACCAAGGTCTCCTGTTTGGAGGAAAGACACAAAAGGTCAAAGGTCACCCTTACATTTATCCCCCACAAGCCACTGCAGGAAGATCTTAAAGGACTACTACTACCTCTGTGTCTTTCTCCATTCACACTGCAATGACATCGATCTACATTACCAGTCAAAAGTTTGGACACACCTACTCATTCAAGGGTTTTTCTTTATTTTTACTATTTTCTACATTGTAGAATACTATTGAAGACATCTAAACTATGAAATAACACATATGGAATCATGTAGTAAACAAAAAAGATTAAACAAATGTATTTTATATTTGAGATTCTTCAAAGTAGCCACCCTTTGCCTTGATGACAGCTTTTGCACACTCTTGGCATTCAATTGAGGAGAGGAAAAACGTTGCCTGGTCCAACAAATCCCGGTTCCTGTTGTGTCATGCTGATGGCAGAAGTCCATTTGGCCCAAGTCCATGAGTCCATGGCCCAATCCTGCTTGGTGGCAACGGTACAGGCTGGTGGCAGTAGTGTGATGGTGTGGGGAATGCATTCCTGGCACAGGTTAGGTCCCTTGATACCAATGGAGCAACATTTCTATGACCTTTCAGAATTCAAGCTGTTATGGAATCAAAGCAGGGTCCAACCCGGTACTATATGGGTGTACCTAATAAACTGATCACGGAGTGTATATATAAATATATATATCTAGAATATATACACTGAACAAAAAAACATTTCTGTTCAGTACATATACTGTATATTAAAAATATACAGTGCCTTGCAAAAGTATTCATCCCCCTTGGCGTTTTTCCTATTTTGTTGCAATACAACCTGTAATTTAAATTGATTTTTATTTGGATTACATGTAATACACAAAATAGTCCAAATTGGTGAAGTGAAATGAAAAAAATAACTTGTTTCAAAATATTAAAGAAAATTAATAACGGAAAAGTGGTGTGTGCATATGTATTCACCCCTTTGCTATGAAGCCCCTAAATAAGATCTGGTGCAACCAATTACCTTCAGAAGTCACATAATTAGTTAAATAAAGTCCACCTGTGTGCAATCTAAGTGTCACATGATTTGTCACATGATCTCAGTATATATACACCTGTTCTGAAAGGCCCCAGAGTCTGCAACACCACTAAGCAAGGGGCACCACCAAGCAAGCGGCACCATGAAGACCAAGGAGCTCTCCAAACAGGTCAGGGACAAAGTTGTGGAGAAGTACAGATCAGGGTTGGGTTATAAAAAGATATCCGAAACTTTGAACATCCCACGGAGCACCATTAAATCCATTATTAAAAAATGGAAAGAATATGACACCACAACCAACCTGCCATCATGTTGTGGGGATGTTTTTCATCGGCAGGGACTGGGAAACTGGTCAGAATTGACGGAATGATGGATGGCGCTAAATACAGGGAATTCTTGAGGGAAACCTGTTTCAGTCTTCCAGAGATTTGAGACTGGGACGGAGGTTCACCTTCCAGCAGGACAGCAGGACAATGACACTAAGCATACTGCTAAAGCAACACTTGAGTGGTTTAAGGGGAAACATTTAAATGTCTTGGAATGGCCTAGTCAAAGCCCAGACCTCAATCCAATTGAGAATCTGTGGTATGACTTAAAGATTGCTGTACACCAGCGGAACCCATCCAACTTGAAGGAGCTGGAGCAGTTTTGCCTTGAAGAATGGGCAAAAATCCCTGTGGCTAGATGTGCCAAGCTTATAGAGACATACCCCAAGAGACTTGCAGCTGTAATTTCTGCAAAAGGTGGCTCTACAAAGAATTGACTTTGGGGAGGTGAATAGTTATGCACACTCAAGTTTGTTGCACAAGAAAAAATATTTTGCATCTTCAAAGTGGTAGGCATGTTGTGTAAATCAAATGATACAACCACCCAAAAATCCATTTTAATTCCAGGTTGTAAGGCAACAAAATAGGAAAAATGCTAAGGGGGGTGAATACTTTCGCAAGCCACTGTAAATGTACCTTTATTTAGCAGACGCTCTTATCCAGAGCAACTTACAAATTGGTGCATTCAACTTATGATAGCCAGTGGGACAACCACTTTTTTTTTTTTTTGTGGGGGAAGAAGGATTACTTTATACTATTCTAGGTATTCCTTAAAGAGGTGGGGTTTCAAGTGTCTCCAGAAAGTGGTCAGTGACTCCGCTGTCCTGGCGTCGTGGGGGAGCCTGTTCCACCATTGGGGTGCCAGAGCAGCGAATAGCTTTGACTGGGCTGAGCGGGAACTGTGCTTCCGTAGAGGTAGGGGAGCCAGCAGGCCAGAGGTGGATGAACGTAGTGCCCTCGTTTGGGTGTAGGGTCTGATCAGAGCCTGAAGTTAAGGAGGTGCCGTATATATGCTCTAGATTATGGTGCTGATTGTCATTAAGAACTGAAGCTGATAGTGTCAACACATGTTAGTGTATAGTAATGGAAGTCCTGTATTTCTATGAACATGTGGTCTAATGTTTATAGTAGGTGACACCAAGTTTTTATTCTATCACTGTCTAATCTACTAGACGATTTAACCAGAAACCTTTTATTTTCCTGGGAAAAGGGGACATTGTAATCTTTTCCCTTCCCATTGGACAAAGATCCCCATTCCTTCTCCTGCTGCCGACGGGCTTTAGTTGGAGAGGAAATGAATGAATTCCAGTTATCTGTTACAATCACTTCGATCGGATTAGAAAGCTATCAGACATTCTGAACAGGTTCTACAATAAACAACACAACAATGCCACAAAATAACTCAAAATGGAGATAATATTTTTGGTCACACTACATGACCAAAAGTATGTGGACACCTGCTTGCGAACATCTCATTCCAAAATCATGGGCATTAATGTGGAGTTTGTCCGCCCTTTGCTGCTATAACAGCCTCCACTCTTCTGGGAAGGCTTTCCACTAGATGTTGGAACATTGCTGCAGGGACTTTTTTCCATTCAACCACAAGAGCATTTGTATTTGTATTTGTATTTATTATTGATCCCCATTAGCTGCTGCCTTGGCAATAGCTACTCTTCCTGGGGTCCAGCAAAATTAAGGCAGTTATACAATTTTTAAAAAAGCATTACAATACATTCAAAACAGATTTCACAACACACTAAGTGTGTTCACACTCTACTACCACATACAGTGTCTACAACACAAAATCCATGTTATCGTGTGTGTATGCATGTGTCTGTGTCTATGTTTGTGTTGCTTCACGGTCCCTGCTGTTCCATAAGGTGTATTTCTATCCGTTTTTTAAATCTAATTTTACTGCTGGCATGAGTTACTTGATGTGGAATAGAGTTCCATGTAGTCACGGCTCTATGTAGTACTGTGCACCTCCCATAGTCTGTTCTGGACTTGGGGACTGTGAAGAGACCTCTGGTGGCATGTCTTGTGGGGTATGCATGGGTGTCCGAGCTGTGTGCCAGTAGTTCAAACAGACCGCTCGGTGCATTCAAAATGTCAATACCTCTCACAAATACAAGTAGCGATGAAGTCAGTTTCTCTTCCACTTTGAGCCAGGAGAGATTGACATGCATATTATTAATGTTAGTGCTCTGTTTACATCCAAAGGCCAGCCTTGCTGCCCTGTTTTGAGCCAATTTTCCTAAGTCCCTCTTGGTGTGCACCTGACCACATGACTGAACAGTAGTGTAGCTTAGTTGGTAGAGCGTGGTTGTGGGTTCGTTTCCCACGGGGGACCAGTATGAAAAAAACTAAAAACGCATGCACTCACTAACTGTAATTCGCTCTGGATAAGAGCGTCTGCTAAATGACTAAAATGTAAATGTAGTCCAGGTGCAACAAAACTAGGGCCTGTAGGACCTGCCTTGTTGATTGTGCTGTTAAGGCAGAGCAGCACTTTATTATGGACAGACTTCTTCAAAATCCTAGCTACTGTTGTATCAATTTGTTTTTGACCATGACAGTTTACAATCCAGGGTTACTCGAAACAGTTTAGTCACCTCAACTTGCTCAATTTCCACATTATTAATTACAATATTTAGTTGAGGTTTAGGGTTTAGTGAATGATTTGTCCCAAATACAATGGTTTTAGTTTTTGAAATATTTAGGACTAACTTATTCCTTGTTAAGTGTTGCAGTCATTTCACTCGCTGTGGTAGCTGACGTGTATAGTGTTGAGTCATCTGCATACATGGACACACTGGCTCTACTCAAAGCTAGTGGCATGTCGTTAGTAAAGATTGAAAAAAGTAAGGGGCCTAGACAGCTACCCTGGGGAATTCCTGATTCTACCTGGATTTTGTTGGAGAGGCTTCCATCAAAGAACACCCTCTGTGTTCTGTTACACAGGTAACTCTGTATCCACAATATAGCAGGGGGTGTAAAGCAATAACACATACGTTTTTCCAGCAGCAGACTATGATCAATAATGTCAAAAGCCACACTGAAGTCTAACAAAACAGCCCCCACAATCTTTTTATCATCAATTTCTCTCAGCCAATCATCAGTTATTTGTGTAAGTGCTGTGCGTGTTGAATGTCCTTCTCTATAAGCGTGCTGAAAATGTGTTGTCAATGTAGTAGCTGACGTATATAGTGTTGAGTCATCCCCATACATAGACACACTGGCTTTACTCAAAGCCAGAGGCATGTCATTAGTAAAGATTGAAAAAAGTAATGGGCCTAGACACATACGTTTTTCCAGCAGCAGACTATGATCGATAATGTCAAAAGCCACACTGAAGTCTAACAAAACAGCTCCCACAATCTTTTTATCATCAATTTCTCTCATCAGTCATTTGTGTAAGTGCTGTGCTTGTTGAATGTCCTTCTCTATAAGCATGCTGAAAGTTTGTTGTCAATTTGTTTACTATAAAATAGCATTGTATCTGGTCAAACACCATTTTTGCCAATAGTTTACTAAGGGTTGGTAACAGGCTGATTGGTCGGCTATTTGAGCCAATAAAGGGGGCTTTACTATTCTTAGGTAGCGGAATGACTTTTGCTTCCCTCCAGGCCTGAGGGCACACACTTTCTAGTAGGCTTAAATTGAAAATATGGCAAATAGGAGTGGCAATATCGTCCGCTATCATCCTCAGTAATTTTCCATCCAAGTTGTCAGACCCCGGTGGCTTGTCATTGTAAAAATAATTTGTTCACCTCTTCCACACTTTCTTTACGGAATTCAAAATGACGATGCTCGTCTTTCATAATTTGGTTAGATATACTTGGATGTGTAGTGTCAGCATTTGTTGCTGGCATGTCATGCCTAAGTTTGCTAATCTTGCCAATGAAAAACTCATTAAAGTAGTTGACAATATCATTGGGTTTTGTGATGAATGAGTCATCTGATTCAATGAATGATGGAGCTGAGTTTGCCTTTTTGACCAAAATGTAATTTAAGGTCCTCCAAAGCTTTTTACTACATTATTTATGTCATTTATCTTTGTTTCATAGTGTAGTTTCTTCTTCTTTTTATTCAGTTTAGTCACAGGAATTCTCAATTTGCAGTAGGTTTGCCAATCGGTTGTGCAGCCAGACCTATTTGCCATTTATTTTGCCTCATCCCTCTCAAACATACCATTTTTCAATTCCTCATCAATCCATGGGGATTTAACAGTTTTTACAGTCATTTTGTTAATGGGTGCATGCTTATTAGTAACTGGGATAAGCAATTTCTGTCACGTTCATTTAATGACGGGTCAGACCAAGGCGCAGCGTGATATATGTACATGTTTATTTTAACTATTAAACACACGACAAAACAACAACCGAAACGAACCGTAGCACACACAACATACAAGGAACAAGATCCCACAACCCACTAGTGCCAATAGGCTGCCTAAGTATGGTCCCCAATCAGAGACACCGAGCTACAGCTGCCTCTGATTGGGAACCACACCGGCCAACATAGATCTATACATACTAGAACACCAACATAGAAATACACAACATAGAACATACACACCCTGACTCAACATATACGAGTCCCCTGAGTCAGGGCGTGACAATTTCATAAATGTGTCAAGTGCAGCGTCTGATTGCTTCTCATTACACACCACGGACCAACAAATATTATTTACATCAACAACATAGGAATCACTACAAAACGTATTGTATGACCTCTTATACACAATATTAGGCCCAGCCTTTGGAACTTTGGTTTTCCTAGATATGGCTACTATATTGTGATCACTACATCCAATGGATCTGGATACTGCTTTCTAGCATATGTCTGCAGCATTAGTAAAGATGTGATCAATACATGTTGATGATTTAATTCCTGTGCTGTTTGTAACTACCCTGGTAGGTTGATATATAACCTGAACCAGGTTGCAGGCACTGGTTACAGTTTGAAGCTTTCTCTTGAGTGGGCAGCTTGATGAAAGCCAGTCAAAATTTAAATCACCCAGAAAATATACCTCTCTGTTGATATCACATACATTATCAAGCATTTCACACATGTTATCCAGATACTGACTGTTAGCACTTGGTGGTCTATAGTAGCTTCCCACCAGAATGGGCTTTAGGTGAGGCAGATGAACCTGTAGTCATATTACTTCAACAGTATTTAACATGAGATCCTCTCTAAGGTTTACAGGAATGTTGTTCTGAATATAAACGGCCACACCTCCACCTTTGGCATTTCTGTATTTTCTGTAGATCTTATAACCATGTATTGCTACCACTGTATCATCAAAGGTATAATCTAAGTGAGTTTCAGAGATTGTCAGAATATGAATGTCATCTGTTACTAGCAAATTATTGATTTCATGAACCTTGTTTCTTAAGCTACATATGTTAATGTGTGCTATTTGTAGCACTTTTCTGGGATGCTTGATTGTTTTTATTACTTTATTGTGAAGCTAAGCAGAGGTAGACATGCTCAGGTTATTTATGTTAGTGCAGGGTGAGCTGCACCCAGTGGACTTCTTGCTAGGGTGCACCGCCTCAGTGCTAACAGTATAACTCTGGTTCATAGGCACATGATTACTGTATACAATAGCTGTAGGATCAGCAGAGGCATTCAGGGGAGTTAGAGGGACATCAATTAGGTTACTTACATTGTGTCTTCCAGCACCCCTGGGATAATGTACATTTGACATCTGTGACGGCCCTGAATTTGTCTGAACCGTCTCAGTGCTTCTCCTGCCAATGGGGTGCTTCCCCTTTAATTCCCTATTAAATAGCCAGCATCAGCTGCACAAAAAGGACTTGTGACAGTGGCGCGAGAGAGGAAGTGTTCAACCCTCAGCTTGGATGCTAGTTGTTTTGTTGTATTTAAAAGTGTCGCCGTGTCGCAGGATCAACCAGTATCGGGTCTACGGATGTCTGTTGTTGGACTACTGATCTACGTTGGTCTCCGCTGTTCTCCTTTACCTTTCCACTGGAGATCTGTTGGTTTCCGCTGTTCTCCGTGGCCTTTCCACTGGAGATCTGTTGGTCTCCGCTGTTCTCCTTTACCTTTCCACTGGAGATCTGTTGGTCTCCGCTGTTCTCCTTTACCTTTCCACTGGAGATCTGTTGGTCTCCGCTGTTCTCCGTGGCCTTTCTCTGCTGGAGATCTGTTGGTCTCCGCTGTTCTCCGTGGCCTTTCTCTGCTGGAGATCTGTTGGCGGATTGGATTATCTGACTGACCACCACTTTTTTGCATATGGTATTTCATTTGTTTTGGTGTGATTTATACCGTCTTGGAACAGTGGTTTTGAAGTTATTTCCAATGTTTTAAGGGTTTATATAAAGTGTATTTCCATACTGACTTTTACATGATTCCTTTGTATTGGTGTAGACTTGACGGACCGGACGGGACTCATTCCTTCTCAAACAAAAAGGAGAAATCAATATTTTCTCTGGTAGGTACAACCTACCTGGCACCCCTAACAAACAATAACCTCAAGTCAAAACCGTTACACAACTCAGCAAAACAATGGTAGAGATTAAATGAGCTGGGCTTGGTTCATTGATAAGTCATTGTCTCAATGCAGCCTTATAACGCTGTGAAAGGATCCAGGAACCCAAATGATTTGGGTGGACCCCATCCTCCTTATAATACCAGAAGTATTAGTGAGGTCGGGCACTGATGTTGGGCGATTAGGCCTGGCTCGTAGTCGGCGTTCCAATTCATCCCAAAGGTGTTCGATGGGGTTGAGGTCAGGGCTCTGTACAGGCCAGTGAAGTTCTTCCACACCGATCTCGACAAACCATTTCTGTATGGACCTCGCTTTGTGCACGGGAGTATTGTCCTGCTGAAACAGGAAAAGGCCTTCCCCAAACTGTTGCCACAAAGTTGGAAGCACAGAATCGTCTAGAATATCATTGTATGCTGTAGCGTTAAGATTTCCCTTCAATGGAACTAAGGGGCCTAGCCCGAACCATGAAACCAGCCCCAGACCATTATTCCTACTCCACCAAACTATACAGTTGGCACTATGCATTCGGGCAGGTATTGTTCTTCTGGCATCCGCCAAACCCAGATTCGTCTGTCAGACTGCCAGATGGTGAAGCATGATTCATCACTCCAGAGAACGCGTTACCACTGCTCCAGAGTACAATGGCGGCAAACTTTAAACCACTCCAGCCGACGCTTGGCATTGTGCATGGTGATCTTAGGCTTGTGTGCGGCTGCTCGGCCATGGAAACCCATTTCATGAAGCCCTGAAGAAGGCACAGTGATGCCGAAACGTTGGTGGTTTTTTACCCAATAAATGACTGGGAGGTTATACATATGACTCTGTTTTTATAGCTTCCAGTTTATTCTCCGTTAGTCAGCACCTCTAGCTTCCAGTTTATTCCCCGTTAGTCAGCACCTCTAGCTTCCAGTTTATTCTCCGTTAGTCAGCACCTCTAGCTTCCAGTTTATTCCCCGTTAGTCAGCACCTCTAGCTTCCAGTTTATTCCCCGTTAGTCAGCACCTCTAGCTTCCAGTTTATTCCCCGTTAGTCAGCACCTCTAGCTTCCAGTTTATTCCCCGTTAGTCAGCACCTCTAGCTTCCAGTTTATTCCCCGTTAGTCAGCACCTCTAGCTTCCAGTTTATTCTCCGTTAGTCAGCACCTCTAGCTTCCAGTTTATTCTCCGTTAGTCAGCACCTCTAGCTTCCAGTTTATTCCCCGTTAGTCAGCACCTCTAGCTTCCAGTTTATTCCCCGTTAGTCAGCACCTCTAGCTTCCAGTTTATTCTCCGTTAGTCAGCACCTCTAGCTTCCAGTTTATTCCCCGTTAGTCAGCACCTCTAGCTTCCAGTTTATTCCCCGTTAGTCAGCACCTCTAGCTTCCAGTTTATTCTCCGTTAGTCAGCACCTCTAGCTTCCAGTTTATTCTCCGTTAGTCAGCACCTCTAGCTTCCAGTTTATTCCCCGTTAGTCAGCACCTCTAGCTTCCAGTTTATTCCCCGTTAGTCAGCACCTCTAGCTTCCAGTTTATTCCCCGTTAGTCAGCACCTCTAGCTTCCAGTTTATTCCCCGTTAGTCAGCACCTCTAGCTTCCAGTTTATTCTCCGTTAGTCAGCACCTCTAGCTTCCAGTTTATTCTCCGTTAGTCAGCACCTCTAGCTTCCAGTTTATTCCCCATTAGTCAGCACCTCTAGCTTCCAGTTTATTCCCCGTTAGTCAGCACCTCTAGCTTCCAGTTTATTCTCCGTTAGTCAGCACCTCTAGCTTCCAGTTTATTCCCCGTTAGTCAGCACCTCTAGCTTCCAGTTTATTCCCCGTTAGTCAGCACCTCTAGCTTCCAGTTTATTCCCCATTAGTCAGCACCTCTAGCTTCCAGTTTATTCCCCGTTAGTCAGCACCTCTAGCTTCCAGTTTATTCTCCGTTAGTCAGCACCTCTAGCTTCCAGTTTATTCCCCGTTAGTCAGCACCTCTAGCTTCCAGTTTATTCCCCATTAGTCAGCACCTCTAGCTTCCAGTTTATTCCCCGTTAGTCAGCACCTCTAGCTTCCAGTTTATTCTCCGTTAGTCAGCACCTCTAGCTTCCAGTTTATTCCCCGTTAGTCAGCACCTCTAGCTTCCAGTTTATTCCCCATTAGTCAGCACCTCTAGCTTCCAGTTTATTCCCCGTTAGTCAGCACCTCTAGCTTCCAGTTTATTCTCCGTTAGTCAGCACCTCTAGCTTCCAGTTTATTCCCCGTTAGTCAGCACCTCTAGCTTCCAGTTTATTCCCCGTTAGTCAGCACCTCTAGCTTCCAGTTTATTCCCCGTTAGTCAGCACCTCTAGCTTCCAGTTTATTCCCCGTTAGTCAGCACCTCTACACTAAATCATTTTCTCTGGGTGTGCGCCAGCTCATGCTTTTTATGAAGCTCCCGATGAACAGTTCTTGTGCTGACTTCGCTTCCAGAGGCAGTTTCGAACTCGGTAGTGAGTGTTGCAGCCGAGGACAGACTATTTTTACTCGCTACGCACTTCAGCACTCAGCGTTTCCCATTTCTGTGAGCTTGTGTGGCCTACCACTTCGCGGCTGAGCCGTTGTTGCTCCTAGACGTTTACACTTCACAATAGCAGCACTTACAGTTGACCGGGGCAGCTCAAGTTGTTGGAAAGGTGGCATCCTATGACGGTGCCACGTTGAAGGGGCACCATATAATGACAGAAGAGAAGCTGTATATAATTATAATTGACTAACAAATAGCCTACCAAAATGTTGGAAATTATCAGCAGAAACCGGGTCTCAGATTTTCACTTCATCACATATAGCCGGGCGGTTGTGGATGGGTTAGCAATTGCGGGCTGGTGCGGGTGAACAAACTGCTGACCCGCTCATCACTAACCCACTGTTGTTCATCTTCTGTTTCCTGCTGGTGATCAAACTTCAGTCCAGCTCATTTACCACATTATTACACTGTTGCCTATAAACAGACACGTGTTGCTATAGTCATCATTAGAACCCATTCTTATCATTCATATCCAATTAGTGGTTTAAAAAAACACTTAAACCACAATGACCCTATAATCTCCTTTACTAGCTTAGCTCTCTCTCTCTCTCTCTCTCTCTCAGCTCTGTTTGACAATAGCGCTGTGGTCTGTGAACGCCTGTAGAGGTTCTGTTCTGTCCCAGGTGGCCAGGTGGGTTTTGTGTTGAGATCAACGGTCCATTAGCAGCTAGATAAAAGCCCATTCACAGATCTGTCTGCACTGCCCACAGCCCTGGTTCCCTCCAGACCCTGTCTGTCTGGCTCAGAGGAGCTACTTCACCTGCGTATTATCTCACACAGAGAACCTCCCAGATAGTGTAGAAACATAGTCTGGCAGTAATCTGTAACAATCAACCTTGTGACAACTGCGGATGAAATAAAGAGCTTTAATAAAATGAATAGAATTGATTGAAACATGGGAACAGATGATCTCCGGGCTTTTATCATCATGGCTACTCTGTAAATTGAGCCACAAAAAAAATATAAAAAAATAAAAGTATTATCTCAAGAAACGTTATTTGTCCGTTTGTTACAATGGAAATTGGTCTTCTACTGTCAACTAAAAACAAACACACACATTTGAGATGAAGTAGCAAAGTATACTGAACAAAAATAGAAATACAATATGTAAAGTGTTGGTCCCATGTTTCATGAGCTGAAATAAAAGATCCCAGAAATGTTCAATACGCACAAAAAGCTTATTTCTCTAAAATGTTGAGCACAAATGTGTTTACATCCCTGTTAGTGAGCATTTCTCCTTCTCCAAGATAATCCATCCACCTGACAGGTATGGCATATCAAGAAGCTGATTAAACAGCATGATCATGACATAGGTGCACCTTGTGCTGGGGATAATAAAAGGCCATTCTAAAATGTGCAGTTTTGTCACACAACACAATGCCACAGAGGGAGCAAGCAATTGGCACGCTGACTGCAGGAATATCCACCAGAGCTGTTACCAGATCATTTAATGTTCATTTCTCTACGTTTTAGAGAATTTGGAAGTACGTCCAACCGGCCTCCCAACCGCAGACCAGGTGTATCCACGCCAGCCCAGGACCTCCACATCCGTGGATCGTCTGAGACCAGCCACCCGGACAGCTGATGAAACTGTGGGTTTCAAAACACCAGTCTCAACGTCAACAGTGAAGAGGCGACTCCGGGATGCTGACCTTCTAGGCAGAGTTGCAAAGAAAAAGTCATATCTCAGACTAACCAATAAAAAGAAAAGATTAAGATGGGCAGTCTGAGATATGGCTTTTTCTTTGCAACTCTGCCTAGAAAGTCAGCATCCCGGAGTCGCCTCTTCACTGTTGACGTTGAGACTGGTGTTTTGCGGGTACTATTTAATGAAGCTGCCAGTTGAGGACCTGTGAGGCGCCTGTTTCACAAACGAAACACTCTAATGTATTTGTCCTCTTGCTCAGTTGTGAACCGGGGCCTCCCACTCCTCTTTCTATTCTGGTTAGAGCCAGTTTGCGGTCTTCTTTAATCAGCACAACAGTTTTCAGCTGTGCTAACATAATTGCAAAAGGGTTTTCTAATGATCAATTAGCCTTTTAAAATGATAAACTTGGATTAGAAAACACAAGGTGCCATTGGAACACAGGACTGATGGTTGCTGATAATGGGCCTCTGTACGCCTATGTAGATATTCCATAAAGAATCAGCCGTTTCCAGCTACAATAGCCATTTACAACATTAACAATGTCTACACTGTATTTCTGATCAATTTGATGTTATTTTAATGGACAAAAAAAGTGCTTTCTTTCGAAAACAAGGACATTTCTAAGTGACCACAAACTTTTGAACGGTAGTGTACATGCATACATACACACACACTGTATATATATACACATACGTACATACATAACATATACAGATAAATAAATACAGAAAAAAAGAAACAGAAGGCATTTGAACCCAGCCTGGCACAAGAGAAGATTCATATGGGAGACAAGCCTAAACAGAATGTACTGTATATGCAAACGTGCCATTAACACACTGTTTAATTACAGGTAGACATTTTTCTGTTATTCCAGGCTTCATCTAAATATTGTGTGTGATCTATGTTGAATATTCACCAAGCCTTCCAAAAAAACGTGACCCACATCCCAGCCAGTTTTATATTGAGTTGCTTATTTTGTATATCTGTCTGTCTCAGAGGAAATTTATTTTTAAGTGTGCTCCTCTAAATCCATAGAGCTATCTCTGGCTCAATGTAATGTAACGCCAAGAATGAACGTCACGACCCAGTAACACACATACAGTACATTCAATGAACCGCGCTGGCTTCAACAAGCAATTGTACACTCACACGAGTCCTGCTAAATCTGACACTGATCAGAATGGCCAGCCCCCCAGATACAGCTGCATGTAGCCTGCTATAGCTACCTCGCTAGAATAACACCACTCTCACTGGTTCTGAAAGGTTTTGCCACTCTGTTAAACATTAAACTGTGTATAGGCTATTGGCCTTCAGGATGTGGTTCTAATGTACTAGCTAACATACTTGTGTCATGCCAGCGATCAGTCATCAGAAATAATTTTTTCATAATGGCCATGGCAGTTGTAATGCCCTGTTCGAACTGGGATTTATTTCAAGCTATATTGTATAGGCTGAAGGACAATCGTTCCCTGTGGGTGTTTTCCTTGGACACAGATTACACCAAGTCCTGGTCTTAAAAGCTGTTTCAATTCAGATTCTCCATTGAGCATGCTTTGTAGTCTAGGACTACGCTTAATCTGTGTCTGGGAAACTAGCCCATACTGTTTAGTTTGGGTTACAAGCTAAAAAAAAACTTTACTCATTACTCTAAAACTAACCTTTCTAAGCGATATTTAGCCTGCATCAGGATTAACCTTATCAGGGTAAACACTATCGACTAATTATTCAGTTAGATCAAATCTGCTTTAGTTTCAACTACCTCAAACAGGGCTTTTATCTTAAACACACACATCATAAACAAAAATAGGTTCTCTCCTTAAATTTGGGCCATCTATCTAACCAGTAGGATCAGCCATTAGGGCCAACTGTGTTAATGATTACACCAGACATGATCCTCCATAGATCAGCCATTAGGGCCAACTGTGTTAATGATTACACCAGATATGATCCTCCATAGATCAGCCATTAGGGCCAACTGTGTTAATGATTACACCAGACATGATCCTCCATAGATCAGCCATTAGGGCCAACTGTGTTAGTGATTACACCAGACATGATCCTCCATAGATCAGCCATTAGGGCCAACTGTGTTAATGATTACACCAGACATGATCCTCCATAGATCAGCCATTAGGGCCAACTGTGTTAATGATTACACCAGACATGATCCTCCATAGATCAGCCATTAGGGCCAACTGTGTTAATGATTACACCAGACATGATCCTCCATAGATCAGCCATTAGGGCCAACTGTGTTAATGATTACACCAGACATGATCCTCCATAGATCAGCCATTAGGCCCAACTGTGTTAATGATTACACCAGACATGATCCTCCATAGATCAGCCATTAGGGCCAACTGTGTTAATGATTACACCAGACATGATCCTCCATAGATCAGCCATTAGGGCCAACTGTGTTAATGATAACACCAGACATGATCCTCCATAGATCAGCCATTAGGGCCAACTGTGTTAATGATTACACCAGACATGATCCTCCATAGATCAGCCATTAGGGCCAACTGTGTTAATGATTACACCAGACATGATCCTCCATAGATCAGCCATTAGGGCCAACTGTGTTAATGATTACACCAGACATGATCCTCCATAGATCAGCCATTAGGGCCAACTGTGTTAATGATTACACCAGACATGATCCTCCATAGATCAGCCATTAGGGCCAACTGTGTTAGTGATTACACCAGACATGATCCTCCATAGATCAGCCATTAGGGCCAACTGTGTTAATGATTACACCAGACATGATCCTCCATAGATCAGCCATTAGGGCCAACTGTGTTAATGATAACACCAGACATGATCCTCCATAGATCAGCCATTAGGGCCAACTGTGTTAATGATTACACCAGATATGATCCTCCATAGATCAGCCATTAGGGCCAACTGTGTTAATGATTACACCAGACATGATCCTCCATAGATCAGCCATTAGGGCCAACTGTGTTAGTGATTACACCAGACATGATCCTCCATAGATCAGCCATTAGGGCCAACTGTGTTAATGATTACACCAGATATGATCCTCCATAGATCAGCCATTAGGGCCAACTGTGTTAATGATTACACCAGACATGATCCTCCATAGATCAGCCATTAGGGCCAACTGTGTTAGTGATTACACCAGACATGATCCTCCATAGATCAGCCATTAGGGCCAACTGTGTTAATGATTACACCAGATATGATCCTCCATAGATCAGCCATTAGGGCCAACTGTGTTAATGATAACACCAGACATGATCCTCCATAGATCAGCCATTAGGGCCAACTGTGTTAATGATAACACCAGACATGATCCTCCATAGATCAGCCATTAGGGCCAACTGTGTTAATGATTACACCAGACATGATCCTCCATAGATCAGCCATTAGGGCCAACTGTGTTAATGATTACACCAGACATGATCCTCCATAGATCAGCCATTAGGGCCAACTGTGTTAATGATTACACCAGATATGATCCTCCATAGATCAGCCATTAGGGCCAACTGTGTTAATGATTACACCAGACATGATCCTCCATAGATCAGCCATTAGGGCCAACTGTGTTAATGATTACACCAGACATGATCCTCCATAGATCAGCCATTAGGGCCAACTGTGTTAATGATAACACCAGACATGATCCTCCATAGATCAGCCATTAGGGCCAACTGTGTTAATGATTACACCAGATATGATCCTCCATAGATCAGCCATTAGGGCCAACTGTGTTAGTGATTACACCAGATATGATCCTCCATAGATCAGCCATTAGGGCCAACTGTGTTAATGATTACACCAGACATGATCCTCCATAGATCAGCCATTAGGGCCAACTGTGTTAATGATTACACCAGACATGATCCTCCATAGATCAGCCATTAGGGCCAACTGTGTTAGTGATTACACCAGACATGATCCTCCATAGATCAGCCATTAGGGCCAACTGTGTTAATGATTACACCAGATATGATCCTCCATAGATCAGCCATTAGGGCCAACTGTGTTAATGATTACACCAGACATGATCCTCCATAGATCAGCCATTAGGGCCAACTGTGTTAATGATTACACCAGATATGATCCTCCATAGATCAGCCATTAGGGCCAACTGTGTTAGTGATTACACCAGATATGATCCTCCATAGATCAGCCATTAGGGCCAACTGTGTTAATGATTACACCAGACATGATCCTCCATAGATCAGCCATTAGGGCCAACTGTGTTAATGATTACACCAGACATGATCCTCCATAGATCAGCCATTAGGGCCAACTGTGTTAATGATTACACCAGACATGATCCTCCATAGATCAGCCATTAGGGCCAACTGTGTTAGTGATTACACCAGACATGATCCTCCATAGATCAGCCATTAGGGCCAACTGTGTTAGTGATTACACCAGACATGATCCTCCATAGATCAGCCATTAGGGCCAACTGTGTTAATGATTACACCAGACATGATCCTCCATAGATCAGCCATTAGGGCCAACTGTGTTAATGATAACACCAGACATGATCCTCCATAGATCAGCCATTAGGGCCAACTGTGTTAATGATAACACCAGACATGATCCTCCATAGATCAGCCATTAGGGCCAACTGTGTTAATGATAACACCAGACATGATCCTCCATAGATCAGCCATTAGGGCCAACTGTGTTAATGATTACACCAGACATGATCCTCCATAGATCAGCCATTAGGGCCAACTGTGTTAATGATTACACCAGATATGATCCTCCATAGATCAGCCATTAGGGCCAACTGTGTTAATGATTACACCAGACATGATCCTCCATAGATCAGCCATTAGGGCCAACTGTGTTAATGATAACACCAGACATGATCCTCCATAGATCAGCCATTAGGGCCAACTGTGTTAATGATAACACCAGATATGATCCTCCATAGATCAGCCATTAGGGCCAACTGTGTTAATGATTACACCAGATATGATCCTCCATAGATCAGCCATTAGGGCCAACTGTGTTAATGATTACACCAGATATGATCCTCCATAGATCAGCCATTAGGGCCAACTGTGTTAATGATTACACCAGACATTATCCTCCATAGATCAGCCATTAGGGCCAACTGTGTTAATGATTACACCAGACATGATCCTCCATAGATCAGCCATTAGGGCCAACTGTGTTAATGATTACACCAGATATGATCCTCCATAGATCAGCCATTAGGGCCAACTGTGTTAATGATTACACCAGACATGATCCTCCATAGATCAGCCATTAGGGCCAACTGTGTTAATGATTACACCAGACATGATCCTCCATAGATCAGCCATTAGGGCCAACTGTGTTAATGATAACACCAGACATGATCCTCCATAGATCAGCCATTAGGGCCAACTGTGTTAATGATTACACCAGACATGATCCTCCATAGATCAGCCATTAGGGCCAACTGTGTTAATGATTACACCAGACATGATCCTCCATAGATCAGCCATTAGGGCCAACTGTGTTAATGATAACACCAGACATGATCCTCCATAGATCAGCCATTAGGGCCAACTGTGTTAATGATTACACCAGACATGATCCTCCATAGATCAGCCATTAGGGCCAACTGTGTTAATGATTACACCAGACATGATCCTCCATAGATCAGCCATTAGGGCCAACTGTGTTAATGATTACACCAGACATGATCCTCCATAGATCAGCCATTAGGGCCAACTGTGTTAATGATTACACCAGACATGATCCTCCATAGATCAGCCATTAGGGCCAACTGTGTTAATGATTACACCAGACATGATCCTCCATAGATCAGCCATTAGGGCCAACTGTGTTAATGATTACACCAGACATGATCCTCCATAGATCAGCCATTAGGGCCAACTGTGTTAATGATAACACCAGACATGATCCTCCATAGATCAGCCATTAGGGCCAACTGTGTTAATGATTACACCAGACATGATCCTCCATAGATCAGCCATTAGGGCCAACTGTGTTAGTGATTACACCAGACATGATCCTCCATAGATCAGCCATTAGGGCCAACTGTGTTAATGATTACACCAGACATGATCCTCCATAGATCAGCCATTAGGGCCAACTGTGTTAATGATTACACCAGATATGATCCTCCATAGATCAGCCATTAGGGCCAACTGTGTTAATGATTACACCAGACATGATCCTCCATAGATCAGCCATTAGGGCCAACTGTGTTAATGATTACACCAGATATGATCCTCCATAGATCAGCCATTAGGGCCAACTGTGTTAATGATTACACCAGATATGATCCTCCATAGATCAGCCATTAGGGCCAACTGTGTTAATGATTACACCAGATATGATCCTCCATAGATCAGCCATTAGCGCCAACTGTGTTAATGATTACACCAGATATGATCCTCCATAGATCAGCCATTAGGGCCAACTGTGTTAATGATTACACCAGATATGATCCTCCATAGATCAGCCATTAGAGCCAACTGTGTTAATGATTACACCAGACATGAAGCCTTTTTAGATCTCCAACCTTATCTTTAGTGATGGTAGTTTGGTATCAGTCTGAGATGGGATATCATTCACTAAATTCCTTTGAATGACTCTAAATGAAATTCATCAAAAGTAGGAGAGCCCCTGGCTTTCCTTAGAAACCTTTCATATAGCTTGATATACCCAATAATTGAATCAAAACATATTTGACCCTATTAGATGTTTTATTTTTATTTGTATTTAACCTTTTGTTTAACTAGGCAAGTCAGTTAAGAACAAATTCTTATTTACAATGACGGCCTACCAAAAGGCAAAAGGCCTCCTGCGGGGACGGGGGCTGGGATTAAGAGGCCAGGAGAGAGGTTAGGGCAGGTAGGGTACAGGCCGGTGCTGATGGTGGACGATAACACCCAGCAACAGTCAACAAAGAGCTATTTGAAAGTTTAATGCTTAAAATCAGCCAATCAAATTGTTTGGGGACAGACTTGGTGGAGACAACCGAGCCCTGAAGGTGTTCCTTGGTAAAGATTGCCACTCCACCACCTTTGGAAGGTTCTAACCAGAAATGGTTAACATCAGTGTTCAGAACACTCTTTCTGAACCACGTCTCAGTAATGACCAACACATCTGGATTGGAGCTGTGAACCCACACTTTCCATTGATCCATTTTAGGTAATAAGCTTCTAGTGTTAACGTGCAGAAAACCCAGGCTTTTACGAGAGCAGAAATCAGTGAAGCAGATTTCAGAGCCTCCAGCACACAGAGCATGAGTCAGAATTGGGGCTAGCAGCAGTAGATGGGCCAGGGTGTACATGCACATTTCCAGAAATCATCAGCAGTAATACAATCAGGACACAGCAGAGGACAGGGAGGAGCTCTGCAGTGATGATTTATGACATTTGAATGCACATTAGATGGCAACAAGATCATATTGTACAGCAATTTCATCAGGTAACATGAATACAAAGCCGGGCGAGAGGTGGTTAAAATAGGATGGGAGGCCAAGAGTCAGTGTAACCAATAGAGAGTCAGAGTCCTGAGTCTGGGAACAAACATAGTCTGTCCCCCGGGGGGGGTAAAATAGCCAGTTCATAGTCAACAAAGCACACAGGAATCATGAGGCAAATAGCATAAAGCACAATAAAAAAATATAACGACTTGGGGCTAGCCATTGTATGTTCAGAGTCACTCGCTCCAGCGAAAGCTCGGGAGAGAGGGGGGAGTGTGGCAGGGGTACCTGTATAAGACTGGGGGAGACAGGGGGAGACAGGGGGAGACAGGCCAGACAGGGGGAGACAGGGGGAGACAGGGGAGACAGGCCAGACAGGGGGAGACAGGGGAGAACAGGGGGAGACGGCCAGACAGGGGGAGACAGGGGGAGACAGGGGGAGACAGGGGGAGACAGGCCAGACAGGGGGAGACAGGCCAGACAGGGGGAGACAGGGGGAGACAGGGGGAGACAGGCCAGACAGGGGGAGACAGGGCCAGACAGGGGGGAGACAGGGGGAGACAGGCAGGGGGAGACAGGCCAGACAGGGGGGAGACAGGGGGGAGACAGGGGGGAGACAGGGGGAGACAGGGGGAGACAGGGGGAGACAGGGGGAGACAGGCCAGACAGGGGGAGACAGGGGGAGACAGGGGGAGACAGGGGGAGACAGGCCAGACAGGGGGAGACAGGGGGAGACAGGGGGAGACAGGCCAGACAGGGGGAGACAGGGGGAGACAGGGGGAGATAGGGGGTACCTGTACCATGTTGCGCGGTGGTCGGGAACCATGTTGCGCGGTGGTCGGGAGAGGTTGTGTTTTCTCTAGCAGGAGGTAAGCTTGGCTTCTTATATGATGTTGAGTAAAGCTTAAACCATGTATTTAGATTGTAGGTAGGTATTGTAGTCCGGTATTATAGGTAGTTTACTTAGGTAGTTATTGTAGGTTATTGTAGGTAATTATTGTAGGTAAGTATTGTATTCGGCGGACCCCGGCGAAGCACGAGTGCTAGCTAACCCACTACTTGGACCAACAAAGCTAGCTAGCTAGCGGGTAGCTACTGGTAACTTTTAGCAACTGTGGTTAGTTGTTTCCAATGTTATTTCACGCTTAAGAGTACCTGTAATTGAGCCAGCTAGCTACCTACCATTCAGCTGTTTTTCTAACCTCATTATCCGAGGCATTAACGTTAGGTGGTTGGTAGCTGCTGTACTTAATTACAGCTACTGATTGCAGTCTGCCACCCAGTTAGCTGGCGTTGGGTAAGTTTGGCTTTATACATAGCTTGGGCTTTGTCGAGTAAGGCTTAAACTATGTATTTAGATTGTAGTTAGGTATTATAGGTAGGCATCGTGGGCTGTATATTATTAGGTATTATAGGTAGGCATCGTGGGCTGTTGTGGGTAGTTGTTGTATGTAGTTATTGTAGGTTACTTTTGTATTCGGCGGTGCCGGGTGTAGCACGAAGCTAGCTAGCTAACTCACCTCCTGGACTAGCTGGCTAGTAGCTATTAGCAACGGTAGCAACTAAATACAATATCTTTTTAGCCAGCTACATTCGTTCGCAGCGACGCCGTTTTTCAAACAAAGTCAACACAGCAGCCATTGCTAGCTAGCCAACACTACCAGCTGGCTGTACTGTGGTAGCTAAATACAATATCTTTGTGCTAGCTAGCCAACGTTTAATTATTGCTGCGTTATGAAAGAACTAGACACGGACACGAATTATCTGTTTAGTGTGTTAACACACTATTGGTAGTTTGTTGTAACCAAGTATTGGTGCTAAACTGTGTGTTATTGGATGCTAGCATGCTAGTTAGCTATGGCGTCATAGTTAGCTAGCTGAATAAAGTAAGTTGAGTCTAGTCCTTGAAACATTGAACCGCTGTAGTTTACAACAATTCTAATTTCTAAAGTGGAAGTTGGGAGAGTTTTATTCGGGTGGTTCAGTGAAACAATTATAGTTTCTGAGGTGGAAGTTGGGAGAGTTATATTTTTTTGGTGAGGGAGGCCTTGCTCTCTCCTTTCCCAGATGTTTAGTTCATTTCATTCCGATCTCCTCTGCATTATTGTAGCCATCTGCTACAGCCTGTCAACTATGCCTCTGCCTATCCCTGTTCTCTCCTCTCCGCACAGGCTACACAAACGCCTCACACCGCGTGGCTGCTGCCTCTCTAACCTGGTGGTCCCTGCACGCACCACACACCTGGAGTTCCAGGTCTCAGGCAGCCTCTGGAACTGCCGTTCTGCTGCCAACAAGGCTGACTTCATCCCAGCCTATGCTACCCTCCAGTCCCTCGACTTCCTGGCGCTGACGGAAACATGGATTACCACTGAAAACACTGCTACTCCTACTGCTCTCTCCTCGTCTGACCATGTATTCTCGCATACCCCGAGAGCATCTGGTCAGAGGGGTGGTGGCACAGGAATCCTCATCTCTCCCAAGTGGTCATTCTCAATTTTTCCCCTAACCCATCTGTCTATCTCCTCATTTGAATTCCACGCTGTCACAGTCACTAGCCCATTTAAGCTTAATATCCTTGTCATCTATCGCCCTCCAGGTTCCCTTGGAGAGTTCATCAATGAGCTTGACGCCTTGATAAGTTCCTTTCCTGAGGATGGCTCACCCTTCACAGTTTTGGGGGATTTCAACCTCCCTACGTCTACATTTGACTCATTTCTCTCTGCCTCCTTCTTTCCACTCCTCTCCTCTTTTGACCTCACCCTCTCACCGTCCCCCCCTACTCACAAGGCAGGCAATACGCTTGACTTCATCTTTACTAGATGTTGCTCTTCTACTAATCTCACTGCAACTCCCCTCCATGTCTCCGACCACTACTTTGTATCCTTTTCTCTCTCGCTCTCCTCCAACACTACTCACTCTGCCCCTACACAGATGGTAACGCGCCGCCGCAACCTTCGCTCTCTCTCTCCCACTACTCTCTCCTCTTCCATCCTATCATCTCTTCCCTCTGCTCAATCCTTCTCCCTCCAATCTCCTGATTCTGCCTCCTCAACCCTCCTCTCCTCCCTTTCTGCATCCTTTGACTCCCTGTGTCCCCTATCCTCCCGGCCGGCTCGGTCCTCCCCTCCAGCTCCGTGGCTTGATGACTCATTGCGAGCTCACAGAACAGAGCTCCGGGCAGCTGAGCGGAAATGGAAGAAAACTAAACTCCCTGCCGACCTGGCATCTTTTCACTCCCTCCTCTCTACATTTTCTTCATCTGTTTCTGCTGCTAAGGCCACTTTCTACCACTCTAAATTCCAAGCATCTGCCTCTAACCCTAGGAAGCTCTTTGCCACATTCTCCTCACTGCTGAATCCTCCCCCCCACCCCCCCCCCCCTCCTCCCTCTCTGTGGATGACTTCGTCAACCACTTTGAAAAGAAGGTTGACGACATCCGATCCTCGTTTGTTAAGTCTAATGACACTGCTGGTCCTGCTCACACTGCCCTACCCTATGCTTTGACTTCTTTCTCCCCTCTCTCTCCAGATAAAATCTTGCGACTAGTGACTGCAGGCCGCCCAACAACCTGCCCGCTTGACCCCATCCCCTCCTCTCTTCTCCAGACCATCTCCGGTGACCTTCTCCAATACCTCACCTCGCTGATCAACTCATCCTTGACCGCTGGCTATGTCCCTTCCGTCTTCAAGAGAGCGAGAGTTGCACCCCTTCTCAAAAAACCAACACTCGATCCCACTGATGTCAACAACTACAGACCAGTATCCCTTCTTTCTTTTCTTTCCAAAACTATTGAGTGTGCCGTCTTTAGCCAACTCTCTTGCTATCTCTCTCAGAATGACCTTCTTGATCCAAACCAGTCAGGTTTCAGGACTGGTCATTCAACTGAGACTGCTCTTCTCTGTGTCACGGAGGCTCTCCGCACTGCTAAAGCTAACTCTCTCTCCTCTGCTCTTGTCCTTCTAGACCTGTCTGCTGCCTTTGATACTGTGAACCATCAGATCCTCCTCTCCACCCTCTCCGAGCTGGGCATCTCCGGCGCGGCTCACTCCTGGATTGCGTCCTACCTGACCGGTCGCTCCTACCAAGTGGCGTGGCGAGAAGCTGTCTCCACACCACGTGCTCTCACCACTGGTGTCCCCCAGGGCTCAGTTCTAGGCCCTCTCCTTTTCTCCCTATACACCAAGTCACTTGGCTCTGTCATATCCTCACATGGCCTCTCCTATCATTGCTACGCTGACGATACACAACTAATCTTCTCCTTTCCCCCTTCTGATAACCAGGTGGCGAATCGCATCTCTGCATGTCTGGCAGACATATCAGTATGGATGACGGATCACCACCTCAAGCTGAACCCTGGCAAGACGGAGCTGCTCTTCCTCCCGGGGAAGGACTGCCTGTTCCACGATCTCGCCATCACGGTTGACAACTCCGTTGTGTCCTCCTCCCAGAGTGCGAAGAGCCTTGGCGTGACCCTGGACAACACCCTGTCGTTCTCCGCTAACATCAAGGCGGTGACCCGATCCTGCAGGTTCATGCTCTACAACATTCGGAGAGTACGACCCTGCCTTACACAGGAAGCGGCACAGGTCCTAATCCAGGCACTTGTCATCTCCCGTCTGGATTACTGCAACTCGCTGTTGGCTGGGCTCCCTGCCTGTGCCATTAAACCCCTACAACTCATCCAGAATGCCGCAGCCCGTCTGGTGTTCAACCTTCCCAAGTTCTCTCACGTCACCCCCCTCCTCCGCACACTCCACTGGCTTCCAGTTGAAGCTCGCATCCGTTACAAGACCATGGTGCTTGCCTATGGAGCAGTGAGGGGAACGGCACCTCCGTACCTTCATGCTCTGATCAGTCCCTACACCCAAACGAGGGCATTGCGTTCATCCACCTCTGGCCTGCTGGCTCCCCTTCCTCTGCGGAAGCATAGTTCCCGCTCAGCCCAGTCAAAACTGTTCGCTGCTCTGGCACCCCCAATGGTGGAACAAGCTCCCTCACGACGCCAGGACAGCGGAGTCACTCACCACCTGCCGGAGACATTTGAAACCCCACCTCTTTAAGGAATACCTGGGATAGGATAAAGTAATCCTTCTACCCCCCCCCAAAAAAAAAAATATATTGGAAAGTGGTTATCCCACTGGCTATAGGGTGACTGCACCAATTTGTAAGTCGCTCTGGATAAGAGCGTCTGCTAAATGACGTAAAATGTGCCCTTGAGCAAGGCAACTTAACCCTAATTGCTCCTGTAAAGTCGCTCTGGATAAGAGCGTCTGCTAAATGACTAAAATGTAAATGTACCAGAACAGGGGGAGACAGGGGGAGACAGGGGGAGACAGGGGGGAGACAGGCCAGACAGGGGGAGACAGGGGGCGACAGGGGGGAGACAGGCCAGACCAGGGGGAGACAGGGGGAGGACAGGGGGGGAGACAGGCCAGACAGGGGGGAGACAGGGGGAGACAGGCCAAGACAGGGGGAGACAGGGGGAGACAGGGGAGACAGGGGGAGACAGGCCAGACAGGGGGAGAAGGGGACAGGGGAAGACAGGGGGAGACAGGGGGGAGACAGGGGGAGGACAGGGGGGAGACAGGGGGGGGAGACAGGGGGAGACACGGGGGGAGACAGGGGAGACAGAAGGGGGGAGACAGGGGGGGACAGGGGGAGTACAGGCCAGACAGGGGGAGGGACAGGGGGGGGAGACAGGGGGAGACAGGGAGGAGGAACAGGCCGACAGGGGGAGGACAGGGGGAGACCAAGGGGGAGACAGGGGGAGGAGACAGGGGGGAGGGACAGGGGGGAGCACAGGGGGAGACAGGGGGGAGAAAGGGGGAGGACAGAGGGGCAGAACAGGCCAGATAGGGGGAGGGAGACAGGGGGAGACAGGCCAGACAGGGGGAAAGACAGGGGGCGACAGGGGAGGAACAGGCCAGACAGGGGGAGACAGGGGGAGGGAGGGACAGGGGAGACAGGGAGGGAGAAAGGGGGAGACGGAGACATGGGGAGACAGGGGGGAGACAGGGGGGGGCGTCGGAAAGGGGGGAGCAGGGGGAGACAGGCCAGGACAGGGGGAGACGAGGAGGGACCAGGGGCGGAGACAGGCCAGACAGGGGGAGAAAGGGGGAGACAGGGGGGGAGGAGACAGGAGCCAGGGGGGCGACAGGGGGAGACAGGGGGAGACAGGCCAGGACAGGGGGAGACAGGGAGGACAGGGGGGAGACAGGCCAGACAGTGGGAGAGAAGGCCAGACGGGGGAGACAGGGGGGAGGACAGGGGGGAGACAGGGGGAGGAACAGGGGGAGGGGAGGAGGGACAGGCCAGACAGGGGGAGACAGGGGGAGACAGGCAGACAGGGGGGAGATAGGGGGAGACGGGGGAGACAGGGGCGAGAGAAGGGGGGAGACAGGGGGGAGACCGGGGGAGACAGGGGGGAGACAGGGGGAGGAAAGGGGGGAGACCGGGGGAGACAGGGGGGAGACAGGCAGTACAGGGGGAGACAGGGGGGAGACAGGGGGAGAAGGGGGGAAGGACGACAGGGGGAGACAGGGGGAGAGGGAGACAAGGCCAGACAGGGGGGGAGAGACAGGGAGAGGGAGGGACTGCAAGACAGGGGGAGACAGGGGGAGAAGGGGGGAGACCGGGGGAGAAGGGGGAAGACAGGGGGAGACAGTGGGGAGACCGGGGGAGACAGGGGGAGAAGGGGGGAGACAGGGGAGGACAGGGGGGGCGACAGGCAGACCGGGGGGCGACAGGGGGAACACAGGCCAGACAGGGGGAGAAGGGGGGGATGACCGACAGAAGGGGGAGGAGACAAGACAGAGGGGGAGACAGGGGGAGAGGACAGGGGGGGACAGGGGGAGACAGGGGGAGACGGGGGGAGACAGGGAGACAGGGGGGAGACGGGGGAGACAGGGGGGAGACAGGGGGGAGACAGGGGGGGAGGACAGGCCAGACAGGGGGACAGGGAGGAGACAGCGGGAGAAGGGGGAGACAGGGGGAGGGAGACAGGCCAGACAGGGGAAGGACAGGGGGAGACAGGGGGAGACAGGCCAGAAGGGGGAGACAGGGGGAGACAGGGGGGAAGACAAGGCACAAACAGGGGAGGACAGGGGGAGACAGGGGGAGACAGGCCCGAAAGGGGAGGACCGGGGGAGACAGGGGAGGACGGCCAAACAGGGGGAGACGGGGGAGACAGGGGAGACAGGGGGAGAAGGGGGGAGGAACAGGGGGAACAGGGGGGAGACAGGGCGCGGAGCCAGGGGGGAGACGAGACAGGGGTGGGAAAGGGGGAGACCAGGTGGGCGAGAGACAGGGGGAGCAGGGGGGCGACAGGGGCGAGACCAGGGGGAGGAGACAGGCCAGACAGGGGGGACAGGGGGAGACAGGGGAGACAGGGGGGACAGGGGGAGAGGCGAGCAGGGGAGACCAGGGGGGACGGACAGGGGGAGGACAGGGGGGGAGGGGAGACAAGGGGGAGAAAGGGGGGAGGGAGACAGGGGGAGGACAGGGGGAGACAGGGGGAGCACAGGGGGGAGACCAGGGGGAGACAGGGACAGGGTGGAGACAGGGGAGACAGCAGAACAGGGGGAGACAGGGGGAGACAGGGGGGGAGAAAGGGGAGGGGAGGACAGGGGGAGACAGACAGGCCATATAGGGGGAGACAGGGGGAGACAGACAGGGGAGACAGGCCAGGACAGGGGGAGACAGGGGGAGCAGGGCGGGAGGGGGCCGGGGGAGACAGGCCAGACCAGGGGGGAGACAGGGGGAGGCGACAGGGGGGAGCCGGGGGAGACCGGGGGGAGACAGGGCGGAGACAGGGGGAGACAGGCCAGACAGGGGGCGGAGACAGGGGGGACAGGGGAGGACAGGCCAGCAGGTGGAGACAGGGGGAGACAAGAAGGGGGGGGGGCCAGATAGGGGGAGACAGGGGGAGACAGGGGGAGACAGGCCAGACAGGGGAGACAGGGGGAGGACAGGGGGAGCCAGGCCAGACAGGGGAGACAGGGGGAGACAGGGAGAACCGGCCAGACGGGGAGGACACGGACAGAAGGGGACGACAGGGGGAGACAGTGGGGAGAAGGCCAGACAGACAGGGGGAGCAGGGGGAGACAGGGGGAGGGAGACAGGGGGGGAGACAGGCCAGGGCAGATGGTGAACAGAGTGGAATCCAAGCAGCAGGCAACGGGAGCAGTGTCACACCCACTTGGGAGAAGCTTTTTTTTTTCGGGAGGTAGATTCCTTGTAGAAAATCCCAGCTAGCTAGCTAACGTAGCTAGCAAGTCTCTGTCCACCGTTTTTTTCCACTTGGAAAAGGAGGTCTTTAGCTAGCTATACAGTCAGGTCCATAAATATTTGGACATTGACCAAGTTATTGTAATTTTAGCTGTCTACCACAGCATATTGGAGTTGAAATTAAATAATGAATATGACCCTCAGGGGTGCGTGCTCAGTCCCCTCCTGTACTCTCTGTTCACCCATGACTGCATGGCCAGGCACGACTCCAACACCATCATTAAGTTTGCCGACGACACAACAGTGGTAGGCCTGATCACCGACAACGATGAGACAGCCTATAGGGAGGAGGTCAGAGATCTGGCCGTGTGGTGCCAGGACAACAACCTCTCCCTCAACGTGACCAAGACAAAGGAGATGATTGTGGACTACAGGAAAAAAAAAGAGGACTGAGCACGCCCCCATTCTCATCGACGGGGCTGTAGTGGAACAGGTTGAGAGCTTCAAGTTCCTTGGTGTCCACATCACCAACGAACTATCATGGTCCAAACACACCAAGACAGTCGTGAAGAGGGCACGACAAAGCCTATTCCCCCTCAGGAGACTAAAAAGATTTGGCATGGGTCCTCAGATCCTCAAAAAATTCTACAGCTGCACCATCGAGAGCATCCTGACTGGTTGCATCACCGCCTGGTATGGCAACTGCTTGGCCTCTGACCGCAAGGCACTACAGAGGGTAGTGCGTACGGCCCAGTACATCACTGGGGCAAAGCTCCCTGCCATTCAGGACCTCTATACCAGGCGGTGTCAGAGGAAGGCCCTCAAAATTGTCAAAGACTCCAGCCACCCTAGTCATAGACTGTTCTCTCTGCTACCGCACGGCAAGCGGTACCGGAGTGCCAAGTCTAGGTCCAAAAGACTTCTCAACAGCTTCTACCCCCAAGCCATAAGACTCCTGAACAGCTAATCATGGCTACCCGGACTATTTGCACTGCCCCCCCACCCCATCCTTTTTACGCTGCTGCTACTCTGTTAAGTATTTATGCATAGTCACTTTAACTCTACCCACATGTACATATTACCTCAACTACCTCAACTAGCCGGTGCCCCCGCACATTGACTCTGCAACGGTACCCCCCTGTATATATAGCCTCCCTACTGTCACTTTATTTTACTTCTGCTCTTGTTTTTTTTCTCAACACTTTTTGTTGTTGTTGTTTTATTCTTACTTTTTTTGTTTAAAATAAATGCACTGTTGGTTAAGGGCTGTAAGTAAGCATTTCACTGTAATGTCTGCACCTGTTGTATTCGGCGCATGTGACCAATAAAATTTGATTTGATTTTATTTTATTTTATTTGAAAGTGCAGACTTTCAGCTTTAATTTGAGTGTATTTACATCCAAATCGGGTGAACTTTTTATATGTGGTTCAAAAGTAAGGGACCAAAAGTAATTGGACAATTGGCTGCTCAGCTGTTCCACGACCAGGTGTGTGATTGGCTGCTCAGCTGTTCCATGGCCAGGTGTGTGATTGGCTGGTCAGCTGTTCCATGGCCAGGTGTGTGTTTGGCTGCTCAGCTGTTCCATGGCCAGGTGTGTGTTTGGCTGCTCAGCTGTTCCACGACCAGGTGTGTGTTTGGCTGCTCAGCTGCTCCACGACCAGGTGTGTGTTTGGCTGCTCAGCTGTTCCACGACCAGGTGTGTGTTTGGCTGCTCAGCTGTTCCATGACCAGGTGTGTGTTTGGCTGCTCAGCTGCTCCACGACCAGGTGTGTGTTTGGCTGCTCAGCTGTTCCACGACCAGGTGTGTGTTTGGCTGCTCAGCTGCTCCACGACCAGGTGTGTGTTTGGCTGCTCAGCTGTTCCATGACCAGGTGTGTGTTTGGCTGCTCAGCTGTTCCACGACCAGGTGTGTGTTTGGCTGCTCAGCTGTTCCACGACCAGGTGTGTGTTTGGCTGCTCAGCTGTTCCACGACCAGGTGTGTGTTTGGCTGCTCAGCTGCTCCACGACCAGGTGTGTGTTTGGCTGCTCAGCTGTTCCACGACCAGGTGTGTGTTATTCCCTCATTATTTCATTTACAAGGAAGCAGATAAAATGTCTAGAGTTGATTTTAAGTGTGGCATTACGCAACCCTCCACTTATTCGATGTCAAACATTCCCTGACCGAGGGTCCATTTCCTCCTGAAGACCTCTCCTGTTTAATCAGGCTTCACTGATCAAATTAGCAGGCCGAGCCAAAAGGCCAGCATCCATCCATAATCACCTTACTTCTCTCTCCAAAACAAATCTCTGGCCTGCCCCCGGAGCTCCAGGCCTTAGCCTCATTAGAACAATACATCAAGCGTTCTTGGATAAGAGGTCTGAGACAAATGGTACCCTATTCCCTGTATGGTGCAATGCTATTGATCAGAACCCCCCTGTATGGTGCAATGCTATTGATCAGAACCCCCCTGTATGGTGCAATGCTATTGATCAGAACCCCCCTGTATGGTGCAATGCTATTGATCAGAACCCCCCTGTATGGTGCAATGCTATTGATCAGAACCCCCCTGTATGGTGCAATACTATTGACCAGAGTCCCCCTACATTTTAGTCATTTAGCAGACGCTCTTATCCAGAGCGACTTAGAGGAGCAATTAGGGTCAAGTGCCTTGCTCAAGGGCACATCGGCAGATATTTCACCTAGTCGGCTCTGGGATTCGAATCAGCGACCTTTCGGTTACTGGCCCAACGCCCTTAACCGCTGGGCTACCTGCCGCCCCTGTGCAGGCCCTGGTCAAAAGAAGTGCACTATTTAGGGCATAGGGTATAGCTGGGGCGACGGGCGGTGGGAGGGTAACTCTAAGCAACAGTGACAGTAGTGATGATGGAAGAGCATAGCCTGGAGATGAATCACGGCCCTGAGAGTTTCACATGACTGATCCTCTGGTTGCTTCATCCTCCTCAGTTTATTCCATATTAATGTCATGACATCCCTGACATCCACCTCCATGCCGCCAAAGGTAACTTACTGGTATAATATTCTGGGTCCCGGGTCGGGTGGCTAGAAATGCTTGGCGTTAATATACATATAGCTCCCCTGATCTTTACCTGCCTGTGTGTCATATCACTGGCTTCTAAATCTGAAATATGTCTGTTGTGTCTCTGAAATATGTCTGTCGTGTCTCTGAAATATGTCTGTCGTGTCTCTTAAATATGTCTGTCATATCTCTGAAATATCTCTGTCATGTCTCTGAAATATGTCTGTCATGTCTCTGAGAGAAATACCTTTGAAAGAGAAATAGTTATGTCAGTCTCTAACAGGATCCGCTTTCTATTAAAAATGACTCTTCTAATTTTTTTCAACTTCAATGTTATGGTAGTATAGTAGTAACCAAGTCAATATGTCTGATGATTTGCCAGCTGGACAGTGTGAATAAACTAAGCTTCATAACCAAGTCAATATGTCTGATGTTTTGCCAGCTGGTTAGTGTGTATAAACTAAGCTTCATCCATTAGTTGGTTGGAAAGGGAGACACAGTCAGGGGATATCTCTGTCATTTTGCAGTCAAACACTCATCCAGCTTTACTACTGTTGACTGGGCGACAGAACAGAAAGGCAGCTATTTGTTGACTCTTTGGCATGGATTACTACGACCTTGTAACACCCTCTGTCTGACTTCCTTCTCTGTCTCATTTTACATCAGTCGATGACTGGAGTGCAAACACTACACACAGCCAATCACAGCTATGGAAGCCTTACTTATCCACCAATCGCAGGCCCAGCCCAAACGCAGAGAGGTGTAGTTTAACCAGTCATTACCAATCAGGTCATCCGTTTGGTGGGAAGGCCAATATTGACCTTTAACAAGTACTCTGTGGTCTCGCAGCCTGTGGAATTGGTGAATATAGTTTCTGTCAAAGGGCAACAGAGAGCTCCCTCTCTTACCTCTGTTCTGCCAGCAAGAATAAGGCCTTGACCCTTGACCTCTGCACTGGAAGTTCAGCTATGGCCTGGATGATATTGTACCAAGTTGACATTACACATCAGAATCAGCACTCCGGTGAGAGGGAAGATCATAAATCCCAAAAATAATTCTACAATCTAATCAATTCATGTCATATTTGAATGAATGTTCCATAGACATGCTGAATACATGGCCTGGCTGCGAGATTTTAGTGAAAGACACAGCAGACTAACACGTCACAACGGCAACCTAAAAACACATCAACCAGCATTACCACACTGTGTACTGTGACCTCAGAGAGGTTGTATGGCAGTATGGAAAAAATAGCGTGACGTACTGCTGGTCTTTGGTAGGAGAGGCAACACAGTTATTGATTGTGTCGTGTGGCTCTGTAGACTACTGTAGCTGCCCCCCCCCCCCCCCTCCCTCGGGCTTTGTACTACCAGCCAGCCAGCCAGCCAGCCAGCCAGACAGCCAGCCAGACACGCAGCACGCTCCACTACCCAGCATCTATGGTCACTATACCACTTCCCTTAATAGCACCCTATTCCCTATATAGTGCACTTACTTTTGACCAGAGCCCCATGAGACCTGGTCAAAAGTAGGGCACTATACAGGGAAGATAAAGGGTGCTATTTGGGACATACCCCTAGACTGCCTGGGTATAACTATGTATCGAGTGATGCAGTAAGAGAAAAGCCTCCTGCTGATTGAATAGTCGAGTCCCAGAGATGGAGCAGCAGGAACTCATCGACAGAATATGTTGATGAGGATGTGCTGACGTTTCGCTGGGTCTGTTATTGAGCGTTGCTCTCCACAACAGTATTTCTAACGTCAGTGGTCAACACTTATTAAACTGTTTCATTCGAACTGTCATCATTGAAACGAGTTAATTCACTACAATAGAAAAAGCAGTTGGAAACCGACCATTTTTGGAAACCACAGAAATCTAATCTCAAGAACATAATTCAGTGGCCTTACTGTCATTTCCTGGAAATAGCTGCTCATTTTGCTACAATTACAAACTATTTCAGGGTCATGCTGAGTACTCTCCAAATGCTTTCTTCTTCAATTATGTTATTATATTATATTAGACAGAATGAGAGGAGGGGAAAATCCAGTGACTCACAAACCCACACTTCGCATGCATCCAAAATGGTACCCTATTCTCTTTATAGAGAAGAGAGAGGACCCTTCACAGCGGATAGAGGAGAACGGGGACAGGAACAGGAAATGGAACAGGACAGGACAGGAAATGAAAGCCAGAGAGGAGAGAGAGACCAGTACTAATCAGCCCTCTAAATCTAGTCACACTGCCCAGAGCAGAGAGAGCAGAGAGAGAGCATAGGATAGCTTTGACTATGTACAGACTCAGTGAGTATAGCCTTGCTATTGAGAAAGGCCGCCGTAGGCAGACCTGGATCTCAAGAGAAGACAGGCTATGTGCACACTGCCCACAAAATGATGTGGAAACTGAGCTGCACTTCCTAACTTCCTGCCAAATGTATGACCATATTAGAGACACATATTTCCCTCAGATTACACAGATCCACCAAGAATTCGAAAACGAACCCAATTTTGATAAACTCCCTTATCTACTGGGTGAAATACCACAGTGTGCCATCACAGCAGCAAGATGTGTGACCTGTTGCCACAAGAAAAGGGCAACCAGTGAAGAACAAACACCATTGTAAATACAACCCATATTTATGTTGATTTATTTTCCCATTTGTACTTTAACTATTTGCACATTGTTACAACACTGTATATAGACATAATATGACATTTGAAATGTCTTTATTCTTTTGAAACTTCTGAGTGTAATGTTTACTTTTAGATTTTATTGTTTATTGTTTGCCAAAACAAGTGAATTAGATAGTAATGTTAACATACGTTTCCCATGCCAATAAAGCGAGAGAGAGAGAGAGAGAGAGAGAGAGAGAGAGAGAGAGAGAGAGAGAGAGGAGAGAGAGAGAGAGAGAGAGAGAGAGAGAGAGAGAGAGAGAGAGAATATTTTAAAACATTACAATATATTCACAGATTTCACAACACACTGTGTGCCCTCGGGCCCCTACTCCTCCACTACCACATATCTACAGTACAACAATCCATATGTACATGTGTGTATAGTGCGTATGTTATTGTGTGTGTGTCTGTGCCTATGTTTGTGTTGCTTCACAGTCCCCACTGTTACCTGATGTGGAATAGAGTTCCATGTAGGCATGGCTCTATGTAGTACTGTGCGCCTCCCATAGTCTGTTCTTGACTTGGGGACTGTGAAGAGACCTCTGGTGGCATGTCTTGTGGGGTATACATGGGGTGTCCGAGCTGTGTGCCAGTAGTTCAAACAGACCGCTCGGTGATTTCAACATGTCAATACCTCTCATAAATACAAGTAGTTATGAAGTCAATCTCTCCTCTACTTTGAGCCATGAGAGATCGACATCCATGTTATTAATATTAGCTCTCTGTGTACATCCAAGGGCCAGCCTTGCTGCCCTGTTCTGAGCCAATTGTAATTTTCCTAAGTCCTTTTTTGTGGCACCTGACCACATGACTGAACAGTAGTCCAGGTGCGACAAAACTAGGGCCTGTAGGACCTGCCTTGTTGATAGGACCTGCCTTGTTGATAGTGTTGTTAAGAAGGCAGAGCAGCACTTAATTATGGACTTTTCCCAATCTTAGCTACTGTTTTATCAATATGTTTTGACCATGACAGTTTACAATCCAGGGTTACTCCGAGAAGTTAAGTCACCTCAACTTGCTCAATTTCCACATTATTTATTACAAGATTTAGTTGAGGTTTAGGGTTTAGTGAATGATCTTTCCCAAATACAATGCTTTTAGTTTTAGAAATATTTAGGACTAACTTATTCCTTGTTAAGTGTTGCAGTCATTTCAGTCGCTGTGGTAGCTGACGTGTATAGTGTTGAGTCATCTGCATACATGGACACACTGGCTTTACTCAAAGCCAGAGGCATGTCATTAGTAAAGATTGAAAAAAGTAATGGGCCTAGACACATACGTTTTTCCAGCAGCAGACTATGATCGATAATGTCAAAAGCCACACTGAAGTCTAACAAAACAGCCCCCACAATCTTTTTATCATCAATTTCTCTCATCAATCATTTGTGTAAGTGCTGTGCTTGTTGAATGTCCTTCTCTATAAGCATGCTGAAAGTTTGTTGTCAATTTGTTTACTGTAAAATAGCATTGTATCTGGTCAAACACCATTTTTTCCAATAGTTTACTAAGGGTTGGTAACAGGCTGATTGGTCGGCTATTTGAGCCAGTAAAGGGGGCTTTACTATTCTTAGGTAGCGGAATTACTTTTGCTTCCCTCCAGGCCTGAGGGCACACACTTTCTAGTAGGCTTAAATTGAAAATAAGGCAAATAGGAGTGGCAATATCGTCCGCTATTATCCACAGTAATTTTCCATCCAAGTTGTCAGACCCCAGTGGCTTGTCATTGTTGATAGACAACAATAATTTTTTCACCTCTTCCACACTCACTTTACGGAATTCAAAATTACAACGCTTGTCTTTCATAATTTGGTCAGATATACTTGGATATGTAGTGTCAGCGGTTGTTGCTGGCATGTCATGCCTAAGTTTGCTAATCTTGCCAATGGTGGTGAATGAGCCATCTGATTCAATGAATGATGGAGCTGAGTTTGCCTTTTTTCCCAAAATGTCATTTAAGGTGCTCCAAAGCTTTTTACTATCATTCTTTATGTAATTTATCTTTGCCACTTTCTAGTAGGCATAAATTGAAATTCTAGTAGTTGTATCATCAAACAATAATAATAATAATAATACATATAATAATAAGCTTATACAAATGTAATTGCAAAAAAAAATGTTTATTAAATGAATTACATATTGAAGATGCACTATGCAGAAATCGCTCTCCCATTTCCCGGTTGCTAAAATTCTAATAGTTCACTTAATTTCAGTTTGTGTGACAAAACAAGCGATTGCAATATTCACACCCCTTGACTTTTTCAACATTTTGTTGTGTTACAGCCTGAATTTAAGATGGATTAAATTGTGATTTTGGGTCACTGGCCTACACACAATACCACATAATGTCAAAGTGGAATTATGTTTTTCGAAATTTCTACGAATTAATAAAAAATGAAACACCAACATGTCTTGAATCAATAAGTATCCAACCCCTTTGCTTATGGCAAGCCTAAATAAGTTCAGGAGTAAAAATGTGCTTAACAAGTCACATAATAAGTTGCATGGACTCACTCTGTGTGCAATAATAGTGTTTAACATGATTTTTGAATGACCCCACACATTCAATTATCTGTAAGGTCCCTCAGTCGAGCAGTGAATTTCAAACACAGATTCAACCACAAAGACCAGTGAGGTTTTCCAATGCCTCACAAAGAAGGGCACCTATTGGTAGATGGGTAAAAATAAAAAAAGCAGACATTGAATATCCCTTTGAGCATGGTGAAGCTATTAAATACACTTTGGATGGTGTATCAATACACCCAGTCACTACAAAGATACAGGCGTCCATCCTAACTCAGTTGCCGGAGAGGAAGGAAACCGCTCCGGGATTTCACCATGAGGCCAATGGTGACTTTAAAACAGTTTCAGAATTTAATGGCTGTGATAGGAGAAAACTGAGGATGGATCAACAACATCGTAGTTACTCCACAATACTAACCGAATTAACATAGGGAAAATCAGGAAGCCTGTACAGAATACAAATATTCCAAAACATGCATCCTGTTTGCAACAAGCCACTAAAATAATACTGCAAAAAATGTGGCAAAGCAATTAACTTTTTGTCCTGAATACAAAGTGTTATGTTTGTAATCGTTAAGGACTGGGTAGTTTTTCAGGATAAAAAAAAAAACTGAATAGAGCCAAGCACAGGTAAAATCCTAGAGGAAAACCTGGTTCAGCCTGTTTTCCACAAGATACTGGGAGATGAATTCACCTTTCAACAGGACAATAACCTAAAACACAATGACAAATCTGCATTGGAGTTGCTTACCAAGAAGACAGTGAATGTTCCTGAGTGGGCAAGTTACAGTTTTGACTTAAATCTACTTGAAAGTCTATGGCAATACCTGAAAATGGTTGCCTTGCAATGATCAACAACCAATTTGACAGAGCTTGAAGAATTTTGAAAAGAATAATGAGCAAATGTTGCAGAATCCAGGTGTGCAAAGCTCTTAGAGCCTTACCCAGAAAGACTCACAGCTGTAATCACTGCCAAAGGTGCTTCTATAAAGTATTGACTCAGGGGTGTTAATATTTATGTAAATGAGATATTTCTGTATTTCATTTTCAATAAATTTGCTATATTTTCAAAACAAATGTTTCACTTTGTCATTATTGGGTATTGTGCATAGATTTGTAAAAAAAAAAAACATTTTTCATCAATTTTGAATTCAGGCTGTTAACACAACAACATGTGGAATAAGTCAAGGGGTGTGAATACTTTCTGAAGGCACTGTATAGTATAGAGCAGGGGTGTCAAACGTCCGGCCCCGTGGGCCGGATCAGGCCCGCAAACGGGTTTAATCCGGCCCGCGAGATGATTTAAAAAATAAAATAAAAATAAATTAATTAATAATAAGAATTTTGTAAAGTATAAAAATGCGCTGCAATTTTTCAATAAAATAAACTGCTGTTCCAATTGCGTCCACTGGATGGCGCAATAGCAATTGTATTAAGCAAGCAAACTGTTTATACCGGGGCAGAGCAAGTAGGTCAAACACGTGCAGCCAATGAGCTACTTTGTTTTGCCCGCGATATTTAATACGGCTTCTACTTTTAACATTATGTGCTTTGGCACCCTCATTGCCCCAATATGTCTCTGTCAAAAAAGAGAAAAGTGGACGCAGAATGCAGAGTGTTCCAAGAAAAATGGTCATCCTATTTATTCACTGAATTGAATGGGAAAGCTGTATGTTTGGTGTGTTCACAGCATGTTGCAGTGCTGAAAGAATATAACCTTCGTCGCCACTATGTGAGTCTTCATGCCGACAAATATGACAACTTTCAAGGACAGCGGAGATGAGAGAAGGTGAATGAACTGTTGGCGGGTCTGAAGAAACAGCAGTCTGTGTTTACTCACAGCCGAGACATCAGTGACGCTGCAGTGAAAGCTAGCTACCTCATTGCTAATGAAATCGCAGTGGCTTCAAAACCATTTAGTGAGGGTGAATTTGTAAAAACATGCATGATGAAGGCAGCGGAGATTGTGTGCCCTGAAAAGCGGCAGGCTTTTGCAAATATCAGCCTGACAAGAAACACAGTTGCAGACAGGATTTCCGATCTTTCAGTGGATTTGGACAGCCAGTTGAAGCAAAAAGTAAAGTCATTTATTGCGTTTTCGGTTGCAATTGATTAAATCACGGACATTACAGATGTTGCACAACTGGCCATTTTTCATCCGCGGAGTTGATGACACATTGACCGTCACCGAGGAGTTCGTGGAGTTGGTGCCGATGACAGATACAACGACAGCAGCTGATATTTTTACCGCACTCGTCGGCGCGCTGGACAGGGTCGGAGTGGACTGGTCCCGCGCTGTCAGCCTGGCTACAGATGGTGCGCCCTCAATGATCGGGAAAAAAAGCAGGCGTTGTGACAAAGTTCAGAGAGAAAGTGCAATCTGCAAATGGAGGACGTGATTTTTTGACTTTTCACTGTATTTTGCACCAGGAGGCTTTGTGTTGCAAGTCATTAAAGATGGATAACGTCATGAAGGTGGTCATCCAAACTGTTAATTTCATCCGATCCAGAAGCCTGAATCACCGTCAGTTTGACAGCCTTCTCAGAGAGAAAGACCACATCTATGGCCTGCCATACCACACTGAGGTAAGATGGTTAAGCCGAGGTGCTGTGCTGAGGCGTTTCTTTGATTTACGAGAAGAAATTGAACAGTTCATGGAAGAAAAGGGCAAACCAGTGTTAGAATTTCATTCCGCAGAATGGATGCAGGACCTTGCATTTATGGTGGATGTTACAGAGCACTTGAATAACTTGAACAAACAGCTGCAAGGGCGCAACAAAGTTGTCACGCAGTATTATGACAGCATACGTTCTTTCAAGTTGAAGCTGTCATTGTGGGAGACGCAACTTGCCGGTGGTGATGCAGCTCACTTCCCCTGTCTGAAAAATGTGTGCGCGACCCAACATGTGGCAGACATGAAGCGGTTCAAAGATAAAATAACGGGACTGTTACGGGAGTTTGAGCAACGCTTTCAGATTTATGTTTATATGTTTTTATGTTGATGTGCTATTGTTTTTAATTGATTTTATTTTATTTGTATATTTAACCTATTCTTGACTCTGTGGTTCTTGCACTTGTTTGGGGAACAGGATTTCATTATTTTTATCTACATTTCTGCCTGAGAAATGACACCCTGATATAGTTCTGTGATCTGTGATATACTTCTGTGAATCACTGAGGCATTGTGTGTTTGTGTATTCTTTGTCCTCAGAACTTTCAAATAACTTGAGGTGTTTTATGATTAATAGTGATGTTGTGCTTTTGGACACTGTCCTCAGGCTCCAGCTTTATGTTTATATGTTTTTATGTTGATGTGCTATTGTTTTTAATTGATTTTATTTTATTTGTATATTTAACCTATTCTTGACTCTGTGGTTCTTGCACTTGTTTGGGGAACAGGATTTCATTATTTTTATCTACATTTCTGCCTGAGAAATGACACCCTGATATAGTTCTGTGATCTGTGAAACAGTTTTGTTAATCACTGAGGCATTGTGTGTTTGTGTGTTCTTTGTCCTCAGAATTTTCAAATAAACTTGACGTGTTTTATGATTAATAGTGATGTTGTGCTTGTACTATTTTGGACACACTGTCCTCAGGCTCCAGCTTTATGTTGTATGTTGATCGTATTAAAACAAAGAAAACAATCTGAAGTTGTTGTTTTTAAGTTATATATACCATGATTTTTCCGGTCCGGCCCACTTGGGAATAGATTTTCCTCCATGTGGCCCCTGAGCTAAAATGAGTTTGACACCCCTGGTATAGAGAATCATTGTACCATCTAAACTGCTGTGAAATTTGTTTTCCATGACAAAATAATATTGTATTTTCAGCTGTTTGAAGCTGGTGTACAAAACCCGAAAGTAAAAGACTAAACTTAAGAAAGGGAAGTATAGAAATAGTGCAGATAGAACAGATCTACTGCTTCTTAGACTTGATTTCAATGAGAATGACAGATCTATAACTCACATTTCTATGTGAATGTAGTTGGGTCTTCCAAAAGGTTACATATTGCAGCTTTAAATTACATATTTACAGTGAGGGAAAAAAAGTATTTGATCCCCTGCTGATTTTGTACGTTTGCCCACTGACAAAGACATGATCAGTCTATAATTTTAATGGTAGGTTTATTTGAACAGTGAGAGACAGAATAACAACAACAAAATCCAGAAGAACGCATGTCAGAAATGTTAGAAATTGATTTGCATTTTAATGAGGGAAATAAGTATTTGACCCCCTCTCAATCAGAAAGATTTCTGGCTCCCAGGTGTCTTTTATACAGGTAACGAGCTGAGATTAGGAGCACACTCTTAAAGGGAGTGCTCCTAATCTCAGTTTGTTACCTGTATAAAAGACACCTGTCCACAGAAGCAATCAATCAATCAGATTCCAAACTCTCCACCATGGCCAAGACAAAAGAGCTCTCCAAGGATGTCAGGGACAAGATTGTAGACCTACACAAGGCTGGAATGGGCTACAAGACCATCGCCAAGCAGCTTGGTGAGAAGGTGACAACAGTTGGTGCGATTATTCGCAAATGGAAGAAACACAAAAGAACTGTCAATCTCCCTCAGCCTGGGGCCTGGGGTTCCATGCAAGATCTCACCTCGTGGAGTTGCAATGATCATGAGAACGGTGAGGAATCAGCCCAGAACTACACGGGAGGATCTAGTCAATGATCTCAAGGCAGCTGGGACCATATTCACCAAGAAAACAATTGGTAACACACTACGCCGTGAAGGACTAAAATCCTGCAGCGCCCGCAAGGTCCCCCTGCTCAAGAAAGCACATATACAGGGCCGTCTGAAGTTTGCCAATGAACATCTGAATGATTCAGAGGAGAACTGGGTGAAAGTGTTGTGGTCAGATGAGACCAAAATCAAGCTCTTTGGCATCAACTCAACTCGCCGTGTTTGGAGGAGGAGGAATGCTGCCTATGACCCCAAGAACACCATCCCCACCATCAAACATGGAGGTGGAAACATTATGCTTTGGGGGTGTTTTTCTGCTAAGGGGACAGGACAACTTCACCGCATCAAAGGGACGATGGACGGGGCCATGTACCGTCAAATCTTGGGTGAGAACCTCCTTCCCTCAGCCAGGGCATTGAAAATGGGTCGTGGATGAGTATTCCAGCATGACAATGACCCAAATCACACGGCCAAGGCAACAAAGGAGTGGCTCAAGAAGAAGCACATTAAGGTCCTGGAGTGGCCTAGCCAGTCTCCAGACCTTAATCCCATAGAAAATCTGTGGAGGGAGCTGAAGGTTCGAGTTGCCAAACGTCAGCCTCGAAACCTTAATGACTTGGAGAAGATCTGCAAAGAGGAGTGGAACAAAATCCCTCCTGAGATGTGTGCAAACCTGGTGGCCAATTACAAGAAACGTCTGACCTCTGTGACTGCCAACAAGGGTTTTGCCACCAAGTACTAAGTAATGTTTTGCAGAGGGGTCAAATACTTATTTCCCTCATTAAAATGCAAATGAATTTCTAACATTTTTGACATGCGTTTTTCTGGATTTTTTTTTTTGTTATTCTGTCTCTCACTGTTCAAATAAACCTACCATTAAAATTATAGACTGATCATGTCTTTGTCAGTGGGCAAACATACACAATCAGCAGGGGATCAAATACTTTTTTCCCTCACTGTACACTTTTTTGTTAATCCCTTTGAGGCCTTGTCTTCATTTTTATTTAACCTTTATTTAACTAGGCAAGTCAGTTAAGAACTAATTCTTATTTACAATGACGGCCTACACCGGCCAAAGCTGGGCCAATTGTGCGCCGCCCTATAGGACTCCCAATCACGGCCGGTTGTGATACAGCCTGGAATCGAACCAGGAGCACTTAGACCACTGCGCCACTCGGGAGCCCAGCTTTGACTTAACTATCTTCAGATCCTCTTCTTTGTTGCAGCCACATTTCTCCACCCCGTAACCTTTTAGAAAATAAAGTCAAGCACAAGAGACGATCAGTTTTAAGTCACTATCAATCATCTGCTAACACAGAAAAACATTTGATAAACATTTAATCTTACCAACAATGACCTCCAGTCTTCTTATGTCGAGGGCCTCCTTGGCAACAGGTCAAAAGAGGTCAGTAGAATGGGTCAGTATACCAATATGAACATACTGGACATTTGCATACAAACACACATACTTATTAGTCAGCATGACGGAAACAGAGGCTACATAGCTACATTTCAATGGGGCTAGCAAATAGCTTGGCTAAACACAAGACCGTTTTGGCTAACAATCTTTTTAATGTGGACACCCCTTCAAATTAGTGGATTCGGCTATTTCAGCCACACCCGTTGCTGACCGGTGTATAAAATCGAGCACACAGCCATGCAATCTCCATAGACAAATATTGGCAGTAGAATGGCCCCTACTGAAGATCTCAGTGACTTTCAAAGTGGCACCGTCATAGGATGCCACCTGTCCAACAAGTCAGTTGGTCAAATTTCTGCCCTGCTAGAGCTGCCCCGGTCAACTGAAAGTGCTGTTACTGTGAAGTGAAAACGTCTAGGAGCAATGCTACCTGCCCCAATGCATTGTGCCAACTGTAAAGTTTGGTGGAAGAGGACTAATGGTCTGGGGCTGTTTTTCATGGTTCGGGCTAGGCCCCTTAGTTCCAGTGAAGGGAAAGCAGTGAAGCTACAGCATACAGTGAAGCTACAGCATACAATGATATTCTAGACGATTCTGTGCTTCCAACTTTGTGGCAACAGTTTGGGGAAGGCCCTTTCCTGTTTCAGCATGACAATGCCCCCGTGCACAAAGCGAGGTCCATACAGAAATGGTTTGTCGAGATCGGTGTGAAATAACTTTACTGGCCTGAACAGAGCCCTGACCTCAACCCCATCGAACACCTTTGGGATGAATTGGAACACCGACTGCGAGCCAGGCCTAATCGCCCAACATCAGTGCCCAACCTCACTAATGCTCTTGTGGCTGAATGGAAGCAAGTCCCCACAGCAATGTTCCAACATCTAGTGGAAAGCCTTCCCAGAAGAGTGGAGGCTGTTATAGCAGCAAAGGGGGGACAAACTCCATATTAATGCCCATGATTTTGGAATGAGATGTTGGACCAGCAGGTGTCCATATACTTTTGGTCAAAAAAGTTAAAAGTTATACTTCCAGATGGTGGCAGCATAAGGGCTATGAAAGACAGGATAAAGAAGAATGGAAGATGATTACATTTGGGATTGTCAAAAACAACAACCAACTACTTCCTGTTTTGTATTTGTATTTTTATTTATTATGGATCCCCATTAGCTGCTGCCAAGGCAGTGGCATGTCGTTAGTAAAGATTGAAAAAAGTAAAGGGCCTAGACAGCTGCCCTGGGGAATTCCTGATTCTACCTGGATTTTGTTGGAGAGGCTTCCATTAAAGAACACCCTCTGTGTTCTGTTACACAGGTAACTCTTTATCCACAATATAGCAGGGGGTGTAAAGCCATAACACATACGTTTTTCCAGCAACAGACTATGATCGATAATGTCAAAAGCCGCAGTGAAGTCTAACAAAACAGCTCCCACAATCTTTTTATAATCAATTTCTCTCATCAGTCATTTGTGTAAGTGCTGTGCTTGTTGAATGTCCTTCCTTATAAGTGTGCTGAAAGTCTGTTATCAATTTGTTTACTGTAAAATAGCGTTTTATCTGGTCAAACACAATGATTTCCAAAAGTTTACTAAAGGGTTGGTAACAGGCTGATTGGTCGGCTATTTGACCTTGTATTTGAGTTAAGGGGGCTTTACTATTCTTAGATAGGGGAATAACTTTTGCTTCCCTCCAGGTCTGGGGGCACACACTTTCTAGTAGGCTTAAATTGAAGAGATGTCAAATAGGAGTGGCAATATCGTCCACTATCATCCTCAGTCATTTTCCATCCAAGTTGTCAGACCCCGGTGGCTTGTCATTGTTGATAGACAACAATAATTTTTTCACTTCTTCCACACTTACTTTACGGAATTCAAAATTACAATGTTTGTCTTTCATAATTTGGTCAGATATACTTGGATGTGTAGTGTCAGCATTTGTTGATGGCATGTCATGCTTAAGTGTGCTAATTTTGCCAATGAAAAAATAATTAAAGTAGTTGGCAATATCAGTGGGTTTTGTGATGAAGGAGCCATCTGATTCAATGAATGATGGAGCGGAGTTTGCCTTTTTGCCCAAAATGTCATTTAAGGTGCTGCTTTTTATTCAGTTTAGTCACATGATTTCTCAGTACATTTGCCAATCGGTTGTACAGCCAGACCTATTTGACATCTCTTTTGCCTCAGCCCTCTCAACCATACCATTTTTCAATTCCTCATCAATCCACGGGAATTGAACCGTTTTTACAGTCATTTTGTTAATGGGTGCATGCTTATTAGTAACTGGGATAAGCAATTTCATAAATGTGTCAAGTGCAGCGTCTGGTTGCTCGTCATTACACACCACGGACCAACAAATATTCTTTACATCAACAACATAGGAATCACTACAAAACGTATTGTATGACCTCTTATACACAATATTAGGCCCAGCCTTTGGAACTTTGGTTTTCCTAGATATGGCTACTATATTGTTATCACTACATCCAATGGATGTGGATACTGCTTTCAAACAAATCTCTGCAGCATTAGTAAAGATATGATCAATACATGTTGATGATTTAATTCCTGTACTGTTTGTAACTACCCTGGTCAGTTGATTGATAACCTGAACCAGGTTGCAGGCACTAGTTACAGTTTGAATCTTTATCTTGAGTGGGCAGCCTGATGAAAGCCAGCCAATATTTTAATCACCCAGAAAATATACCTCTCTATTGATATCACATACATTATCAAGCATTTCACACATGTTATCCAGATACTGACTGTTAGCACTTGGTGGTCTATAGTAGCTTCCCACCAGAATGGGCTTTAGGTGAGGCAGATGAACCTGTAGCCATATTACTTCAACAGTATTTAACATGAGATCCTCTCTAAGCTTTACAGGAATGTGGTTCTGAATTTAGACTGCAACACCGCCCCCGTTGGCATTTCTGTATTTTCTGTAAATGTTATAACCTTGTATTGCTACCACTGTATCTTCAAAGGTATTATCTAAGTGAGTTTCAGACATGGTCAGAATATGAATGTCATCTGTTACTAGCAAATTATTGATTTCATGAACCTTGTTTCTTAAGCTACATATGTTAACGTGGGCTATTTTTTACACTTTTCTGGGATGCTTGATTATTTTTCTTGCTTAACTGGGAAGCTTAGCAGAGGTAGACATACTCGGGTTATTTTTATTAGTGCAGGGTGAGCTGCACCCAGTGGACTTCCTACTAGGGCACACCACCTCAGTGCTAACAGTATTACTCTGGTTCATAGGCACATGATTACTGCATCCAATAGCTGTGGGATCAGCAGAGGCATTCCGGGCAGTAAGAGGGACATAAATTAGGTTATTTACATTGTGTCTTCCAACGCCCCTAGGATAATGTACATTTGCTGAAGCATTATGACAACTCAGCGACACAATGGTAGGGATTAAATGAGCTGGACTCGGGTCATTGATAAGTCATAGCCTTAGTGTGCAGGCAGTCCTCCTCTCCAGGAACATCCTTCCAGGCCCTGTCAAAGAAGGCGGGCCGGAGCGTTTTATTTGTGAGGGTGTTGCATACCAGAGACCTGTAAATACAGCGCTGAGATGGGGAATACGGTCAACCCAGAGCCACCACCAAAACATAGGCCAATAGAACTACATAGATAGAGTACGTCCCAAATGGCACCCTATTCCCTGTATACTGTAGTGCACTACTTTAGTGTACTATGTATAGAAAGGTTTGTTTGATCTTGTACACATTCACAGCTAAAAGCTGAATTGTAGTATACAGATTTATACACTGAGTAAACAATACATTAGGAACACCTTCCTAATATTGAGTTGCACCCCACTCCCTGACAGCGTTGCAGTTCTTGACACAAACCGGTGCACCTGGCACCTACTATCCCGTTCAAAGGCACTTAAATAAACTATGTGACCAAAAGTATGTGGATACCCGCTCGTTGAACATCTCATTCCAAAATCATGGCCATTAATATGGAGTTGGTCCCCACTTTGCTGCTATAACAGCCTCCACTCTTCTGGGAAGGCTTTCCACTATTAAGTGGAACATTGCTGCGGGGACTTGCTTCCATTCAGCCACAAGAGCATTAGTGAGGTCGGGCACTGATGTTGGGCGATTAGGCCTGGCTCGCAGTCGGCGTTCCAATTCATCCCAAATGTGTTCGATGGGGTTTAGGTCAGGGTTCTGTGCAGGCCAGTCAAGTTCTTTCAAGTTCTTTCACACAGATCTCAACAAACCATTTCAGTATGGACCTCGCTTTGTGCACGGGGGCATTGTCATATTGAAACAGGAAAAGGCCTTCCCCAAACTGTTGCCACAAAGTTGGAAGCACAGAATCATCTAGAACAGGGGTGTCAAACGTCCGGCCCACGGGCCGGATGAGGCCCGCAACCGGGTTTAATCCGGCCCGCGAGATGATTTTGTAAAGTATAAAAATGAGCTGCAATTTTTCAATAAAAGAAACTGCTGTTCCAATTGTGTCCGCTGGATGGCGCAATAGCAATTGTGTTAAGCAAGCAAACTGTTTATACCGGGGCAGAGCAAATAGGTCAAGCAAGTGCAGCCAGTCCGGATGAGCTACTTTGTTTTGCCCGCGATATTTATTATGGCTTCTACTTTTAACATTATGTGCTTTGGCACCCTCATTGCCCCAATATGTCTCTGTCAAAAAAGAGAAAAGTGGACGCAGAGTGCAGAGTGTTCCAAGAAAAATTGTCATCCTTCTATTTATTCACGGAATGGAATGGGAAAGCTGTATGTTTGGTGTGTTCACAGCATGTTGCAGTGCTGAAAGAATATAACCTTCGTCGCCACTATGTGAGTCTTCATGCCGACAAATATGACAACTTTCAAGGACAGCGGAGAAGAGAGAAGGTGAATGAACTGTTGGCGGGTCTGAAGAAACAGCAGTCTGTGTTTACTCACAGCCGAGACATCAGTGACGCTGCAGTGAAAGCTAGCTACCTCATTGCTAATGAAATCGCAGTGGCTTCAAAACCATTTAGTGAGGGTGAATTTGTAAAAACATGCATGATGAAGGCAGCAGAGATTGTGTGCCCTGAAAAGCACCAGGCTTTTGCAAATATCAGCCTGACAAGAAACACAGTTGCAGACAGGATTTCCGATCTTTCAGTGGATTTGGACAGCCAGTTGAAGCAAAAAGTAAAGTCATTTATTGCGTTTTCGGTTGCAATTGATGAAAGCACGGACATTACAGATGTTGCACAACTGGCCATTTTCATCCGCGGAGTTGATGACACATTGACCGTCACCGAGGAGTTCGTGGAGTTGATGCCGATGACAGATACAACGACAGCAGCTGATATTTTTACCGCACTCGTCGGCGCGCTGGACAGGGTCGGAGTGGACTGGTCCCGCGCTGTCAGCCTGGCTACAGATGGTGCGCCCTCAATTATCAGGAAAAAAGCAGGCGTTGTGACAAAGTTCAGAGAGAAAGTGCAATCTGCAAATGGAGGACGTGATATTTGGACTTTTCACTGTATTTTGCACCAGGAGGCTTTGTGTTGCAAGTCGTTAAAGATGGATAACGTCATGAATAAAACAAAGCTGCGCTCAAGGCTCACGCACAAGCACTTGAATCACATCCTGAAGTTGGCTGCCACTCAGGATGTGACGCCTGATATTGATGCGCTGGTGAAAGCTAAAAGATGCCAGGTATCAGGAGTCAAATAAACTATGCAACCCCACTTAAAGTGCTGCATGAGACACCCTGATATAGTTCTGTGATCTGTGATATACTTCTGTGATTCACTGAGGCATTGTGTGTTTGTGTGTTGTTTGTCCTCAGAATTTCAAATAACTTGAGGTGTTTTATGATTAATAGTGATGTTGTGCTTTTGGACACACTGTCCTCAGGCTCCAGCTTTATGTTTATATGTTTTTATGTTGATGTGCTATTGTTTTTAATTGATTTTATTTTATTTGTATATTTAACCTATTCTTGACTCTGTGGTTCTTGCACTTGTTTGGGGAACAGGATTTCATTATTTGTATCTACATTTCTGCCTGAGAAATGACACCCTGATATAGTTATGTGATCTGTGAAACAGTTATGTGAATCACTGAGGCATTGTGTGTTTGTGTGTTCTTTTTCTTTAGAATTTTCAAATAAACTTGACGTGTTTTATGATTAATAGTGATGTTGTGCTTGTACTTTTTTGGACACTGTCCTCAGGCTCCAGCTTTATGTTTTATGTTGATCGTATTAAAACAAAGAAAACAATCTGAAGTTGTTGTTTTTAAGTTATATATACCATGATTTGTCAACTCAGTGTAGATTTAGATAGGGGGGAATGAAGAGAACAGGAACCATTTGTGATGCAGCCATAGAGTACATTCCTATAGGATAATGTTGTTTGGAATTTTATTTCATGTACTACTTACTTACAGTTGATAATAAATCAAATTGACCACATACAGCGCATTCGGAAAGTATGAGACCCCTTGACTTTTTCCAAATGTTTTCTACGTAACAGCCTTATTCTAAAATTGATTAAATAAATACAAATTCTCATCAATCTACACACAATACCCCATAATGACAACGCGAAAACAGGTTTTTAGACATTTTTGCAAATGTATAAAAAAATAAAAAAACAGAAATACCTTATTTACATAAGTAGTCAGACCCTTTGATATGAGACTCTAAACGGAGCTCCGGTGCATCCTGTTTCCATTGGTCATCCTTGAGATGTTTCTACAACTTGATTGGACAACACCTGTGGTAAATTCAATTGATTGGACATGATTTGGAAAGGCACAAATTTGTCTATATAAGGTCCCACAGTTGAAAGTGCATGTCAGAGCAAAAACCAAGCCATGAGGTCGAAGGAATTATCTGGAGAGCTCCGAGACAGGATTGTGTAGAGGCACAGATCTGGGGAAGGTCCACAAGAACACAGTGGCCTCCATCATTTTTAAATGGAAGAAGTTTGGAACCACCAAGACTCTTCCTAGAGCTGGCCGCCCGGCCAAACTGAGCAATCGGGGGAGAAGAGCCTTGGTCAGGGAGGTGACCAAGAACCCGATGGTCATTCTGACAGAGCTCTAGAGTTCCTCTGTGGAGATGGGAGAACCTTTCAGAAGGACAACCATCTCTGCAGCACTCCACTAATTTTACATTTACATTTTAGTCATTTAGAAGGCGCTCTTATCCAGAGTGACTTACAGTTAGTGAGTGCATACATTGTTTCATACTGGCCCCCTGTGGGACTAATCAGGCCTTTATGGTAGAGTGGCCAGACGGAAGCCACTCCTCAGTAAAAGGCACATGACAGCCCGCTTGGAGTTTGCCAAAAGGCACCTAAAGACTCTCAGAAACAAGATTATCTGGTCTGATGAAACCAAGATTGTACTCTTTGGCCTGAATGCCAAGCGTCTGGAGGAAATCTGGCACCATCCCTACGGTGAAGCATGGTGGTGGCAGCATCATGCTGTGGGGAGGTTTTTCAGCGGCAGCGACTGGGAGACTAGTCAGGATCAAGGGAAAGATGAACAGAACAATGTACAGAGAGATCCTTGATGAAAACCTGCTCCAGAGCGCTCAGGACCTCAGACTGGGGCAAAGGTTCACCTTCCAACAGCACAACGACCCTAAGTACACAGCCAAAAAAAAAAATGGGGTTATGGGGTATTGTTTGTAGATTGATGAGAAAAAAAACGATTTAATTAATTTTAGAATAAGCTGGAACGTAACAAAATGTGGAAAAAGTCAAGGGGTCTGAATACTCCCAGAGCAGTAGGGTCAAGGTAACCCCAGAGCAGTAGGGCCAAGGTAACCCCAGAGCAGTAGGGCCAAGGTAACCCCAGAGCAGTAGGGCCAAGGTAACCCCAGAGCAGTAGGGCCAAGGTAACCCCAGAGCAGTAGGGCCAAGGTAACCCCAGAGCAGGGCAAAGGGCCAAGCTCTTAGCAAATTCTAAAGCAAAATTCTGGAGAAATTGGTTTTCAAACAGCTAAATTATTTTTTAAGTGCCAACTGTATTTTAAAAAAAATCCAATCTGGTTTTCGTGCCCCCACAGCACATAGACAGCCTTAGTTAAAGTGGTAAATGATCTTAGAGCCAACACAGATTCCAAACAGCTCTCTGTCCTGATTTAAGTGCTGCATTCGACACTGTTGACCATGATGTCCTTCTGGACAGACTGGAGAGGTGGGTTGGCCTCTGTTGACCATGATGTCCTTCTGGACAGACAGGAGAGGTGGGTTGGCCTCTGTTGACCATGATGTCCTTCTGGACAGACTGGAGAGGTGGGTTGACCTCTGTTGACCATGATGTCCTTCTGGACAGACTGGAGAGGTGGGTTGACCTCTGTTGACCATGATGTCCTTCTGGACAGACAGGAGAGGTGGGTTGGCCTCTGTTGACCATGATGTCCTTCTGGACAGACTGGAGAGGTGGGTTGACCTCTGTTGACCATGATGTCCTTCTGGACAGACTGGAGAGGTGGGTTGACCTCTGTTGACCATGATGTCCTTCTGGACAGACTGGAGAGGTGGGTTGGCCTCTGTTGACCATGATGTCCTTCTGGACAGACTGGAGAGGTGGTTGGCCTCTGTTGACCATGATGTCCTTCTGGACAGACTGGAGAGGTGGGTTGGCCTCTGTTGACCATGATGTCCTTCTGGACACACTGGAGAGGTGGGTTGGCCTCTGTTGACCATGATGTCCTTCTGGACAGACTGGAGAGGTGGTTGACCTCTGTTGACCATGATGTCCTTCTGGACAGACTGGAGAGGTGGGTTGACCTCTGTTGACCATGATGTCCTTCTGGACAGACTGGAGAGGTGGGTTGGCCTCTGTTGACCATGATGTCCTTCTGGACAGACTGGAGAGGTGGGTTGGCCTCTGTTGACCATGATGTCCTTCTGGACAGACTGGAGAGGTGGGTTGGCCTCTGTTGACCATGATGTCCTTCTGGACAGACTGGAGAGGTGGTTGGCCATGATGTCCTTCTGGACAGACTGGAGAGGTGGTTGGCCTCTGTTGACCATGATGTCCTTCTGGACAGACTGGAGAGGTGGTTGGCCTCTGTTGACCATGATGTCCTTCTGGACAGACTGGAGAGGTGGTTGGCCTCTGTTGACCATGATGTCCTTCTGGACAGACTGGAGAGGTGGGTTGGCCTCTCCGGTCCAGTTCTAAATTGGTTTAGGACCTATTTAACAGGTTGAGAGTTTTTTGTCACCCTTGGTGGACATAACTCAGAGAAAATACATATCACGTGGCGTTCCACAAGGTTTGATTTTGGGTCCGGTACTGTTTATAGATGTTACCCCTTGGCAGCGTTATCAGAAAGCACAGCATTGATTTTCACTGCTACTCAGACGATACACAACTTTACATGTCTGTGTCACCGGAGGATTTTAGCTCCACAGATCAACTATTAGACTGTATTAGTGATTTAAATACTTGGATGGTTCACAACTTCCTCCAGTTAAATTAAGACAAGGCTGAGGTACTTATTGTTGGAGCCAAAGCACAGAGAGAGAATCTGGCCGCACATTTTCATTCACTGGCAATAATGGTAAAACGGCAGGTAAAGAAACTAGGTGTTATTTTAGATTCTGAACTCAATTTCGAATCACACATCAGGAATGTGACCAAAACAGCTTTTTACCACCTGAGGAACATTGCCAAGGTGCAGCCGTTTCTCTCTCAGGCTGATACAGAGAGACTCATCCATGCTTTTATTACAAGCAGGCTTGACTACTGTAATGCTCTCCTGTCTGGTCTACCCCAGAAAGCCATTGGTCAACTGCAAAACATACAGAATGCTGCAGCACGGGTACTGACCAAGACCAGACGGAGAGCACACATTACACCGGTTTTAAGGTCTCTGCACTGGCTGCCTGTGAGTTTTAGAATACATTTTACGATTCTATTGGTTTTTAAATCAATCCACGATTGTGCACCCCAGTACATGTCAGACATGCTTTTAAGTTATGTACCCAGTAGGTCCCTCAGGTCCTCTGGCACTGGTCTTTTAACTACCCCAAAGCCTAGGACCAAGAGGCATGGAGAGGCAGCCTTTAGTTACTATGCCCCCAGCCTCTGGAATAGCCTGCCAGAGAACCTGAGGGGGGCCGAAACTGTGGACATATTTAAAAGAGATCTTAAAACACCTTTTTAGCTTAGCTGTTCCTTGCGAGGCTTTTTAGTCGTTCCGTTTTTATTGTTATTCTTTAGTTATTTATCCTCTTATGTTTGTTGTCTAGTAAATATTTAAATATTTCAGTTTTTATTTTCATTGTTTTTATTTGTTTTTTTCCTGTGAAGCACATTGCGTTGCATTCCATGTCTGAAATGTGCTGTAAAAAATAAAGCTTGATTTGATTTGATTCCATCATTAATCAATAGAAGCTTTAAAGCTTACCATCACATCTAACCATTACTGTCTGCGTGATATTGCTTCCAAGCCCTCTTGAGTAATGCTTTCAGACGAGAGGAATAGATGCTGTTCCAACACTGACTTGAGTTGCTTAACAGTAATCTTCTCACACACCAATCTCTTGAGAAGTGATGTATCATTACTATGATCAAGTCAGTCCAGAGCTGATCCCGTCATGTTTGTTCATAGCGCTACACTAAACTAAATCCCTCAAACTGGACCATGGAGTTGCATCCCAAATAGCACCCTATTCCCTATAGCTGTGGTTCCCAACAGGTGTGCCTTGAGGAACTCTCAGGTGTGCCACAAAATGTTTCCTAATCTTGATCCCCCCAAAAAAAACACTCACAAACGTGACCTGTGGAATGCACATGACATTTTGACTTGGGAGCACTCGTGCCGGTCAGATATTAAATTAAATGGCACATGGTTCCATCTGTATCTTTGTTTCAAGTCCAGTGGGATCCGGTTGTTATTACATTTGTATCATTTGAGCGGTGCGCATCACCACCGGTCATTTACCATTTTCCTTCGTCTGTGAACGCTAGTCTTATTAGGCTTAGCCAGAGTCATGTATTTCTAATATCTGGCTCTGGGCTTAGCTTTACCACAGCCCTGCCATTGAAACGAACGGAGCATGGCTTTATGTCCTTGGTTGCACATTTACAATGCAGAAAACCACTAGTCTGTAGCCCAAATCATTCAAAACTAAAATACCTATTTTACCAGAACAAAAATTAATAAATTGTGGCGCAAATTCGCGGGACGCTCTTAAAGGGGTACACACAAATTAACCATCATGAGTAATGAACTATGAAAACGATGAAAATATTTCAAATAAACCCCCTATAAAAAACGTTGTCACAGAAAATAGATTATTTTCAGTATGGAACAGATGAGATGGAGGTCATTACCACAAATTAAATTAATAGGGACATTTTAGGTGTGCTGCAGAATTTTATGTCTCATCAAGTTTGGGAACCACTGCAATATAGAGTTGGTTCTGGTCAAAAGTAGCGCGCTATATAGGGAATAGGGTCCCATTTGGGACATGGTGCCATGGTTGTTCTTCCCGACAGTGGCCATCGCCACAGCCAGCCAGACAGAGGAGTGTCGGGCGGTTTCGACAGAGAGGCAGAGAAAGGGTCACCCACAGCAACAGCACAGCTACAGTACAACAAATCCCCTCACTAAGAATAGTTCAGCTTTTAATGCCCCATCAGACTCTGTCTGCCACTCAAGTGGCACCCTATTCCCTACATAGTGCACCACTTTTGACCAGGGCCCACAGGGGATCTGGTCGAGCTCTGGTTAAAAGTAGTGCACTGCGTAGGGAATAGGGTGCTGGCTCTCTCTGGTTGTGTAGTGGCGTTGTTTTGAAGTGAACTGAACTGTGTTTACTCTGGACCCGTTAAAGGGGGGCGGGGTCCGGCTCTCTGTCCGTGCGACCCGTCCAGTCCAGGAAGATGTCATCTTTCCACGCCGCTGCATCGGAATGCCATTGTTGATGAGCTGAAGTCCCAATCAGTCCCAAATGGCGACCTATCCCCTACATAGCGCACTAGTTTTGACCAGGGCCTATACAGCTGTGGTCAAAAGTAGTGCACTATGTAGGGAATAGTGGCCCGTAGAGGGACGCATACCACTCCAAATGCTGCATGCCAAATTCCATCAGCAACTAATCCTGGAGAGATCACGTCCCTCCCAGTAGCCCTGGGTCATGTCCCAATATGCACTCTATTCCCTATGTAGTGCATTACTTTTGACCAGAGCCCTATGGGAATAGGGTGCCATTTGGGATGCACACCAGTAGCCCTTGCAACCCCTTGATCTATGTCAACGGTGAGCTGCTAGCTAGCTCCTTCTCTCCTTACAGTCCTTACCAGATCTACAGTAAACTCACAGAGAAGCTCCTGATTGTCACGTTCGTTGTATAAAGGATTGGACCAAGGTGCAGCGTGGTATGCGTACATGTTTAATTCATTAAATAAACACTTGACAAAATAACAAAAGCAACTGAACGTGAAGTTCCAAAGGCAAGAAAACAGCAACAAGCCGAAACAGAAACAAGATCCCACAACTAAAGGTAGGCAACATGGCTGCCTAAGTATGATCCCCAATCAGAGAAAACGATGGACAGCTGCCTCTGATTGGGAACCACACCCGGCCAACATAGAAATAGAACACACTAGATTCTATCCAAATCACACCCTGACCTAACCAAACAGAGAATACAGGTGATCTCTAAGGTCAGGGCGTGACACTTATCTCCTTACAGTCCTTACCAGATCTACAGTAAACTCACAGAGAAGTGAATTACATTGTTGGAGAGTAAATGCTAAGGAAATGTTATAAAGATAAGAAATGTTGCAAACCATGTTGTATACGAATGGTAACATTGCTACGTCCCGTCCATGTGTGATTTGAATATAATATAACGAGGAGATATTAACAAAGATGGCTAGCAGGCCTACTTTATTGGCATATTCTGTCTGATGGTGAGAAGTAGTGAGATATGGCTGTGCCCAGCAGCAGTACAACATAGTAATCCCCTGATATGAACTCATTGATTACCAAAGCTCCCAGATATAACCTGTCTGAACAACTCAACAGGAACCTGTTGTTGGTTTGTTGAACCTGTTGTTGGTTTGTTGAACCTGTTGTTGGTTTGTTGAACATGTTGTTGGTTTGTTGAACATGTTGTTGGTTTGTTGAACCTGTTGTTGGTTTGTTGAACCTGTTGTTGGTTTGTTGAACTGTTGTTTGGTTTTTGAATGTTGTTGGTTTTGTTTGAACATGTTGTTGGTTTGTTGAACCTGTTGTTGGTTTGTTTGAACATGTTGTTGGTTTGTTGAACCTGTTTGTTGGTTTGTTGAACCATGTTGTTGGTTTGTTGAACATGTTTGTTGGTTTGTTGAACCTGTTGTTGGTTTGTTGAACATGTTGTTGGTTTGTTGAACCTGTTGTTGGTTTGTTGAACCTGTTGTTGGTTTGTTGAACCTGTTGTTGGTTTGTTGAACCTGTTGTTGGTTTGTTGAACATGTTGTTGGTTTGTTGAACCTGTTGTTGGTTTGTTGAACCTGTTGTTGGTTTGTTGAACCTGTTGTTGGTTTTTTGAACCTGTTGTTGGTTTGTTGAACATGTTGTTGGTTTGTTGAACCTGTTGTTGGTTTGTTGAACATGTTGTTGGTTTGTTGAACCTGTTGTTGGTTTGTTGAACCTGTTGTTGGTTTGTTGAACATGTTGTTGGTTTGTTGAACCTGTTGTTGGTTTGTTGAACATGTTGTTGGTTTGTTGAACCTGTTGTTGGTTTGTTGAACATGTTGTTGGTTTGTTGAACCTGTTGTTGGTTTGTTGAACCTGTTGTTGGTTTGTTGAACATGTTGTTGGTTTGTTGAACCTGTTGTTGGTTTGTTGAACATGTTGTTGGTTTGTTGAACATGTTGTTGGTTTGTTGAACCTGTTGTTGGTTTGTTGAACATGTTGTTGGTTTGTTGAACATGTTGTTGGTTTGTTGAACATGTTGTTGGTTTGTTGAACTGTTGTTGGTTTGTGACAGGTTTGTGGTTTGTGAACATGGGTTTTTGTGGAACATGTGTGTTTTACATGGTTGTTGGTTTGTTGAAGTTGTTGTTTGTTGAATGTTTATTGGTTGTTGACATGTTGTTGGTGTGACCTTATGATGATGTTGTAGGTCACTATGAAGGGTGACTGATTTATGTGAGTTATGAGTTTTACTGATGAGTTGTCTTACTGATGAGTTGTCTACTGATGAGTTGTCTTACTGATGAGTTGTCTTACTGATGATGGTTGCTTACTGATGAGTTTTTACTGATGAGTTGTTACTGATGAGTTGTTTACTGATTGCACTGTGTTGTGTTACTGATGGTTTCTTACTGATGAGTTGTCTTACTGATGAGTTGTCTTACTGATATGAGGTTGTCTTACTGATGAGTTGTCTACTGATGAGTTGTCTTACACTATGATGAGTTGTCTTATGAGGTTTTTGATCTACTGATGAGTTGTCCTTGTGATTTACTGATGAGTTGTCTTACTGATGAGTTGTCTTACTGTGATTGTCTTACTGATGAGTTGTCTAACTGATGAGTTGTTACTGATTTGTCTACTGATGAGTTGTTACTGATGAGTTGTTTACTGATGAGTTGTTACTGATGGTGTTCTACTGATGAGTTGTCTTACTGATGAGTTGTCTTACTGATCTACTGATGAGTTTGTTACTGTGTTGTTACTGATGAGTTGTCTTACATGGTGTTTATGTCTACTGATGAGTTGTCTTACTGATGAGTTGTCTTACTGATGAGTTGTCTTATTGATCTACTGATGAGTTGTCTAACTGATGAGTTGTCTCTGTCTACTGATAGTTGTCTTACTGATGAGTTGTCTTACTGATGAGTTGTAATGCGGTCTACTGATGAGTTGTCTTACTGATGAGTTTCTTACTGATACTATGTGATGTTACTGATGAGTTGTCTTACTGATGAGTTGTCTTACTGATGAGTGTCTTACTGATGAGTTGTCTTTGATCTACTGATGAGTTGTCTACTGATGAGTTGTCTTACTGATTACTATGAGTTGTCTTACTGATGAGTTGTTTACTGATGAGTTGTCTTACTGATCTATGATGAGCTGTCTTACTGATGAGTTGTGTTCATGATGATTGTCTTCTGATCTACTGATGAGTTGTCTACTGATGAGTGTCTTACTGATGAGTTGTTTACTGATTATGAGTTGTCTTACTGATGAGTTGTCTTACTGATGATTGTCTGTCTTACTGATGAGTTTGTTCTTACTGATCTACTGAAGTTGTCTTACTGATGAGTTGTTTACTGATGATTGTTTACTGATGAGTTGTCTTACTGATGAGTTGTCTTACTGATAAGTTGTCTTACTGATGAGTTGTCTTACTGATGAGTTGTCTTACTGATGAGTTGTCTTACTGATGAGTTGTCTTACTGATGAGTTTCTTACTGATGAGTTGTCTTACTGATGAGTTGTCTTACTGATGAGGTTTGATCTACTGATGAGTTGTCTTACTGATGAGTTGTCTACTGATGAGTTGTCTTACTAATGAGTTGTCTTACTGATCTACTGATGAGTTGTCTTACTGATGAGTTGTCTTACTGATGAGTTGTCTTACTGATCTACTGATGAGTTGTCTTACTGATGAGTTGTTTTACTGATGAGTTGTCCTACTGATGCGCTGTCCTACTGATGAGTTGTCTTACTGATGAGTTGTCTTACTGATCTATTGATGAGCTGTCTTACTGATGAGTTGTCTTACTGATCTACTGATGAGTTGTCCTACTGATGAGTTGTGTTACTGATGAGTTGTCTTACTGATGAGTTGTCTTACTGATGAGTTGTCTTACTGATCTACTGATGAGTTGTCCTACTGATGAGTTGTCTTACTGATGAGTTGTCTTACTGATGAGTTGTCTTACTAATGAGTTGTCTTACTGATCTACTGATGAGTTGTCTTACTGATGAGTTGTCTTACTGATGAGTTGTCTTATTGATCTACTGATGAGTTGTCTAACTGATGAGTTGTCTTACTGATCTACTGATGAGTTGTCTTACTGATTAGTTGTTTTACTGATGTGTTGTCCTACTGATGCGTTGTCCTACTGATGAGTTGTCTTACTGATGAGTTGTCTTACTGATCTATTGATGAGCTGTCTTACTGATGAGTTGTCTTACTGATCTACTGATGAGTTGTCTTACTGATGAGTTGTCTTACTGATGAGTTGTCCTACTGATGAGTTGTCTTACTGATGAGTTGTCGTACTAATCTACTGATGAGTTGTCTAACTGATCTACTGATGAGTTGTCTTACTGATGAGTTGTCTTACTGATGAGTTGTCTTACTGATCTACTGATGAGTTGTATTACTAATAAGTTGTCTTACTGATGAGTTGTCTTACTGATCTACTGATGATTTGTCTTACTGATGAGTTGTCTTACTGATGAGTTGTCTTACTGATCTATTGATGAGTTGTCTTACTGATCTACTGATGAGTTGTCTTACTGATGAGTTGTCCTACTGATGAGTTGTCTTACTGATGAGTTTTCTTACTGATGAGTTGTCTTACTGATGAGTTGTCTTACTGATCTACTGATCATTTGTCTTACTGATGAGTTGTCTTACTGATGATTTGTCTTACTGATCTACTGATAAGTTTTCTTACTGATGACTTGTCTTACTGATGAGTTGTCCTACTGATGAGTTGTCTTACTAATGAGTTGTCTTACTGATGAGTTGTCCTACTGATGAGTTGTATTACTAATGAGTTGTCTTACTGATGAGTTGTCTTACTGATCTATTGATGAGTTGTCTTACTGATGAGTTGTCTTACTAATGAGTTGTCTTACTAATGAGTTGTCTTACTGATGAGTTGTCCTACTGATGAGCTGTATTACTAATGAGTTGTCTTACTGATGAGTTGTCTTACTGATGAGTTGTCTTACTGATGATTTGTCTTACTGATCTACTGATGAGTTTTCTTACTGATGACTTGTCTTACTGATGAGTTGTCCTACTGATGAGTTGTCTTACTGATATACTGATGAGTTGTCTTACTGACCTACTGATGAGTTGTCCTACTGATGAGTTGTTTTACTGATGAGTTGTCTTACTGATCTACTGATGAGTTGTCTTACTGATGAGTTGTCTTACTGATGAGTTGTCCTACTGATGAGTTGTCTTACTGATGAGTTGTCATACTGATCTACTGATGAGTTGTCTTACTGATCTACTGATGAGTTGTATTACTAATGAGTTGTCTTACTGATGATTTGTCTTACTGATGAGTTGTCTTACTGATGAGTTGTCTTACTGATCTACTGATGAGTTGTATTACTAATGAGTTGTCTTACTGATGAGTTGTCCTACTGATGAGTTGTATTCTTAATGAGTTGTCTTACTGATGAGTTGTCCTACTGATGAGTTGTCCTACTGATGAGTTTTCTTACTGATGAGTTGTCTTACTGATGAGTTGTCTTGCTGATGAGTTGTCTTACTGATCTACTGATGAGATGTCTTACTGATGAGTTGTCTTACTGATCTACTGATGAGTTGTCTTACTGATGAGTTGTCGTATCAATACAAGCTAGCTTTAATAATATTTTAAAGCTTTATGTCAGCCCATGTACCAGGAGTTCTAAACAAGCCATGATGTCAGTGAAAGCAGTGGCCAGGTCTCCCTTGTTTTGACCTCAATGGGACAACCTGGTCAAATAAAAAAGTATTTTTCCGACCATGTGACCTGACCAGGAATAACTATTTCCTGACCAGGGAAAAAACCTGATCAGGAAAAACCAACTTTTCACAAAGTGAATGTAGCTCATTAGTTACCATATTATAACACTTTACAGTTCTATTTCTCTCTTATGTTATTCAATCAAAAGGGCAGGGGCTGTGTCTAAAGTGCGTTCTTTATTAACAGCTTTGTTAAGAATTAACCAAGAACAAAGTCCCAAAGTACAATCATTTTTATTTTTTGAATTATTAAAATCCCATACATTTTGAAGGATACAAATTAAAATGTGTTACAAAAATCTATACATCCTTCTTTAAAAAATGTAACACAAACATTACAAACCGATAAACACAGAAACAGAAACTCATACAGGGTTTTACATTCAAAGCTCAAGAGTATCAATTGATTTCAATACCTTCTTATTCTCACAGAGCATAATATTCAATGTGGCAAAGTAATTATTCATGTCTACCTTAAAAAATATTGAAAAATACGTTTTTTTTCCTTAAACAATTCATTTCATGGATGTGATATTTAGCAAGAATTATAATCAAATTTACCAAAGTACAAAGTTGACTCCTGAGAAATAGAATTACTTTAAACATGTAGAACTCCAAGAATGTTCATAGAATGTTGCGGAGCTTATGACATCACCATAGAATTAGAATTCTATTTCATTTTTAGAATTCTACCATTTTAGTTCACACCATTTCGTTTTGAACCGCCTGGAGCTGCCTCGCTTCATTGAACAGTGGTCATAGCAGTTGCCCCCTTGCATACGATTCTTACGCAAAAGGATGGCTGCTTGTGATTTGCCAGAGTTAGGCCCCCCCCTCTTTGTAGGTAACTTATTACACGAGTTTGCGGGCGGAGTTAGTTACCATAAGAGATAAATTGTGTGGGGTACAATAGGAGAACCGGGTACGACACTGTCCTTTACTATTCTGTACAGGGGACAGTACAGGAATCGGGTACCTAAGCCCATTAAAGAATATTAATTGAAAAGGGAAATTAAAAGGCAAAAAATATGTCGGCAAATAAAGATGGAGACGGTGGATGGAAGAGCTTTGTGTGGAATTCGGAAAGGAAGGAATTTCTAGGACGCACGGGTGGCAGTTGGTGTAAGTACATAAATCCGTAATAAGCTACTTTTAATCGACGCTTTTCGGGATATTAACTCGAGGATAAAAATGATAAAGAGTTTTAGCCCTGTTGTTTCTGTGTATTCTCAGAATACTGTAACGGCACAGAGTTTCAGACTCTTTCTGTATTTCCTGATTGAGAAATACAGCACCTGTTTGATTGGACAGAGCATGCTATTTCGTGAAATTCACGTTCAATGGCAAAATTACAGGAGAAACATATTAAATGAATTAAACGTGATTTATAAACAACAAATCTGTAAAAAATAACCTTATAACCTATTGATGGAATACGATTACAATAAATGTAATGATAAGTAGGACTGTCTAAAAGGCAATTTAAATATATTCAGACTTTTAGGTCCAGTGAACGTTAATAATGTTCCTATCCGTTATTGTTCGTTTAACGGGGTTGATCATGTACAGCGAAAGCCAGAGTCTGTGTCCTTTGCCAAAGAGGTCATTTTGAAGGACATAATTGACATTATATGGTGGCATTCCGGAGTGTTGGATTGCAACTAACATGTGCTTGTCTTGCCAAAATGGCATGCTTGTTTCTGGTGTCACATACTTAGCCTAGATTGGAGAAAATTGATAAAGTTGAGAAATATGAGTTGCTTTCTTTCTCTGAACAAGATAATGTGCCAAATGACAGGGGAACAACCATAACCTCGTCAATTAGCTGTTTAATCCCAATACCGTTGTTGTTTTTAAAGGAATCAGGGTTCAAGGTTAGTAGTCAAGGTGATCAGGCCCTTTCGCCTGAAGCTGATGTCATAGTTTTGGACCGATAGAATGTAATGGACATGAAGCCAACAATGAGCATTGATTTACCAATGAGCCACTTTTCTGTTCAACTGGTGAGCTTGCAACATTGGAACACTGACGTCATCGTTACATTTTTTCGAGTGGGAGACTGTTGCAGTGGGTAGCTAGTTTATCTATTGGCAACATTTAGGTTTTATCTCGGCGCTTTTTCTACATAGGAAGAGGAAGATCAGCTCACGACTCACATGCTCGGTTTCTCTAGGGACACCCCCCCACAGACAACTTTGTTTCTTTTAGCAGCTACTGCTAACAATTTGTTGCTTAAATCAATTCCTCGAGTTCACATAGGTAGGGCGATTATTACCGTAGGCTTTCACAATACGAGAAAAAGAAAGACTTCGATAGTACGCTCTAGTAGGGGACACAGGATCAAGTCAATCGTCGACGGTTGCCAGTTGTTTCCTGAAAGCGGACAGACTATTGTTGGTAACGCAAAGGGCGCCTGTTCACTGAGAAGTGTTGGTGTATCTGTCGAAACTGTTGCTGTTCTTTGAATGAATTTATTGAATTCAGAAGCTCAATGAAAGTAGCTAGCTACGTGTAGAAAGTTCCAAGGTTTCTGGCGTGTTGCCTGTGTTTGCGTAGCCTACATATCTCTGTCGTAGCCGGCCGCGACCGGGAGACCCATGGGGCGGCGCACAATTGGCCCAGCGTCGTCCAGGGTAGGGGAGGGAATGGCCGGCAGGGATGTAGCTCAGTTGGTAGAGCATGGCGTTTGCAACGACAGGGTTGTGGGTTAGATTCCCACGGGGGGTATGAAAAATAAAAATAAATATGTATGCACTCACTAACTGTAAGTCGCTCTGGATAAGAGCGTCTGCTAAATGACTAAAATGTACATGTAAAATGGATATCGCGCAAGGTATTATCAAGAGCACGTCGGACCAAATCGATGCGCTTGTTGCAGCCTGGTCTCATACACTATCGTAACATAGTAAAGTAAATCCGGGACTGAAAAATTAGTATGATATCATTTTACATGATATGTTATGTTTGATATGGTTACATAAGACAGATGGTTACTTAAGGCAAGAACGAAAGTCGGGTGGATGGGTGGGTGTATAACGTGAATGTCTAACAACCCAAAGGTTGCGAGTTCGAATCTCATCACATACAACTTTAGCATTTTAGCTAACTACTTACTACCTTTTAGCTACTTTGCAACTACTTAGCATGTTAGCTAACCCTTAAGTCTTTAACCTAACTCATAAATGTAATCCTAACCCCTAGCCTAGCTAGAATTCGTGACATATAATACAAATAAATTGTAGTTCATAACATATCATACAAAATGGGTGATGGACATCCACAAATTAATACATACCATACGAAATGTAAAATATCATACTAAAGGAGTGGCTCTGATTTATGTACAGAATAATATGAAAAAGCTCTGAGACCAGGTTGCAGAGGTTATTGCATTTAAGTTATTTAGCAGACGCTCTTATCCAGAGCGATTTACAGGAACAATTACGGCTAAGTGCCTAAGTGCTCAAGGGCACATCGACAGATTTTGTCACCTAGTCGGCTCGGGGATTAGAACCAGCGACCTTTTGGTTACTGGCACAACGCTCTTAACCACTAAACTACCTGCCGCCCCGCCCCAGGATAAGCCTTCCAATAACCCTTTGGCTATGCTGGCTGTGCAGCACCATCTCATCTTTCGCATCAAATCACAATTGGTCATCATCAAAAGTGGTAGGTATAGGCTAATACAGTAGGCTACATTGATTCAGGTCTTCATTTAGTGACACTTGTATCCAATGACGGTGTAATAACTATAATACTTGCGTCTACCCAGTGCCTAATAGCCTTTTGAAAAGTAAGCGTATACGGTCCCATTGCACGAAATAGGACAATTATGATAATCTCAGCAATCTCTGTGCTGCTTGCCTTGAGAAATGTGAGAACGTGCCTGAGTTGTCCATTCACAACACAAATGTATGCACTCACTAACTGTAAGTCGCTCTGGATAAGAGCGTCTGCTAAATGACTAAAATGTAAAGCCTGCCTGACTGTCTACCCTGCTGTTCTGGGGAGGGGAGGGGAGGGGGGGGGGGGGGGCATAGACCGAGCTGAGAGAGAGCGAGGTTATCACAAGGACTGGAAGGCATTCAACAAGTCTCCTATTGGCCAATTAGGCCTGTAGGGGGGTTAAAGAACATTTAAATGGTTAACACTTGATAATAATCACTTGTCTAGAGGTGATCACATTCACTCAGTGGTCCGACGGGTCTTTTTACAAGAGAGACGAAAGAGAGATAGCGGTCTGAATTGAGCTATTCCCCCTGAGCTTCCACACAATATGTGGTCGTGGGTGTGAAAGAAAAACACGGATTTGCGAGACTAATAAATTAATTTAGACTTTGGAACAGGCCTATAGAGCTGCGCCAGGTACGAAAATGAGTTAGCCATGGCTCATTGGACAATGCCTATGGGGAAATGAATGGGGCTTTTGGAGGGGGTTTTGGACAATAAGGTCTGAGGATAACACAGGAATAGGATATCATACGTTTTGTAATATCAGTCAGTCAAGTAAGTAGCCTTGGCTTGTGTGAGCCGAAACGGCTCGTAGGGCAGGAGCCGATCTCCTGTTTCTGTAGCGGGTACAAGTACAGCCCCTGGACAGGACGCCAGTCTATCTCCTGTTTCTGTAGGGTGAGGCAGCTTGATGTACAGTACAGCCCCTGGACAGGACGCTAGTCTATCTCCTGTTTCTGTAGCGGGTACAAGTACAGCCCCTGGACAGGATGCCAGTCTATCGCAGGTCCTTACCCCCAAATCTATCTCCTTAATGCTGAGTGCCAAGCAGAGACACATCAGGTCCCATTTTTACAGTCTTTGGTATGACTCTGCCAGAGATTGAACTCACAACTTCCCAGTCTCAGGACACTTTAACCACAAGGCCACCAAGACTTTAGCTGATGAAGATTATCTCATAGAACAAAAGTATACGATCTCCTAAGGCTGTGTTTACCACAGACCTTATTTTAGGCGTTTATCCAAAAACCCATAGGTTTTGACCAACAAGCCTCTGTTAATAGAGTCCCACAGTGGAGGTGTCATAATACCCATAAAACCTAGCGGTCAAACAGGGAAATGGTTCCAGTCGTTTTTTCCACCATTCATTTTTCCCATAGGGGATATTAGAAACATTTAAAATAAGGGCTGTGTTTCGTGTAGGCTTACCCTGGCGTGATGTTTTGATAACTGTAAATCTCTCTCAGACAAGGTGACTTTTATCAATATATTCGGCTCTATTTACACTCAGTTTAAAAAATGCTAATTAGCATCAAAGTAGACATCATGCAAGACTACAAATCCCTGCAAGCTCCTGCACGTCATCTCTAACAGACACCTTTGCTAACAGGTATTGTGTCAATTTAAAACTTGCACAAGACAGTTCACAGAATTGTCAATTTAAAGAAATGTAGCCAATTTATTCATTACTAAATTTAGCTAACATTAGATCATTAATCCAGAGATTCTTACCTTTGCCTCGATTCGGCAGTCTCTTCCAGATCATCATGGCATTTGTAGTTCTTTATGATAGCCACATTAGCATCTAATTAGCATTTAATTTTTGGGGGGTAAATACAGGCAAATATATTGATAAGTCACCTTGCCCTAGAGAGATTTACACGGTTTTTCAAAACGTCACGCCCTTATTTTAAGTGTTTCTAAAATCCCTTATGGGAAAAATGAACGGTAGAAAAACAATTGGAACCATTTCCTTGTTTGACCGCTAGGTTTTATGGGTATTATGACTCATACTGAGGTATTCTATGCCTGCAAATATACACCATTACTATTGGTTTCTATAGACAGCCATGGTCACCTTTGATGCAACTGGTTTGCATCTCTCTCTCTCACCCCAGAGCTCACTGCCATGGTAACCACAGCCAGCCTCTCTCTCTCTCTCTCTCTCTCTCTCTCTCTCTCTCTCTCTCTCTCTCTCTCTCTCTCTCTCTCTCTCTCTCTCTCTCTCTCTCTCTCTCTCTCTCTCTCTCTCTCTCTCTCTCTCTCTCTCTCTCTCACACACTGTTACACTATTAAGTTATTCTGCTCAACCAATGCAATAGTAAAAGTGTTTCCTGTAGATTGTTTTTAGTCACTGGATGTTTTGTTATGACCCAAGGTTAAGGGCAGCAGGGTTGATTTACTATTGGCCAGCCTGTCACCTTCACAGACAAAGTAACAGGTCTATCCTGCCTGCCAGTGTGATGTGAGGTGGGGGAGGGGTATGAGTTTGGGGATGTTTGGAAATGAGACTGATAGAGGAGAGGGACTGGTAACCATCGACAACGAGCCAGAGTGACTCATCCTGCTAGACTGGAAGTGTTGTTGCCCTCCGTTACTATTGCATCATGGGAGACGAGATTAATTTCAACACACAGCGTATGGAGTAGAGAACAGTAGAGTGGTGTAGAATAGGGTAGGGAATGTGCTATAGTAGTGGATGTGTAGGGTAGGGAATGTGCTATAGTAGTGGATGTGTAGGGTAGGGAATGTGCTATAGTAGTGGATGTGTAGGGTAGGGAATGTGCTATAGTAGTGGATGTGTAGGGTAGGGAATGTGCTATAGTAGTGGATGTGTAGGGTAGGGAATGTGCTATAGTAGTGGATGTGTAGGGTAGGGAATGTGCTATAGTAGTGGATGTGTAGGGTAGGGAATGTGCTATAGTAGTGGATGTGTAGGGTAGGGAATGTGCTATAGTAGTGGATGTGTAGGGTAGGGAATGTGCTATAGTAGTGGATGTGTAGGGTAGGGAATGTGCTATAGTAGTGGATGTGTAGGGTAGGGAATGTGCTATAGTAGTGGATGTGTAGGGTAGGGAATGTGCTATAGTAGTGGATGTGTAGGGTAGGGAATGTGCTATAGTAGTGGATGTGTAGGGTAGGGAATGTGCTATAGTAGTGGATGAGTAGGGTAGGGAATGTGCTATAGGAGTTGTTTGGTACTAGCAACAGGAGTTGTATCTACCCTGGCATTAAACAGGCTGTAGAAGCTACACTGAAGTTTACAGTCAATTCAGAGAAAGTAAAACCATAGAGATTTAGTTTAGAGTACCAGGAAGATGAACACTCTTATGCCTCTCACAGGGATTTACTGTCTTTGTAATTAAATAAATAATTGAATGACTTCTCATATTGGATCATAAGCACTTTATAATGACGGCATAAGCTTAGTTTAGATAAGCAGATGTTTGGTTGGTTTTTCAGCCATTTGGAAAGTGATTTTATAGACATGTCCATTAGTTACTGGGCTCTGGTGGCAAAGGAGGACACTGAATTAGATTGAAAGTCATCTCAATCAGCATTGTATCCATCTAACCCCCAAATAACAGTATCTATGGTTAAAGAACATAACTTCAAACTTGCTTTTCTGTATTTTGATGATTATTTGAATTCTAGCCAGCCACGCCACACCATGCATGGCTCAGCACTTTAAACCCCAGACGTCTTCTGTTCAGCAGCCTGCCAGGCAAATGTCTAAGGAGAGGGAAGATTCCCTGGAATTTCCAGTTAGAATCAATTCAGGCAAAATGTTCAAAGGGGCCCTGGCGGGGTGATGATGGGGAATACTGGAGTATTGTCGCCAGTCACCACTTCACCATGTTAGATCTGCTAAAACAGGACGTATCAGTACACCATCTACTACTAATCTGTCCCATATGTCCATTTGTGATGAATCCCTTCTCTCTTTATCTCCACAGTTAAAATCTTGTTGTTCTACCTGATCTTCTATGGATGCTTGGCCGGGATTTTCATTGGGACCATCCAGGCCCTGCTGCTAACCCTTAGTAACTACAAACCCACCTACCAGGACAGAGTCGCCCCACCAGGTAAAGACTGCTCCACTCCCCTTATACTGCTTTATCTTTATGCTGCTTTATACTGCTTTATACTGCTTTGTGTTGCTTTATGCTGCTTTATACTGCTTTATACTGCTTTGTGTTGCTTTATGCTGCTTTAAACTGCTTTATGTTGCTTTATACTGCTTTATGTTGCTTTATACTGCTTTATACTGCTTTGTGTTGCTTTATACTGCTTTATACTGCTTTGTGTTGCTTTATGCTGCTTTATACTGCTTTGTGTTGCTTTATACTGCTTTATACTGCTTTGTGTTGCTTTATGCTGCTTTATACTGCTTTGTGTTGCTTTATACTGCTTTATTATACTGCTGTATACTGCTTTGTGTTGCTTTATACTGCTTTATGTTGCTTTATACTGCTTTATGTTGCTATATGTTGCTTTATTATGTTGCTTTATATAGCTTTATACTGCTTTGTTGCTTTATAGTGCTTTATACAATATCCTTTTATCATTTTGTTAAGTGTGATTTCCATCAGATGCTAATTGAAGTGTCCAAGTATAAAGATGTGCTCTGGAGCTGGTCGTGATTGGGGGATTATATCAAATCTTCAAATCTTCAATCAAGACACTGTTTGCGATGTTCCGTTGGCTCAGTGGAACGAGAAATATTTAATGCCATTATAATTTAACGATTATAGCTTCTGTAGTAAATGTGTTTTACAGAGAACATGTATACTGTGTACATAAATGGAAATACAACCATGATTAAAACATATAGGCATAGTAAGTAGCTGTAAAATGTATGGCAAATAATATTGAAACTTGAAATACAGGCCCAGATAAAGTTCTCAAATATGTAAGAGAATATTTGAATAGGCTTTTATCAGAATCGACCATAATGCATTGTACCATATAAACCGCTGTGAAATATATTTTCCATAACCAAAAACATTGTATTTTCAGCTGTTAGAAGTTGGGTACAAAACCGAAAAGAAACAGACAGGAAAACTAAACTTAAGAATGGGAAGCATAGAAATAGTGCAGATAGAACAGATCTACCTTCTTAGACTTGATTTCAATGAGAATGACAGATCTATAACTCACATTTCTATGTGAATTTGATCGGGTTGCCCCAAAAACGTACATATTGCAGCTTCAAGGGCTTCTAACATGTTACTGTTGCCCGGTCGGTGAAGGATTGTGGTTACTGGGCCCCTTTATGTTGCTGTTATGTGGTTGACTGCTTATTTCCAAGGTTTCTGTAAAAACCTGCTCCTGAACGCCGCCTCCTCCCCACTGAAGGTCCCTCTGACCTCCGACAGCTTCAGACATTTTGTCCTTCACTCTTCCTCCTCCCCTCTTCCTCCTCCCTCCCTGCCAGCTTCCCTCCTCAGCCTTCAGCTCCGGGAAACACAGCATTCACCGTTTTTACTGGGACTCAACTGCCTGTCTGTTCATGAACACATCCTTTGGAGTGGGTTCTCACACCCTGCGTGTGCACGCTCATATGAGCCTGTACTCCTGTATGAGCCAGTTTGCTACAGCAGCAGAATAATCCTGCAGCAACAGGAAATGTGAATTATCATGTGGATTATAATTAATGGACATTTTTGTAGGGGGTTGCTCCATTTTTCAAAAGAGAAAATCAAGTCTGAAATTTCTAAGTGGATATTACAAACTCCAGAAGCCTTTTTAAACCTCAAATACACTACAAGTTTTACATTTCCTGCAACGGTTCTCCTGCAACAGGGTGATCAAATTAAGATCCTAAATCGTTACATTCCCTGGAAAAGGCAGTGGAGGTTTTTTTCTTCATAACGTGGAGTCAGAGAATCAAACCTCCTAAGCCTGTTTGGAGAAATTCTTTCTGTAATCTTTTGAAGGCACGTTGAAAGAGTCGAAACAGTGCAGCCTTTTGTATTAGAATTTACTGCTTCCTTAATCTGACTGGGAGTACATTTAGAAGCACTGTTTCTCTCTCTCTCTCTCAATGTAAGGGCTTTATTGGCATGGGAAACGTATGTTAACATTGCAGTAAACAAAAGTGAAATAAACAATAGAAATGAACAGTAAACATTACACTCTGAAGTTCCAAAAGAATAAAGACATTTAAAATGTCTTATTATGTATATATACAGTGTTGTAACGATGTGCAAATAGTTAAAGTACAAAAGGGAAAATAAATAAACATAAATATGGGTTGTATTTACAATGGTGTTTGTTCTTCACTGGTTGCCCTTTTCTTGTGGCAACAGGTCACAAATCTTGCAGCTGTGATGGCACACTGTGGTTTTTCACCCAATAGATATGGGAGTTTATTAAAATTGGTTTTACTCAATAGATATGGGAGTTTGGCTGTGCCAAGGCCTGTTTGCACAGCACATGCTGTCACCTAGGCTGTATTTTTAGCAGCCATTGTAAAAGACTGGCTTCATGCACATGGGCCTGTTTGCCTGTCGGCCATTTCCCCCTCCAAAGCTGTTGACTATCAAAGGCCGGCCCGCGCTGAGAGGCAGCAGAAACCACATAAGTAGGTGTGGAGTGTCGTGAGTTTCCATTGGTGGCCAGATAAAGGAAGGAGAAGGCTCTCATTCTGAGGCTAAAAGTTTCCATTGTGAGTGAAGAGCACGCGAGGCTGCCGGTTGGGAGGGGGGATGGAAGAGACTTTCACAAGCCTTGACTGGAAGTAAAACAACTTGACTATATTGAACATGTGACTCCCCATAGCATGTGCTAGGACATATGTTTTGAGTAGCATTAAGCTTTAAGACGTGAACGGTTGGTTTTCATTGAGATCTTACACAATAGACACTGGATGAGGATTCCTATTTGGACGTTAAAAGAGCGTGGTTAAAGAAACACAATGACGTTTCCTCTCGTCTCGTCTCCTCCCCCTCTCTCTCTCTCATCTCCTCCCCCTCTCTCTCTCTCTCGTCTCCTCCCCCTCGCTCTCTCTCGTCTCCTCCCCCTCTCTCTCTCTCGTCTCCTCCCCCCCTCTCTCTCTCTCGTCTCCTTCCCCTCTCTCTCTCGTCTCCTCCCCCTCTCTCTCTCTCGTCTCCTCCCCCTCTCTCTCTCTCGTCTCCTCCCCCTCTCTCTCTCTCGTCTCCCCCCCCCTCTCTCTCTCTCGTCTCCTCCCCCCTCTCTCTCTTTCTCTCGCTGTGTTCATGCCACACCTAGCTGTGACCCTGTGTGTGCACCAGGGCTGTCAGTCCATGGAAAATTACTGCCACAGTTTAAACAGAGCCCATCTGAAGAGAACGATTAGACACAGAGGGAGGGGAGGGGGGGGGGGGTGTCGAGGCTTTTATGATTTTATTCACACTAACGGAAATTAATTAATGGTTAACCATCATTTATAGCTAAAAATGAATTTTGATTTAATCTCAAAGAAAGTCACTTAATTCAGGATTATATATATACCTATTACATTGGTATGTAGTGTTTGGGGGTGGTAGGACCCACTTTGGGTTTCAGTAGACCTTTTGAATGGGCCATTTATAATCCTGTTAGATGCCCTCTCCATCTGGCAAATCTTCCTCCCTAGTTCTCTACTCACAGACTGATTCATGAATGAGGACTCATTCTATTTCTATGATTATACTGATCTCTTATCTAGGGATTTTTACTTCTGTCTGTCAAATAATAAGAATACAAATAATAACAATCAGAATAATACATTTTATTTGTAGAGCGCTTTTCACTTACAGACAGAAATCACAAATCTCTTTACATGTCTCATCTGTATCATCCATACTAACCCAGTGTGTTGTCTACCTACAGGTCTGTCATCCATACTAACCCAGTGTGTTGTCTACCTACAGGTCTGTCATCCATACTAACCCAGTGTGTTGTCTACCTACAGGTCTGTCATCCATACTAACCCAGTGTGTTGTCTACCTACAGGTCTGTCATCCATACTAACCCAGTGTGTTGTCTACCTACAGGTCTGTCATCCATACTAACCCAGTGTGTTGTCTACCTACAGGTCTGTCATCCATACTAACCCAGTGTGTTGTCTACCTACAGGTCTGTCATCCATACTAACCCAGTGTGTTGTCTACCTACAGGTCTGTCATCCATACTAACCCAGTGTGTTGTCTACCTACAGGTCTGTCATCCATACTAACCCAGTGTGTTGTCTACCTACAGGTCTGTCATCCATACTAACCCAGTGTGTTGTCTACCTACAGGTCTGTCATCCATACTAACCCAGCGTGTTGTCTTCCTACAGGTCTGTCACACACCCCACGCTCTGAAAAGTTTGAGATCTCTTACGATATCAACGATGTGGAGACGTATCAGAAGTACACCAAGAGCATCAAGGAGTTCCTGGAGATGTACAATGAGGAGAAGCAGAGTGACCAGATGAAGTACGAAGACTGTGGAGGCAAGTACAGACTAGTAGAAACTAGTAGACACTAGTAGAAACTAGTACAGACTAGTATTTGGTATTTTATTAGGATCCCCATTAGCTGTTGCGAAAGCAGCAGCTACTCTTCCTGGGGTCCACACAAAACATGAATCATGACATAATACAGAACATTAATAGATAAGAACAGCTCAAGGACAGAACTACATACATTTTTTAAAAGGCACCCGTCACCTACATATCAATACATATACACAAACTATCTAGGTCAAATAGAGGAGAGGCGTTGTGCCGTGAGGTGTTGCTTTATCAGTTTTTTAAAACCAGGTTTGCTGTTTATTTGAGCAATATGAGATGGAACGGAGTTCCATGCAATAATGGCTCTACAGTGAGGGAAAAAAGTATTTGATCCCCTGCTGATTTTGTACGTTTGGCCACTGACAAAGACATGATCAGTCTATAATTTTAATGGTAGGTTTATTTGAACAGTGAGAGACAGAATAACAACAACAAAAATCCAGAAAAACGCATGTCAAAAATGTTATAAATTGATTTGCATTTTAATGAGGGAAATAAGTATTTGACCCCCTCTCAATCAGAAAGATTTCTGGCTCCCAGGTGTCTTTTATACAGGTAACGAGCTGAGATTAGGAGCACACTCTTAAAGGGAGTGCTCCTAATCTCAGCTTGTTACCTGTATAAAAGACACCTGTCCACAGAAGCAATCAATCAATCAGATTCCAAACTCTCCACCATGGCCAAGACCAAAGAGCTCTCCAAGGATGTCAGGGACAAGATTGTAGACCTACACAAGGCTGGAATGGGCTACAAGACCATCGCCAAGCAGCTTGGTGAGAAGGTGACAACAGTTGGTGCGATTATTCACAAATGGAAGAAACACAAAAGAACTGTCAATCTCCCTCGGCCTGGGGCTCCATGCAGGATCTCACCTCGTGGAGTTGCAATGATCATGAGAACGGTGAGGAATCAGCCCAGAACTACACGGGAGGATCTTGTCAATGATCTCAAGGCAGCTGGGACCATAGTCACCAAGAAAACAATTGGTAACACACTACGCCGTGAAGGACTGAAATCCTGCAGCGCCCGCAAGGTCCCCCTGCTCAAGAAAGCACATATACAGGCCCGTCTGAAGTTTGCCAATGAACATCTGAATGATTCAGAGGAGAACTGGGTGAAAGTGTTGTGGTCAGATGAGACCAAAATCGAGCTCTTTGGCATCAACTCAACTCGCGTGTTTGGAGGAGGAGGAATGCTGCCTATGACCCCAAGAACACCATCCCCACCTTCAAACATGGAGGTGGAAACATTATGCTTTGGGGGTGTTTTTCTGCTAAGGGGACAGGACAACTAAACCGCATCAAAGGGACGATGGACGGGGCCATGTACCGTCAAATCTTGGGTGAGAACCTCCTTCCCTCAGCCAGGGCATTGAAAATGGGTCGTGGATGGGTATTCCAGCATGACAATGACCCAAAACACACGGCCAAGGCAACAAAGGAGTGGCTCAAGAAGAAGCACATGAAGGTCCTGGAGTGGCCTAGCCATTCTCCAGACCTTAATCCCATAGAAAATATTATATATTATTATTATATTAAAATCTGTGGAGGGAGCTGAAGGTTCGAGTTGCCAAACGTCAGCCTCGAAACCTTAATGACTTGGAGAAAATCTGCAAAGAGGAGTGGGACAAAATCCCTCCTGAGATGTGTGCAAACCTGGTGGCCAACTACAAGAAACGTCTGACCTCTGTGATTGCCAACAAGGGTTTTGCCACCAAGTACTAAGTAATGTTTTGCAGAGGGGTCAAATACTTATTTCCCTCATTAAAATGCAAATCAATTTATAAAATTTTTGACATGCGTCTTTCTGGATTTGTTTGTTGTTATTCTGTCTCTCACTGTTCAAATAAACCTACCATTAAAATTATAGACTGATCATGTCTTTGTCAGTGGGCAAACGTACAAAATCAGCAGGAGATCAAATACTTTTTTCCCTCACTGTATATACAGTGGGGAGAACAAGTATTTGATACACTGCCGATTTTGCAGGTTTTCCTACTTACAAAACATGTAGAGGTCTGTAATTTTTATCATAGGTACACTTCAACTGTGAGAGAAAAAAAAAGTATCCAGAAAATCACATTGTATGATTTTTAAGTAATTAATTTGCATTTTATTGCATGACATAAGTATTTGATACATCAGAAAAGCAGAACTTAATATTTGGTACAGAAACCTTTGTTTGCAATTACAGAGATCATACGTTTCCTGTAGGTCTTGACCAGGTTTGCACACACTGCAGCAGGGATTTTGGCCCACTCCTCCATACAGACCTTCTCCAGATCCTTCAGGTTTCGGGGCTGTCGCTGGGCAATACGGACTTTCAGCTCCCTCCAAAGATTTTCTATTGGGTTCAGGTCTGGAGACTGGCTAGGCCACTCCAGGACCTTGAGATGCTTCTTACGGAGCCACTCCTTAGTTGCCCTGGCTGTGTGTTTCGGATCGTTGTCATGCTGGAAGACCCAGCCACGACCCATCTTCAATGCTCTTACTGAGGGAAGGAGGTTGTTGGCCAAGATCTTGCGATACATGGCCCCATCCATCCTCCCCTCAATACGGTGCAGTCGTCCTGTCCCCTTTGCAGAAAAGCATCCCCAAAGAATGATGTTTCCACCTCCATGCTTCACGGTTGGGATGGTGTTCTTGGGGTTGTACTCATCCTTCTTCTTCCTCCAAACACGGCGAGTGGAGTTTAGAGCAAAAAGCTCTATATTTGTCTCATCAGACCACATGACCTTCTCCCATTCCTCCTCTGGATCATCCAGATGGTCACTGGCAAACTTCAGACGGGCCTGGACATGCGCTGGTTTGAGCAGGGGGACCTTGCGTGCGCTGCAGGATTTTAATCCATGACGGCGTAGTGTGTTACTAATGGTTTTCTTTGAGACTGTGGTCCCAGCTCTCGTCAGGTCATCAACCAGGTCCTGCCATGTAGTTCTGGGCTGATCCCTCACCTTCCTCATGATCATTGATGCCCCACGTGGTGAGATCTTGCATGGAGCCCCAGACCGAGGGTGATTGACCGTCATCTTGAACTTCTTCCGTTTTCTGATAATTGTGCCAACAGTTGTTGCCTTCTCACCAAGCTGCTTGCCTATTGTCCTGTAGCCCATCCCAGCCTTGTGCAGGTCTACAATTTTATCCCTGATGTCCTTACACAGCTCTCTGGTCTTGGCCATTGTGGAGAGGTTGGAGACTGTTTGATTGAGTGTGTGGACAGGTGTCTTTTATACAGGTAACGAGTTCAAACAGGTGCAGTTACTACAGGTACTGAGTGGAGAACAGGAGGGCTTCTTAAAGAAAAACTAACAGGTCTGTGAGAGCCAGAATTCTTACTGGTTGGTAGGTGATCAAATACTTATGTCATGCAATAAAATGCAAATGAATTACTTAAAAATCATACAATGTGATTTTCTGGATTTTTGTTTTAGATTCAGTCTCTCACAGTTGAAGTGTACCTATGGTAAAAATTACAGACCTCTACATGCTTTGTAAGTAGGAAAACCTGCAAAATCGGCAGTGTATCAAATACTTGTTCTCCCCACTGTAACACTCTACGCTTTCTTGAATTTGTTCTGGATTTGGGGACTGTGAAAAGACCCCTGGTGGCATGTCTGGTGGGGTAAGTGTGTGTGTCAGAGATGTGTGTAAGATGACTATGCAAACTATTTGGGATTTTCAACACATTCATGTTTCTTATAAAAAGAAGTGAGGCAGTCAGTCTCTCCTCAACTCTTAGCCAAGAGAGACTGGCATGCATAGTATTTATATCAGCCCTCTGATTACAATGAAGAGCAAGACGTGCCACTCTGTTCTGGGCCAGCTGCAGCTTAACTAGGTCCTGCTCTGTTCTGGGCCAGCTGCAGCTTAACTAGGTCCTGCTCTGTTCTGGGCCAGCTGCAGCTTAACTAGGTCCTGCTCTGTTCTGGGCCAGCTGCAGCTTAACTAGGTCCTGCTCTGTTCTGGGCCAGCTGCAGCTTAACTAGGTCTTTCCCTTCAGCACTCGACCACATGACTGGACAATAATCAAGATTAGACAAAACTAGAGCCTGCAGAACTTGCTTTTTGGAGTGTGGTGTCAAAAAAGCAGAGCGTCTCTTTATTACGGACAGGCCTCTCCCCATCTTTACAACCATTGAATCTATATGTTTTTGACCATGATACTTTATATCACTTATCTTTGTTTCATAATACAATTTCTTCTTATTTTTGTTCAGTTTAGTCACATAATTTCTCAGTTTGCAGTCAGTCAGCCAGTCAGATGTGCAGCCAGACTTATTATCCACTCCTTTTGCCCCGTCTCTTTCAACCAGACAGTTTTTCAATTCCTCATCAATCCATGGAGCCTTAACAGCTCTAACAGTCAGTTTCTTAACAGGTGCATGTTTATCAATAATTGGAAGAAGCAATTTCATATATTCATCAAGTGCAGCATCTGGATGCTCCTTATTAATCACACCAGACCAACAAATATTTTTTACATCATCCACATAAGAGTTACAGTTAAATCTTTTATATGATCTCTCATACACTATTTTAGGCCCAGCTTTTGGAACTTTGGCTTTCCTGGATATAGCCACTATATTGTGATCACTGCATCCAATGGGTACGGATACAGCTTTAGAACAAAGTTCTACAGTATTAGTAAAAATGTGATCGATACATGTGGTTGATCTTGTTCCTGTAGTGTTTGTAAACACCCTGGTAGGTTGATTAATAACCTGAACCAGATTACAGGCACTGGTTACAGTAAGAAGCTTCCTCTTGAGCGGACAGCTTGATGAAAACCAGTCAATATTCAGGTCCCCAAGAAAGTAGACCTCTCTGTTTACATCACATACGCTATCAAGCATTTCACACATATTATTTAGATACTGACTGTTAGCACTTGGTGGCCTATAGCAACACCCCAAAACGAAAAAGGCTTTAGATGTGCCAGGTGAACCTGCAACCACAACACTTCAATAACACTTGACAAGATCTTCTCTAAGCATTACAGGGATATGGCTCTGAATATATACAGCAAAACCTCCCCCATAAGCATTTCTGTCTCTTCTATAGATGTTATATTCTTGTATTGCTACTGCTGTATCATCAAATGAATTATCTAAGTCTCAGAAATAGCTAATATATGTATGTTATCTGATGTTAGAAAGTTATTGATTTCATGAACCTTATTTCTAAGGCTACATATATTAATATGGGCCCTTATCAGAGATAGACATAATTTGGAAAAGAGCAAACGAAGCAAAATATCTGGCGCACAGCTTCAGGATAGTCTTTGTTGAGGAAGATATACCCTACTACAGACTAGTAGACCCTAGTACAGACTAGTAGACCCTAGTACAGACTAGTAGACCCTAGTACAGACTAGTAGACCCTAGTACAGACTAGTAGACCCTAGTACAGACTAGTAGACCCTAGTACAGACTAGTACAGACTAGTAGACCCTAGTACAGACTAGTAGACCCTAGTACAGACTAGTAGACCCTAGTACAGACTAGTAGACCCTAGTACAGACTAGTATACCCTAGTACAGACTAGTAGACCCTAGTACAGACTAGTAGACCCTACTACAGACTAGTAGACCCTAGTACAGACTAGTAGACCCTACTACAGACTAGTAGACCCTAGTACAGACTAGTAGACCCTACTACAGACTAGTAGACCCTACTACAGACTAGTAGACCCTAGTACAGACTAGTAGACCCTACTACAGACTAGTAGACCCTAGTACAGACTAGTAGACCCTACTACAGACTAGTAGACACTAGTACAGACTAGTAGACCCTAGTACAGACTAGTAGACCCTACTACAGACTAGTAGACCCTAGTACAGACTAGTAGACCCTAGTACAGACTAGTAGACCCTACTACAGACTAGTAGACCCTAGTACAGACTAGTAGACCCTACTACAGACTAGTAGACCCTAGTACAGACTAGTAGACCCTAGTACAGACTAGTAGACCCTACTACAGACTAGTAGACCCTACTACAGACTAGTAGACCCTAGTACAGACTAGTAGACCCTAGTACAGACTAGTAGACCCTACTACAGACTAGTAGACCCTACTACAGACTAGTAGACACTAGTACAGACTAGTAGACCCTAGTACAGACTAGTAGACCCTAGTACAGACTAGTAGACCCTACTACAGACTAGTAGACCCTAGTACAGACTAGTAGACCCTACTACAGACTAGTAGACACTAGTACAGACTAGTAGACCCTACTACAGACTAGTAGACCCTAGTACAGACTAGTAGACCCTACTACAGACTAGTAGACCCTAGTACAGACTAGTAGACCCTAGTACAGACTAGTAGACCCTAGTACAGACTAGTAGACCCTACTACAGACTAGTAGACACTACTACAGACTAGTAGACCCTAGTACAGACTAGTAGACACTAGTACAGACTAGTAGACCCTACTACAGACTAGTAGACCCTAGTACAGACTAGTAGACCCTAGCTACAGACTAGTAGACCCTAGTACAGACTAGTAGACCTAGTACAGACTAGTAGACCCTAGTACAGACTAGTAGACCCTAGTACAGACTAGTAGAACCCTACGTAACAGACTAGTAGACCCTAGTACAGACTAGTAGACCCTACTACAGACTAGTAGACCCTAGTACAGACTAGTAGACCCTAGTACAGACTAGTAGACCCTACTACAGACTAGTAGACCCTACTACAGACTAGTAGACCCTAGTACAGACTAGTAGACCCTACTACAGACTAGTAGACCCTAGTACAGACTAGTAGACCCTAGTACAGACTAGTAGACCCTAGTACAGACTAGTAGACCTAGTACAGACAGTGACCCTAGTAACAAGACTAGTAGACCCTACTACAGACTAGTAGACCCACTATACAGACTAGTAGACCCTAGTACAGACTAGTAGACCCTACGTACAGACTAGTATGACCCTAGTTACGATAGTAGCCCTAGTACAGATAGTAGACCCTAGTACAGACTAGTAGACCCTACTACAGACTAGTAGACCCTAGTACAGACTAGTAGACCCTAGTACAGACTAGTAAGACCCTAGTACAGACTAGTAGACCCTAGTACAGACTAGTAGACCTAGTACAGACTAGTAGACCCTACTACAGACTAGTAGACCCTAGTACAGACTAGTAGACCCTACTACAGACTAGTAGACCCTAGTACAGACTAGTAGACCCTACTACAAGACTAGTAGACGCTACTACAGACTAGTAGACCCTATACAGACTAGTAGACCCTACTACAGACTAGTAGACCCTAGTACAGACTAGTAGACCCTAGTACAGACTAGTAGACCCTATACAGACTAGTAGACCCTACTACAGACTAGTAGACCCTAGTACAGACTAGTAGACCCTAGTACAGACTAGTATACCCTAGTACAGACTAGTAGACACCTATACAGACTAGAGACCCTAGTACAGACTAGTAGACCCTACTACAGATAGTAGACCTAGTACAGACTAGTAGACCCTAGTACAGACTAGTAAGACCCTAGTACAGACTAGTAGACCCTACTAGACTAGTAGACCCTAGTACAGACTAGTAGACCCTACTACAGACTAGTTAGACCCTAGTACAGGACTAGTAGACCCTAGTACAGACTAGTAGACCCTAGTACAGACTAGTTAGACCCTAGTACAGACTAGTAGACCCTAGTACAGAATAGTAGAGCCCATACGCTACCAGTACTAGTAGACCCTAGTACAGACTAGTAGACCCTAGTACAGACTAGTAGACCCTAGTACAGACTAGTAGACCCTACGTACAGACTAGTAGACCCTACTCAGACTAGTAGACCCTAGTACGACTAGTAGACCCCTAGTACAGACTAGTAGACCCTACTACAGACTAGTAGACCCTAGTACAGACTAGTAGACCCTCGTACAGACTAGTTAGACCCCTAGTACAGACAGTAGACCCTAGTACAGACTAGTAGACCCTAGTACAGACTAGTAGACCCTAGTACAGACTAGTAGACCCTAGTACAGACTAGTAGACCCCTAGTACAGACTACTAGACCCTACTCACTAGAACCTAGACTATGACCCTATTACAGACTAGTAGACCCCTACTACAGACTAGTAGACCCTAGTACAGGACTAGTAGACCTACTACAGACTAGTAGACCCTAGTACAGACTAGTAGACCCTACTACAGACTAGTAGACCCTAGTACAGACTAGTAGACCCTACTACAGACTAGTAGACCCTACTACAGACTAGTAGACCCTAGTACAGACTAGTTAGACCCTACTACAGACTAGTAGACACTAGTACAGACTAGTAGACCTAGTACAGACTAGTAGACACTAGTACAGACTAGTAGACCACTAGTACAGACTAGTAGACCCTAGTACAGACTAGTAGACCCTACTACAGGACAGTAGACCCTAGTACAGACTAGTAGACCCTAGTACAGACTAGTAGACCCTAGTACAGACTAAGTAGACCCTACTACAGACTAGTAGACCCTAGTACAGACTAGTAGACCCTAGTACCGACTAGTAGACCCTAGTACAGACTAGTAGACCCTAGTACAGACTAGTAGACCCTAGTACAGACTAGTAGACCCTAGTACAGACTAGTAGACCCTAGTACAGACTAGTAGACCCTAGTACAGACTAGTAGACCCTACTACAGACTAGTAGACCCTATACAGACTAGTAGACCCTACTACAGACTAGTAGACCCTAGTACAGACTAGACCCTACTACAGACTAGTAGACCCTACTACAGACTAGTAGACCCTAGTACAGACTAGTAGACCCTATACAGACTAGTAGACCCTAGTACAGACTAGTAGACCCTAGTACGACTAGTAGACCCTAACAGACTAGTAGACCCTATACAACTAGTAGACCCTAGTACAGACTAGTAGACCCTACTACAGACTAGTAGACCCTATACAGACTAGTAGACCCTACTACAGACTAGTAGACCCTAGTACAGACTAGTAGACCCTAGAAGACTAGTAGACCCTAGTACAGACTAGTAGACCCTAGTACAGACTAGTAGACCCTACGTACAGACTAGTAGACCCTAGTCAGCAGTACCTACTAGCAGTAGTAACCCTATACAGACTAGTAGACCCTAGTACAGACTAGTAGACCCTAGTAAGACTAGTAGACCCTACTACAGACTAGTAGACCCTACTACAGACTAGTAGACCCTAGTACAGACTAGACCCTAGTAACAGACTAGTAGACCCTACTACAGACTAGTAGACCCTATACAGACTAGTAGACCCTATACAGACTAGTAGACCCTAGTACAGACTAGTAGACCATTACAGACTAGTAGACCTAGTACAGACTATAGACCCATACACGACTAGTAACCCTAGTACAGACTAGTAGACCCTAGTACAGACTAGTAGACCCTACAGACTAGTAAGACTAGTACAGACTAGTAGACCCTATACAGACTAGTAGACCCTAGTACGACTAGAGACCTAGTAAGACTTACCACTAGTACAGACTAGTACGTAACTAGTAGACCCTACTCAGACTAGTAGACCCTAGTACAGACTAGTAGACCCTACTACAGACTAGTAGACCTAGTACAGACTAGTAGACCCTAGTACAGACTAGTAGACCCTATACAGACTAGTAGACCCTAGTACATAGTAGACCCTAGTACAGACTAGTAGACCCTAGTACAGACTAGTAGACCCTAGTACAGACTAGTAGACCCTAGTACAGACTAGTAGACCCTTACAGACTAGTAAGACCCTAGTACAAGATAGAACCCTATACAGACTAGTAGACCCTAGTACGACTATAGACCCTAGTACAGACTAGTAGACCCTAGTACAGACTAGAGACCCTAGTACAGACTAGTAGACCCTACTACAGACTAGTAGACCCTAGTACAGACTAGTAGACCCTAATACAGACTAGTAGACCCTAAACTAGTAGACCCTAGTAGAACTAGTAGACCCTATACAGACTAGTAGACCCTACTACAGACTAGAGACCCTAGTACAGACTAGTAGACCCTACTACAGACTAGTAGACCCTACAAGACTAGTAGACCCTAGTACAGACTAGTAGACCCTAGTAGACCCTACTACAGACTAGTAGACCCTAGTACAGACTAGTAACCCTAGTACAGACTAGTAGACCCTAGTACAGACTAGTAGACCCTAGTACAGACTAGTAGACCCTAGTACAGACTAGTAGACCCTAGTACAGACTAGTAGACCTATACAGACGTAGACCCTAGTACAGACTAGTAGACCCTACTACAGACTTAGCCCTGTCATATAGACCCTAGTACAGACTAGAGATAAGACCCTAGTACGACTAGTAGACCCTAGTACAGACTAGTAGACCCTACTAACCACAGTAACCCTAGTACGACTAGTAGACCCTAGTACAGACTAGTAGACCCTAGTCAGACAGACCCTCAGACTAGCTAGTACCCTATACGACTAGTAGACCCTAGTACAGACTAGTAGACCCTATACAGACTAGTAGACCCTAGTACAGACTAGTAGACCCTAGTACAGACTAGTAGACCTAGTACAGTAGCTAGTAGACCCTAGTACAGACTAGTAGACTACAACAGACTAGTAGACTAGAGACCCTACTACAGACTAGTAGACCTAGTACAGACTAGTAGACCCTAGTACAGACTAGTAGACCCTACTACAGACTAGTAGACCCTAGTACAGACTAGTAGACCCTAGTACAGACTAGTAGACCCTAGTACAGACTAGTAACCTAGTACAGACTAGTAGACCCTAGTACAGACTAGTAGACCCTAGTACAGACTAGTAGACCCTACTACAGACTAGTAGACCCTAGTACAGACTAGTAGACACTATACAGACTAGTAGACCCTACTCAGACTAGTAGACCCTATACAGACTAGTAGACGCTACTACAGACTATGACCCTAGTACAGACTAGTAACCCCAGTACGACTAGTAGACCCTATACAGACTAGGACCTGTACAACTAGTAGACCCTAGTACAGACTAGTAGACCCTACTACAGACTAGTAGACCCTAGTACAGACTAGTAGACCCTAGTACAGACTAGTAACCCTAGTACGACTAGTAGACCCTAGTACAGACTAGTAGACCCAGTACAGACTAGTAGACCCTAGTACAGACTAGTAGACCCTACTACAGACTAGTAGACCCTAGTACAGACTAGTAGACCCTATACAGACTAGTAGACCCTAGTACAGACTAGTAGACCCTACTACAGACTAGTAGACCCTAGTACAGACTAGTAGACCCAGTACAGACTAGTAGACCCTACTACAGACTAGTAGACCCTAGTACAGACTAGTAGACCCTAGTACAGACTATAGACCCTAGTACAGACTAGTAGACCCTACTACAGACTAGTAGACCCTAGTACAGACTAGTAGACCCTAGTACAGACTATAGACCCTAGTACAGACTAGTAGACCCTACTATACAGACTAGTAGACCCTATACAGACTAGTAGACCCTAGTACAGACTAGTAGACCCTACTACAGACTAGTAGACCCTAGTACAGACTAGTAGACCCTAGTACAGACTAGTAGACCCTATACAGACTAGTAGACCCTATACAGACTAGTAGACCCTAGTACAGACTAGTAGACCCTAGTACAGACTAGTAGACCCTAGTACAGACTAGTAGACCCTATACAGACTAGTAGACCCTATACAGACTAGTAGACCCTACTACAGACTAGTAGACCCTAGTACAGACTAGTAGACCCTAGTACAGACTAGTAGACCCTAGTACAGACTAGTAGACCCTAGTACAGACTAGTAGACCCTACTACAGACTAGTAGACCCTAGTACAGACTAGTAGACCCTAGTACAGACTAGTAGACCCTAGTACAGACTAGTAGACCCTAGTACAGACTAGTAGACCTAGTACAGACTAGTAGACACTAGTACGACTAGTAACAGAGTATACCTAGTACAGAATAGAACTAGTACAGACTAGCAATACCTGCATTGTGTCCCAAAGGCACTATATTCCCTTTAAAGTGCACTACTTTTGACCAGGGCACTAAATCGGGAATAGGGTGCCATTTGGGTTTCAGGTCAGAAATAGTAATGAATGGGTATGGATGGCGTGGGCATGTCAGGATGCTGTGTCGTGAATAAGTACCCTGTTGGGTGTAGCTATGCTGTGTCTGGTGGAATAAGGTACCCTGTTGGGGTGTAGCTATGCTGTGTCTGGTGGAATAAGGTACCCTGTTGGGGTGTAGCTATGCTGTGTCTGGTGGAATAAGGTACCCTGTTGGGGTGTAGCTATGCTGTGTCTGGTGGAATAAGGTACCCTGTTGGGGTGTAGCTATGCTGTGTCTGGTGGAATAAGGTACCCTGTTGGGGTGTAGCTATGCTGTGTCTGGTGGAATAAGGTACCCTGTTGGGGTGTAGCTATGCTGTGTCTGGTGGAATAAGGTACCCTGTTGGGGTGTAGCTATGCTGTGTCTGGTGGAATAAGGTACCCTGTTGGGGTGTAGCTATGCTGTGTCTGGTGGATATCGTCTGCTCACGTGTCTGAGCTAACAGGTGTCTCTCTGTGCTTGTAGAATTCCCTGAAACGTACAAGGACCGTGGCGAGCTGGAGAGCGACGTTGGAGTGAGGAAGGCCTGCAGGTTCAAGCGGACCTGGCTGGGACCCTGCTCCGGTCTGGAGGGTCAGGATGAAACCTTCGGCTTCAAGGACGGGAAACCCTGCCTGATCGCCAAGCTCAACAGGATCGTCAACTTCAGACCAAGGGTATGTACACCTACACCTGCCCCACGCTAATCCAGTTTATAGCATTGATTAAGCTCGGTTAACGTAGAAGTAAAATCTTGCGTAATTTGGTGATTTAACTTCTGGGTCTATACCTGTTCGAAATTGAGAGTTCCAGCAAAAACAAAGTCTCTACCCTCGTGAAAGGAAACTCTCAGCCAAAGCCCCCCCTCCCCCTTCCCCTTCCCCTTCCGATTCGCGTGGGCACACGCCAAAGCCCCCCCTCCCCCTTCCGATTCGCGTGGGCACACGCCAAAGCCCCCCTCCCCCTTCCGATTTGCGTGGGCACACGCCAAAGCCCCCCTCCCACTTCCGATTCGCGTGGGCACACGCCAAAGCCCCCCATCCCCCTTCCGATTTGCGTGGGCACACGCCAAAGCCCCCCCCCCCCCCCCCCCCCTTCCGATTCGCGTGGGCACACGCCAAAGCCCCCCCTCCCCCTTCCGATTCGCGTGGGCACACGCCAAGCCCCCCCTCCCCCTTCCGATTCATGTGGGCACACGCCAAGCCCCCCCTCCCCCTTCCGATCCGCGTGGGCACACGCCAAGCCCCCCCTCCCCCTTCCGATCCGCGTGGGCACACGCCAAGCCCCCCCTCCCCCTTCCGATCCGCGTGGGCACACGCCAAAGCCCCCCCTCCCCCTTCCGATTCGCGTGGGCACACGCCAAGCCCCCCCTCCCCCTTCCGATTCATGTGGGCACACGCCAAGCCCCCCCTCCCCCTTCCGATCCGCGTGGGCACACGCCAAGCCCCCCCTCCCCCTTCCGATCCGCGTGGGCACACGCCAAGCCCCCCCTCCCCCTTCCGATCCGCGTGGGCACACGCCAAGCCCCCCCTCCCCCTTCCGATCCGCGTGGGCACACGCCAAGCCCCCCCTCTCCCTTCCGATCCGCGTGGGCACACGCCAAGCCCCCCCTCCCCCTTCCGATCCGCGTGGGCACACGCCAAGCCCCCCCTCCCCCTTCCGATCCGCGTGGGCACACGCCAAGCCCCCCCTCCCCCTTCGCCCAATCCTGATATGTCTAAATAACCAGTGACGGAAACCCCCCAGCTGAAATACTGCTGTTTTAACATCAAGCATCCCATTCAGTCCCGACAGATTCTTCGGTCTACACGCAGAATCTGCTCACGGGAGATTAATAATAATAATAATAATAATAATAATAATATGCCATTTAGCAGACGCTTTTATCCAAAGCGACTTACAGTCATGTGTGCATACATCTTTTTTTTTTTTTGTGTGTATGGGTGGTCCCGGGGATCGAACCCACTACCTTGGCGTTACAAACGCCGTGCTCTACCAGCTGAGCTACAGAACATCGATTAGCATTGATTAGCTAACTGTATTACATTTATTGATTTATTTTAGTTTTCTTCCATTTCCTGTGGTAGACACAATTCAGCTTTTAGCCCCCATGTATACTGAACTGAAACCATCCTGTGATCTTATGGTATCTTATGTTCCAGAACATAGCCTATATTCAAGACCCCCCAGACCTGAAACATAGCCTATATTCAAGACCCCCCAGACCTGAAACATAGCCTATATTCAAGACCCCCCAGACCTGAAACATAGCCTATATTCAAGACCCCCCAGACCTGAAACATAGCCTATATTCAAGACCCCCCAGACCTGAAACATAGCCTATATTCAAGACCCCCCAGACCTGAAACATAGCCTATATTCAAGACCCCCCAGACCTGAAACATAGCCTGTATTCAAGACCCCTCCAGACCTGAAACATAGCCTGTATTCAAGACCCCCCAAACCTGAAACATAGCCTATATTGAAGACCCCTCCAGACCTGAAACATAGCCTGTATTCAAGACCCCCCAGACCTGAAACATAGCCTATATTCAAGACCCCCCAGACCTGAAACATAGCCTGTATTCAAGACCCCCCAGACCTGAAACATAGCCTATATTCAAGACCCCCCAGACCTGAAACATAGCCTGTATTCAAGACCCCCCAGACCTGAGAGGTAGTGAAGTTTCTCCATGATTCTACTTTCTGTAGTTTTGACTGTGTGGTGATAGATGTTACCACTGAGGGCCACTTCAGAGAAACAGTTTCAGGATGATAACCTGATAATGACAACAACAGTGCTTATTGGTCTGTCTGGGTCAGGTTAAGGGGATAATGCTTATTGGTCTGTCTGGGTCAGGTTAAGGGGATAATGCTTATTGGTCTGTCTGGGTCAGGTTAAGGGGATAATGCTTATTGGTCTGGGTCAGGTTAAGGGGATAATGCTTATTGGTCTGTCTGGGTCAGGTTAAGGGGATAATGCTTATTGGTCTGTCTGGGTCAGGTTAAGGGGATAATGCTTATTGGTCTGGGTCAGGTTAAGGGGATAATGCTTATTGGTCTGTCTGGGTCAGGTTAAGGGGATAATGCTTATTGGTCTGGGTTAGGTTAAGGGGATAATGCTTATTGATCTGGCTGGGTCAGGTTAAGGGGATAATGCTTATTGGTCTGTCTGGGTCAGGTTAAGGGGATAATGCTTATTGGTCTGTCTGGGTCAGGTTAAGGGGATAATGCTTATTGGTCTGGGTCAGGTTAAGGGGATAATGCTTATTGGTCTGTCTGGGTCAGGTTAAGGGGATAATGCTTATTGGTCTGGGTCAGGTTAAGGGGATAATGCTTATTGGTATGTCTGGGTTAGGTTAAGGGGATAATGCTTATTGGTCTGTCTGGGTTAGGTTAAGGCGATAATGCTTATTGGTCTGGGTTAGGTTAAGGGGATAATGCTTATTGGTCTGGGTTAGGATAAGGGGATAATGCTTATTGGGATGTCTGGGTTAGGTTAAGGTTATAATGCTTATTGATCTGTCTGGGTCAGGTTAAGGGGATAATGCTTATTGGTCTGTCTGGGTCAGGGTAAGGGGATAATGCTTATTGGTCTGTCTGGGTCAGGTTAAGGGGATAATGCTTATTGATCTGTCTGGGTCAGGTTAAGGGGATAATGCTTATTGGTCTGGGTTAGGTTAAGGGGATAATGCTTATTGGTATGTCTGGGTTAGGTTAAGGGGATAATGCTTATTGGTCTGGGTCAGGTTAAGGGGATAATGCTTATTGGTCTGTCTGGGTCAGGTTAAGGGGATAATGCTTATTGGTCTGGGTTAGGTTAAGGGGATAATGCTTATTGATCTGGCTGGGTCAGGTTAAGGGGATAATGCTTATTGGTCTGTCTGGGTCAGGTTAAGGGGATAATGCTTATTGGTCTGTCTGGGTCAGGTTAAGGGGATAATGCTTATTGGTCTGGGTCAGGTTAAGGGGATAATGCTTATTGGTCTGTCTGGGTCAGGTTAAGGGGATAATGCTTATTGGTATGTCTGGGTTAGGTTAAGGGGATAATGCTTATTGGTCTGTCTGGGTTAGGTTAAGGCGATAATGCTTATTGGTCTGGGTTAGGTTAAGGGGATAATGCTTATTGGTCTGGGTTAGGATAAGGGTATAATGCTTATTGGTATGTCTGGGTTAGGTTAAGGTGATAATGCTTATTGATCTGTCTGGGTCAGGTTAAGGGGATAATGCTTATTGGTCTGTCTGGGTCAGGGTAAGGGGATAATGCTTATTGGTCTGTCTGGGTCAGGTTAAGGGGATAATGCTTATTGATCTGTCTGGGTCAGGTTAAGGGGATAATGCTTATTGGTCTGGGTTAGGTTAAGGGGATAATGCTTATTGGTATGTCTGGGTTAGGTTAAGGGGATAATGCTTATTGATCTGTCTGGGTCAGGTTAAGGGGATAATGCTTATTGGTCTGTCTGGGTTAGGTTAAGGTGATAATGCTTATTGATCTGTCTGGGTCAGGTTAAGGGGTTAATGCTTATTGATCTGTCTGGGTCAGGTTAAGGGGATAATGCTTATTGATCTGTCTGGGTCAGGTTAAGGTGATAATGCTTATTGATCTGTCTGGGTCAGGTTAAGATGCTTATTGGTTTGTCTGGGTCAGGTTAAGGGGATAATGCTTATTGATCTGTCTGGGTCAGGTTAAGGTGATAATGCTTATTGATCTGTCTGGGTCAGGTTAAGGGGATAATGCTTATTGGTCTGTCTGGGTCAGGTTAAGGGGATAATGCTTATTGATCTGTCTGGGTCAGGTTAAGGGGATAATGCTTATTGATCTGTCTGGGTCAGGTTAAGGGGATAATGCTTATTGATCTGTCTGGGTCAGGTTAAGGGGATAATGCTTATTGATCTGTCTGGGTTAGGTTAAGGGGATAATGTTTATTGATCTGTCTGGGTCAGGTTAAGGGGATAATGCTTATTGATCTGTCTGGGTTAGGTTAAGGTGATAATGCGTATTGGTCTGTCTGGATTAGGTTAAGGTGATAATGTTTATTGATCTGTCTGGGTCAGGTTAAGGGGATAATGCTTATTGATCTGTCTGGGTTAGGTTAAGGTGATAATGCGTATTGGTCTGTCTGGATTAGGTTAAGGTGATAATGCTTATTGGTCTGGGTTTTGTTTCAGCCTCCAACCAACAATGCCTCCGTCCCTGAAGCCGGCCAGATCAGAGTCCAGCCCAACGTCGTCCCCATCCACTGTCAGAACAAGGTACGCCTCACATGGCACTGGGAAGCATATTGTGAACATATAGACTGCATCCAAAATGGCACCCTTTTCCCTATATAGTGCACTACCTTTGACCAGGGCCAATAGGGATCTGGTCAAAAGTAGTGCACTATGTAGGGAATAGGGTGCCATTTCCGATGCAGCAATACCATGAACCTGTAGATACCTTGCAACATGCTGTCAGGGATAATGCTATGCTTGGTCGCTGTATGTGGTTTTTAGTCCTACTAGATTTAGGCTATATTCAGTCGTAATATAGAACTAGTTGGTACCTTAGGAAAAAGATCCAACACTGTTCTGTTATGGCAGCCTACTAACTGTGATGTCATCCTGTCATTCTCTCTACAGAGAGAGGAGGACGCTAGCAAGATTGGTGAGATCAAGTACTATGGCATGGGCCTGGGATTCCCCCTCCAATACTACCCCTACTATGGCAAGCTGCTGCACCCCCAGTACCTGCAGCCCCTGGTGGCCATCCAGTTCACCAACCTCACCTTCAACCAGGAGCTGCGTCTCGAGTGCAAAGTATACGGAGCCAACATCGACTACAGCGAGAAAGATCGCTACCAAGGACGCTTTGACGTTAAGTTCACTATCGCCAATTCATGACCTCAGCTATGAAAAAACAGCACTGTTATCTTCCCACATTAAAAAAAACAAGCTGATTTAGAGAGAGAGAGAAAAAAAAATAGTTCAATACAAAACACGACTAGTCTTGGAACAAACTTTCATAATATACGGGACCTACACTTAATCTGTGTACATTACACTGGCTTTCTGCATCATGTCTAGGGTTAGAATGTACATTACACTGGCTTTCTGCATCATGTCTAGGGTTAGAATGTACATTACACTGGCTTTCTGCATCATGTCTAGGGTTAGAATGTACATTACACTGGCTTTCTGCATCATGTCTAGGGTTAGAATGTACATTACACTGGCTTTCTGCATCATGTCTAGGGTTAGAATGTACATTACACTGGCTTTCTGCATCATGTCTAGGGTTAGAATGTACATTACACTGGCTTTTCTGCATCATGTCTAGGGTTAGAATGTAAATGACAGGAATAGTAGCAATAGCAACATATTTATTCTACTGTAAATGAGAATAGTCCTTGAGCCATGGGGACATGTTCATCTATTACTGTAAATAGCAATTCCACTACTGAGATGTAGCGAGCGGTGTTTCAGTGTGTCCCCTAAGTATTCTGCCTAATGTGGTTTTCTAGATATTTTTGGAATGTCCAGTGCAGTAGCGGCATAGCGGTCCTTTCCAAGCCATGTTTGTAATTTCCGTTGTCTTATGTCAGTAAGCTTTAGTGGTCCAAGGTGTGTGTGTGTGTGTGTGTAAGTGTTTGTGTGTTAATGTGAGTGTGTGGATGTGTGTTAATGTACTCTTACCAACTGAAAATACTGGCAATGGTATGCTCTGATCTCTCTCTAGGTCTGTCAGTAAATGGCTGCACTCCCTGGAATGCTTTTCCTTCTTTTTGTCTTTTTCAGTTGATTGTGGGAGAATATTTCTACATCACTTTTTTTTCTTTTTGGATCACCTTTAAATGTGGGACAGAGGGTTTAATGACATTTCTGTTTGATGCTTCTCGTCCTCCTCTCTCTGTAGTCTAGAGCTAGCTGTGCTCTGTGTCCAGCGGCAGGCAGGGGAGACTAGCTGCCTTCCTCCTTCATGGAAACACTGACAGCAACTCAGTGCTTTTAAAACAAACTATTTTTTTTGCTGGAGACGTCACATTACGTGGTGTACCTTTCTAATGAATGTTTTAGCCATTTTCATGGTGGAAGAATTTTATATTTATGCAGTTGTACAATTTTTTTCGCAGGAAAAGTGTAATGTATGAATCCAATGCCAAAGTCGCTGGTCAAAAGTTAGAATATCAGAAGCAATGCAGTAAAAACCCCGTGTAATAGGATGTTTTGTTGGTGTAAAAGTGATTAATGTTGAACATCAGAACACTTGTCAGGAGTCCACCTGCTCTTGTCATTTTATTTCATCTGGGTAAGACCTAAAGACAAATAAATGGAGAAATTATCCTGTGGTCAAATGTCTTTTATTTAAATACATACTCATAGAAATGGAATGTGCATATTAGTATTTGTGTAAAAACAAAAAGACTTCATCCATCCAAAATCTTGAAGAAATATTGGACCTGTTGAAAAGGAAAATGAACTATTAGCAAAATCTCAGAAAAATGACAAAATTCTCCTGAAATCCTGGTTTAGAAAGAGGCTTACTGTAGCTAAAATATTACATTGATAGCTAGGCCACATCATCATTTTAGAAAGCTATCCCAAACCGCAATGCTTAGGTTGAGTTATACTAGACTATGGGTTGAGTTATAGTAGACTATGGGTTGGTTATAGTAGACTATGGGTTTGAGTTATAGTAGACTATGGGTTGGTTATACTAGACTATGGGTTGAGTTATAGTAGACTATGGGTTGAGTTATAGTAGACTATGGGTGAGTTATAGTAGACTATGGGTTGAGTTATAGTAGACTATGGGTTGAGTTATAGTAGACTATGGGTTGAGTTTATAGTAGACTAGTGGGTTGAGTTATACTAGACTATAGGTTTGAGTTATAGTAAGACTATGGGTTTGAGTTATAGTAGACTATGGGTTGAGTTATAGTAGACTATGGGGTTGGTTATAGTAGACTATGGGTTGAGTTATAGTAGACTATGGGTTGGTTTATAGTAGACTATGGGGTTGGTTATAGTAGACTATGGGTTGAGTTATAGTAGACTATGGGTTGAGTTATAGTAGACTATGGGTTGAGTTATAGTAGACTATGGGTTGAGTTATAGTAGACTATGGGTTGGTTATAGTAGACTATGGGTTGAGTTATAGTAGACTATGGGTTGAGTTATAGTAGACTATGGGTTGGTTATAGTAGACTATGGGTTGAGTTATAGTAGACTATGGGTTGAGTTATAGTAGACTATGGGTTGAGTTATAGTAGACTATGGGTTGAGTTATACTAGACTATAGGTTGAGTTATAGTAGACTATGGGTTGATTTATAGTAGACTATGGGTTGGTTATAGTAGACTATGGGTTGGTTATAGTAGACTATGGGTTGGTTATAGTAGACTATGGGTTGGTTATAGTAGACTATGGGTTGGTTATAGTAGACTATGGGTTGAGTTAAAGTAGACTATGGGTTGGTTATAGTAGACTATGGGTTGAGTTATAGTAGACTATGGGTTGAGTTATAGTAGACTATGGGTTGAGTTATAGTAGACTATGGGTTGAGTTATAGTAGACTATGGGTTGGTTATAGTAGACTATGGGTTGAGTTATAGTAGACTATGGGTTGGTTATAGTAGACTATGGGTTGAGTTATAGTAGACTATGGGTTGGTTATAGTAGACTATGGGTTGAGTTATAGTAGACTATGGGTTGAGTTATAGTAGACTATGGGTTGAGTTATAGTAGACTATGGGTTGGTTATAGTAGACTATGGGTTGAGTTATAGTAGACTATAGGTTGAGTTATAGTAGACTATGGGTTGGTTATAGTAGACTATGGGTTGAGTTATAGTAGACTATAGGTTGAGTTATAGTAGACTATGGGTTGGTTATAGTAGACTATGGGTTGAGTTATACTAGACTATAGGTTGAGTTATAGTAGACTATGGGTTGGTTATAGTAGACTATGGGTTGAGTTCTAGTAGACTATGGGTTGGTTATAGTAGACTATGGGTTGAGTTATAGTAGACTATGGGTTGGTTATAGTAGACTATGGGTTGAGTTATAGTAGACTATGGGTTGAGTTATAGTAGACTATGGGTTGAGTTATAGTAGACTATGGGTTGAGTTATAGTAGACTATGGGTTGAGTTATAGTAGACTATGGGTTGGTTATAGTAGACTATGGGTTGGTTATAGTAGACTATGGGTTGAGTTATAGTAGACTATGGGTTGGTTATAGTAGACTATGGGTTGAGTTATAGTAGACTAATGGGTTGGTTTATAGTAGACTATGGGTTGGTTATAGTAGACTATGGGTTGAGTTATAGTAGGACTATGGGTTGGTTATAGTAGACTATGGGTTGAGTTATAGTAGACTATGGTTGAGTTATAGTAGACTATGGGTTGAGTTATAGTAGACTATGGTTGGTTATAGTAGACTATGGGTTGAGTTATAGTAAGACTATGGGTTGAGTTATAGTAGACTATGGGTTGGTTATAGTAGACTATGGGTTGAGTTATAGTAGACTATGGGTTGAGTTATAGTAGACTATGGGTTGAGTTAATAGTAGACTATGGGTTGAGTTATAGTAGACTATGGGTTGAGTTATAGTAGACTATGGGTTGAGTTATACTAGACTATGGGTTGAGTTTATAGTAGACTATGGGTTGGTTATAGTAGACTATGGGTTGGTTATACTAGACTATGGGTTGAGTTATAGTAGACTATGGGTTGGTTATAGTAGACTATGGGTTGGTTATAGTAGACTATGGGTTGAGTTATACTAGACTATAGGTTGAGTTATAGTAGACTATGGGTTGGTATAGTAGACTATGGGTTGATTTATAGTAGACTATAGGTTGAGTTATAGTAGACTATGGGTTGAGTTCTAGTAGACGATGGGTTGTTATAGTAGACTATGGGTGGTTATAGTAGACTATGGGTTGGTTATAGTAAGACTATGGGTTGAGTTATAGTAGACTATGGGGTTGAGTTATAGTAGACTATGGGTTGAGTTATAGTAGACTATGGGTTGGTTATAGTAGACTATGGGTTGAGTTATAGTAGACTATGGGTTGAGTTATAGTAGACTATGGGTTGAGTTATAGTAGACTATGGGTTGAGTTATAGTAGACTATGGGTTGAGTTATAGTAGACTATGGGTTGAGTTATAGTAGACTATGGGTTGAGTTATAGTAGACTATGGGTTGAGTTATAGTAGACTATGGGTTTGAGTTATAGTAGACTATGGGTTGAGTTATGTAGAACTATGGGTTGGTTATAGTAGACTATGGGTTGGTTATAGTAGACTATGGGTTGAGTTATAGTAGACTATGGGTTGGTTATAGTAGACTATGGGTTTGAGTTATAGTAGACTATGGGTTTGAGTTATAGTAGACTATGGGTTGGTTATAGTAGACTATGGGTTGAGTTATAGTAGACTATGGGTTTGGTTATAGTAGACTATGGGTTGAGTTATAGTAGACTATGGGTTGAGTTATAGTAGACTTGGGTTGGTTATAGTAGACTATGGGTTGAGTTATAGTAGACTATGGGTTGAGTTATAGTAGACTATGGGTTGAGTTATCAGTAGACTATGGGTTGAGTTATAGTAGACTATGGGTTGAGTTATAGTAGACTATGGGTTGGTTATAGTAGACTATGGGTTGGTTATAGTAGACTATGGTGGTTTGAGTTATAGTAGACTATGGGTTGAGTTATAGTAGACTATGGGTTGAGTTATAGTAGACAGGGCTGAGTTATAGTAGACTATGGGTTGAGTTATAGTAGACTATGGGTTGGTTATAGTAGACTATGGGTTGGTTATAGTAGACTATGGGTTGAGTTATAGTAGACTATGGGTTGAGTTATAGTAGACTATGGGTTGAGTTATAGTAGACTATGGGTTTGAGTTATAGTAGACTATGGGTTGAGTTATAGTAGACTATGGGTTGGTTATAGTAGACTATGGGTTGAGTTATAGTAGACTATGGGTTGGTTATAGTAGACTATGGGTTGAGTTATAGTAGACTATGGGTTGAGTTATAGTAGACTATGGGTTGGTTATAGTAGACTATGGGTTGGTTATAGTAGACTATGGGTTGGTTATAGTAGACTATGGGTTGAGTTATAGTAGACTATGGGTTGAGTTATAGTAGACTATGGGTTGAGTTATAGTAGACTATGGGTTGAGTTATAGTAGACTATGGGTTGGTTATAGTAGACTATGGGTTGAGTTATAGTAGACTATGGGTTGAGTACAGTTTTCAGTATTCAAGGTTTGATTGAGACAGACTGACAGTGTCAGGCTACTAGCTTGACTACAGCAGTGGTCAACCTTTTCTGAGTCAAGATGCAAGCAGAGATTTACTACTCAGATTTAAAAAACATGACTTAAAAACTTAAGCCTGTGCAACATTAACCTATTAAAACAGTTCTGTAGCAATAAGGTTTGTAGTAGGTTATATTCCCAATACACTGTACCCTGCAATCACACCTGCAACCCTGTACATGAGACTATTAAACACTGTACCCTGCAATCACATCTGCAACCCTGTACATGAGACTATTAAACACTGTACCCTGCAATCACACCTGCAACCCTGTACATGAGACTATTAAACACTGTACCCTGCAATCACACCTGCAACCCTGTACATGAGACTATTAAACACTGTACCCTGCAACCCTGTACATGAGACTATTCAACGCTGTACCCTGCAACCCTGTACATGAGACTATTAAACACTGTACCCTGCAATCACACCTGCAACCCTGTACATGATACTATTAAACACTGTACCCTGCAATCACACCTGCAACCCTGTACATGAGACTATTCAACGCTGTACCCTGCAACCCTGTACATGAGACTATTCAACGCTGTACCCTGCAACCCTGTACATGAGTCTGTTAAACACTTTGAATGTGCATATTGGCTATGCTTGAATTGCCCTGCCAATGCTGTTCTTCTCAGACCATTTAGAAATGATAGACAAATTGTAGGTATACAGTATGATCACACTGGTAATAGATCATTATGATCACACTGGTAATAGATCATTATGATCACACTGGTAATAGATCATTATGATCACACCGGTAATAGATCATTATGATCACACTGGTAATAGATCATTTGTTGTATTACTTGAGGCACAGCTGAGTGAGAATGATCATTTGCTTTTATTTTACTGGACTGATGTGATGACCTGCATCTGATGGTCAGTCTGAGGGGAGGGAGAGAGAGAGGGAGGGAGGGACGAGGCAGCAGTAGTGAGGCTGACTGATGGCCTGCATCTGATGGTCAGTCTGAGGGGAGGAGGGAGGGGAGGAGGGAGGGAGGAGGAGCAGCGGTGAGGCTGACTGATGGCGCATCTGATGGTCTCTGAGGGAGGGACAGCGGTGAGGCTGCCTCTCACCCAACTGCCGTCCCTCCCCTCCCTCCTCCCTCTCCCCCGCTCTCCCTCCCCCTCCCTCCCTCCTCCTCCCTCCTCCTCCTCCCTCCTCTCCCTCCCTCCCTCCTCCTCCCCCCTCCCTCCCTCTCCCTCCCTCCCTCCCTCCTCCCTCCCTCCCTCCTCCCTCCCTCCCTCCCTCTCCCCCCTCCCTCCTTCTCCCTCCCTCCCTCTCCTCCCTCCTCCGCTCTCTCCCTCCCTTCCCTCCCTCCCTCCCTCCTCCCTCCCTCTCCTCCCTCCCTCCCTCCCTCCCTCCCTCCCTCTCTCTTCCCTCCCTCGTCTCCCCTCCCTCCCTCCCTCCTCTTCCCCCCTCCTCTCTCCCTCCTCCTCTCCCCTCCCTCCCTCCTCTCCCTCCCTCCCTCCCTCTCCTCCCTCCCTCCTCTCTCCCTCCCTCCGTTGAGAAAAGGCACTATGTTTCACTGGGTGACCCAGGTCGACTATGCTTATTTCTGTGTCATCCTGAGGGGAGGGCAGAGCACGTTGAGGCTGACTATGGCTTATCGATGTCGTCGAGTGGGAGGGAGAAGCATGTGAGAGCTTACTGATGCCTTATCTGAGGCAGCTGAGAGAAAGCACGTGAGGCTATGATCCTCATCTGATGTCAGTCTGAGGGAGGAAGGGGACAGTTGTAGGCTGATGATGCCTGCATCTGTTATGGTCTTATGAGGGAGGGAGTCGAGCAGCGTGTTGAGGCTGCTGATGACCGCATCTGATGGCACGTCTTAGGGGAGGGAGAAGCAGTCGTGTGCTGATTCGTTTAGCCGCATCTATTGGTCGTCTTGAAGTGGAGGGACACGTGAGCTGACTGATGACCTGCTTCTCGATGGTCTTCAGTCTGATGGGGAGGGAGCACGGTGAGCTGACTGATGGCCTGATCTGATGTCATCTGAGGGGATGGGCCAGCGGTGAGGCTGACTGATGGCCTGTACTGATGGTCGCTCTGAGGTGCGGGATAGGCAGTGTGAGGTGACTGAGACCTGCATCTGAATGGTAGTCTGAGGGAGGGAGGGAGGACAGCGGTGAGGTGACTATGACTCTCTGATGGTCAGGTCTGAGGAGGGAGCAGCGGGAGTGCACTGATGACCTGCAACTTATGGATCAATCTGGGGAGAGCAGCGGTGAGGCCTGACTGATCACTGCATCTGATGTCCATCTGAGGGGATGAGGGAGTGATCAGCGTGGGTGACTGATGGCCTGCATCTGAGGTCATCTATGAGGAGGGGGAGCAGTGTGAGCTGACTGATGGCCTGCCTCTATGTCGACTGAGGGGAGGGAGCACGTGAGGCTGCCTCTCACCCAACTCGCCGTCCCTCCTCTCTCCCTCCCCCCTCTGGACTAGACTATAGCAGTGGTGACCCCTGGACTAGACTATAGCAGTGGTGACCCCTGGACTAGACTATAGCAGTGGTGACCCCTGGACTAGACTATAGCAGTGGTGACCCCTGACCCCTGGACTAGACTATAGCAGTGGTGACCCCTGGACTAGACTATAGCAGTGGTGACCCCCTGGACTAGACTATAGCAGTGGTGACCCCTGGACTAGACTATAGCAGTGGTGACCCCCTGGACTAGACTATAGCAGTGGTGACCCCGACCCTGGACTAGACTATAGCAGTGGTGACCCCTGGACTAGACTATAGCAGTGGTGACCCCTGACCCCTGGACTAGACTATAGCAGTGGTGACCCCTGGACTAGACTATAGCAGTGGTGACCCCCCTGGACTAGACTATAGCAGTGGTGACCCCTGGACTAGACTATAGCAGTGGTGACCCCTGCCCCGACTAGACTATAGCATGGTGACCCCGACCCCTGGACTAGACTATAGCATGGTGACCCCCTGGACTAGACTATAGCAGTGGTGACCCCTGGACTAGACTATAGCAGTGGTGACCCCTGGACTAGACTATAGCAGTGGTGACCCCTGGACTAGACTATGCAGTGGTGACCCCTGGACTAGACTATAGCAGTGGTGACCCCTGGACTAGACTATAGCAGTGGTGACCCCCTGGACTAACTATAGCAGTGGTGACCCCTGACCCCTGGACTAGACTATAGCATGGTGACCCCTGGACTAGACTATAGCAGTGTGACCCCTGGACTAGACTATAGCAGTGGTTGACCCCTGGGCTAGACTATAGCAGTGGTGACCCCGGACTGACTAAGCATGGTGACCCCTGGACTAGACTATAGCAGTGGTTTACCCCTGGACTAGACTATAGCAGTGGTGACCCCCTGGACTAGACTATAGCAGTGGTGACCCCTGGACTAGACTATAGCAGTGGTGACCCCTGACCCCTGGACTAGACTATAGCAGTGGTGACCCCCTGGACTAGACTATAGCAGTGGTGACCCCTGACTAGACTATAGCAGTGGTGACCCCTGGACTAGACTATAGCAGTGGTGACCCCTGGACTAGACTATAGCAGTGGTGACCCCTGGACTAGACTATAGCAGTGGTGACCCCTGGACTAGACTATAGCAGTGGTGACCCCCTGGACTAGACTATAGCTGGTGACCCCTGGACTAGACTATAGCAGTGGTGACCCCTGGACTAGACTATAGCAGTGGTGACCCCCGACCCTGGACTAGACTATAGCAGTGGTGACCCCTGGACTAGACTATAGCAGTGGTGACCCCTGGACTAGACTATAGCAGTGGTGACCCCTGGACTAGACTATAGCAGTGGTGACCCCTGGACTAGACTATAGCAGTGGTGACCCCTGGACTAGACTATAGCAGTGGTGACCCCCTGGACTAGACTATAGCAGTGGTGACCCCTGGACTAGACTATAGCAGTGGTGACCCCTGGACTAGACTATAGCAGTGGTGACCCCTGGACTAGACTATAGCAGTGGTGACCCCTGGACTAGACTATAGCAGTGGTGACCCCTGGACTAGACTATAGCAGTGGTGACCCCTGGACTAGACATAGCAGTGGTGACCCCTGACCCTGGACTAGACTATAGCAGTGGTGACCCCTGGACTAGACTATAGCAGTGGTGACCCCCTGGACTAGACTATAGCAGTGGTGACCCCTGGACTAGACTATAGCAGTGGTGACCCCCTGGACTAGACTATAGCAGTGGTGACCCCTGGACTAGACTATAGCAGTGGTGACCCCTGGACTAGACTATAGCAGTGGTGACCCCTGGGCTAGACTATAGCAGTGTGACCCCTGGACTAGACTATAGCATGGTGACCCCCTGGACTAGACTATAGCAGTGGTGACCCCTGGACTAGACTATAGCAGTGGGGACCCCCTGGACTAGACTATAGCAGTGGTGACCCCTGGACTAGACTATAGCAGTGGTGACCCCTGGACTAGACTATAGCAGTGGTGACCCCTGGACTAGACTATAGCAGTGGTGACCCCCTGGACTAGACTATAGCAGTGGTGACCCCCTGGACTAGACTATAGCAGTGGTGACCCCTGGACTAGACTATAGCAGTGGTGACCCCTGGACTAGACTATAGCAGTGGTGACCCCTGACCCTGGACTAGACTATAGCATGGTGACCCCCCCTGGACTAGACTATACAGTGGTGACCCCTGGACTAGACTATAGCAGTGGTGACCCCCTGGACTAGACTATAGCAGTGGTGACCCCTGGACTAGACTATAGCAGTGGTGACCCCTGACCCCTGGACTAGACTATAGCAGTGGTGACCATTGGACTAGACTATAGCAGTGGTGACCCCCTGGACTAGACTATAGCAGTGGTGAGAGAGCAGTGTGTTAGACAGGACAGGACATTTGACAGGACTATAGCAGCATTAGCAGACTTAGCAGCATTAGACAGGGCTATAGCAGTATGTAGACAGACTATAGCAGTGTTAGACAGACATCAGTATGTAGACAGGACTATAGCAGTATGTTAGACAGGTCTATAGCAGTATGTTAGACAGGTCTATAGCAGTATGTTAGACAGGTCTATAGCAGTATGTTAGACAGGACTATATCAGTATGTTAGACAGGACTATAGCAGTATGTCAGACAGGACTATATCAGTATGTTAGACAGGACTATAGCAGCATTAGACAGGACTATAGCAGTATGTTAGACAGGACTATAGCAGCATTAGACAGGTCTATAGCAGTATGTAGACGGACTATGCAGCATTAGACAGGACTATAGCAGCATTAGACAGGACTATACAGCATTAGACAGGACTATATCAGTATGTAGACAGGACTATATCCCGTATTTAGACAGGACTATAGCAGCATTAGACAGGACTATAGCAGTATGTTAGACAGGACTATAGCAGCATTAGACAGGACTATAGCAGTATGTCAGACAGGACTATATCAGTATGTTAGACAGGACTATAGCAGCATTAGACAGGACTATAGCAGTATGTTAGACAGGACTATAGCAGTATGTCAGACAGGACTATAGCAGCATTAGACAGGACTATAGCAGCATTAGACAGGACTATAGCAGTATGTTAGACAGGACTATAGCAGCATTAGACAGGACTATAGCAGTATGTCAGACAGGACTATAGCAGCATTAGACAGGACTATAGCAGTATGTTAGACAGGACTATATCAGTATGTTAGACAGGACTATAGCAGCATTAGACAGGACTATATCAGTATGTTAGACAGGACTATAGCATCATTAGACAGGACTATAGCAGTATGTTAGACAGGACTATAGCAGCATTAGACAGGACTATAGCAGCATTAGACAAGACTATAGCAGCATTAGACAGGACTATAGCAGTATGTTAGACAGGTCTATAGCAGCATTAGACAGGACTATATCAGTATGTTAGACAGGTCTATAGCAGCATTAGACAGGACTATATCAGTATGTTAGACAGGTCTATAGCAGCATTAGACAGGACTATATCAGTATGTTAGACAGGACTATAGCAGCATTAGACAGGACTATAGCAGTATGTCAGACAGGACTACAGCAGTATGTTAGACAGGACTATAGCAGCATTAGACAGGACTATAGCAGTATGTTAGACAGGACTATAGCAGCATTAGACAGGACTATAGCAGCATTAGACAGGACTATAGCAGCATTAGACAGGACTATAGCAGCATTAGACAGGACTATAGCAGCATTAGACAGGACTATATCAGCATTAGACAGGACTATAGCAGTATGTTAGACAGGACTATAGCAGCATTAGACGACTATAGCAGCATTAGACAGACTATGCAGCATAGACAGGACTATAGCAGTATGTTAGACAGGACTATAGCAGTAGTTAGACAGGAATATCAAGCATTAGACAGGACTATAGCAGTATGTTAGACAGGACTATAGCAGTATGTTAGACAGGTCTATAGCAGCATTAGACAGGACTATATCAGTATGTTAGACAGGACTATAGCAGCATTAGACCCGGACTATAGCAGCAAATTTGACAGGACTATAGCAGCATTAGACAGACTATAGCATATTAGACAGGACTATAGCAGCATTAGACAGGACTATAGCAGTATGTTAGACAGGTCTATAGCAGCATTAGACAGGACTATAGCAGTATGTTAGACAGGACTATAGCAGCATTAGACAGGACTATAGCAGCATTAGACAGGACTATAGCAGTATGTTAGACAGGACTATAGCAGTATGTCAGACAGGACTATAGCAGTATGTTAGACAGGACTATAGCAGCATTAGACAGGACTATAGCAGTATGTCAGACAGGAATATAGCAGTATGTTAGACAGGACTATAGCAGCATTAGACAGGACTATAGCAGTATGTCAGACAGGACTATAGCAGCATTAGACAGGACTATAGCAGCATTAGACAGGACTATAGCAGCATTAGACAGGACTATATCAGTATGTTAGACAGGACTATAGCAGCATTAGACAGGACTATAGCAGTATGTTAGACAGGACTATAGCAGCATTAGACAGGACTATAGCAGCATTAGACAGGACTAAGCAGCATTAGACAGACTATAGCAGCATTAGACAGGACTATAGCAGCATTAGACAGGACTATACAGTATGTAGACAGGACTATAGCAGTTTTAGACAGGACTATAGCACATTAGACAGGACTATAGCAGCATTAGACAGGACTATATCAGTATGTTAGACAGGACTATAGCAGTATGTTAGACAGGACTATAGCAGCATTAGACAGGGCTATAGCATAGTTAGACAGGACTATAGCCCGCATTAGACAGGACTATAGCAGTATGTTTAGACAGGACTATAAGCAGCATTAGACAAGACTATAGCAGTATGTTAGACAGGTCTATAGCAGCATTAGACAGGACTATAGCAGTATGTCAGACAGGACTATAGCAGTATGTTAGACAGGACTATAGCAGTATTAGACAGGACTATAGCAGTATGTTAGACAGGACTATATCAGTATGTTAGACAGGACTATAGCAGTATGTTAGACAGGACTATAGCAGTATGTTAGACAGGACTATAGCAGCATTAGACAGGACTATAGCAGCATTAGACAAGACTATAGCAGTATGTTAGACAGGTCTATAGCAGCATTAGACAGGACTACAGCAGCATTAGACAGGACTATAGCAGTATGTCAGACAGACACTATAGCAGCATTAGACAGGACTATAGCAGTATGTTAGACAGGACTATAGCAGCATTAGACAGGACTATAGCAGCATTAGACAGGACTATAGCAGCATTAGACAGGACTATAGCAGTATGTTAGACAGGACTATAGCAGCATTAGACAGGACTATAGCAGCATTAGACAGGACTATAGCAGCATTAGACAGGACTATAGCAGCATTAGACAGGACTATAGCAGCATTAGACAGGACTATAGCAGCATTAGACAGGACTATAGCAGCATTAGACAGGACTATAGCAGTATGTTAGACAGGACTATAGCAGCATTAACAGACTATATCAGTATGTCGACAGGACTATAGCAGTATGTTAGACAGGTCTATAGCAGCATTAGACAGGACTATAGCAGCATTAGACAGGACTATAGCAGCATTAGACAGGACTATAGCAGTATGTTAGACAGGACTACAGCAGCATTAGACAGGACTATAGCAGTATGTTAGACAGGACTATAGCAGCATTAGACAGGACTATAGCAGCATTAGACAGGACTATAGCAGTATGTTAGACAGGACTATAGCAGCATTAGACAGGACTATAGCAGTATGTCAGACAGGACTATAGCAGCATTAGACAGGACTATAGCAGTATGTTAGACAGGACTATAGCAGTATGTTAGACAGGTCTATAGCAGCATTAGACAGGACTATAGCAATATGTTAGACAGGACTATATCAGTATGTTAGACAGGACTATAGCAGCATTAGACAGGACTATAGCAGCATTAGACAGGACTATAGCAGCATAGACAGCTATGCAGTATGTTAGACAGGACTATAGCAGTATGTTAGACAGACTATGCAGCATTAGACAGGGCTATAGCAGCATTAGACAGGACTATAGCAGTATGTTAGACAGGACTATAGCAGTATGTTAGACAGGACTATAGCAGCATTAGACAGGACTATAGCAGCATTAGACAGGACTATAGCAGTATGTTAGACAGACTATAGCAGCATTAGACAGGACTATGCAGCATTAGACAGGACTATAGCAGTATGTTAGACAGGACTACAGCACATTAGACAGACTATAGCGTATGTAGACGGACTATAGCAGCATTAGACGGACTATAGCAGCATTAGACAGGACTATAGCAGTATGTTAGACAGACTATAGCAGCATTAGACAGGACTATAGCAGTATGTCAGACAGACTATAGCAGCATTAGACAAGTCTAGCAGTATGTTAGACAGGACTATAGCAGTATTTAGACAGGTCTATAGCAGCATTAGACAGGACTATAGCAATATGTTAGACAGGACTATATCAGTATGTTAGACAGGACTATAGCAGCATTAGACAGGACTATAGCAGCATTAGACAGGACTATAGCAGCATTAGACAGGACTATAGCAGTATGTTAGACAGGACTATAGCAGTATGTTAGACAGGACTATAGCAGCATTAGACAGGACTATAGCAGCATTAGACAGGACTATAGCAGTATGTTAGACAGGACTATAGCGTATGTTAGACAGACTATAGCACGATTAGACAGGACTATAGCAGCATTAGACAGGACTATACATTTTGTTAGACAGGACTATAGCAGCATTAGACAGGACTATAGCAGTAGTTAGACGACTAGCACATTAGACAGGACTATAGCAGCATTAGACAGGACTATAGCAGTATGTTAGACAGACTATAGCAGCATTAGACAGGACTATAGCAGTATGTTAGACAGGACTATAGCAAGCTTAGACAGGACTATAGCAGCATTAGACAGGACTATAGCAGTATGTTAGACAGGACTATAGCAGCATTAGACAGGACTATAGCAGCATTAGACAGGACTATAGCAGTATGTTAGACAGGACTATAGCAGTATGTTAGACAGGACTACAGCAGCATTAGACAGGACTATAGCAGTATGTTAGACAGGACTATAGCAGCATTAGACAGGACTATAGCAGTATGTTAGACAGGACTATAGCAGCATTAGACAGGACTATAGCAGTATGTTAGACAGGACTACAGCAGCATTAGACAGGACTATAGCAGTATGTTAGACAGGACTACAGCAGCATTAGACAGGACTATAGCAGCATTAGACAGGACTATAGCAGTATGTTAGACAGGACTACAGCAGCATTAGACAGGACTATAGCAGTGCAGTGTGTGACCGTTTCTAGTCTAGTGTAGTGGTCCGCTCCGTGCTGGGCCAAAGTGGTTTGTCTGGGCCCTGGAATGTGTTAGGCAGCTCAGCCACTCACCAGGCTAATGATTAACAAGGAGCCATTTGTCCCTAGCCCGGAACGCTCCGCTCCACTCGCTGCTCAACAGATCAGGAGCTCTGCTCTCTCCCTTTCTCTCGCCCCAACAATGACGTCCAACAGGTCAAACCCCCTCCCTCCCTCTCCCTGCCCTACTAAACAATGGGTTTGTTTCTAACTGCCCAGCTATTCTTTCCCAGTGGGATCTGTAGCGTAGCGGCTCGGCCCACAGAATGGAGTCATGAGACTGCTTTAGCTGTGTCCCAAATGGCACCCTGTTCCGTATATAGTGCACTACTTTAGACCAGAGACCGTAGGGCCCATAGTGCACTATGTAGGGAATAGGGTGCCGTTTGGGACCTCCTGGCCTGGCCACTGTGAGATACAAGCAGCAATCTGAATGGACATCAATACTACTCCTATACTTATGAGCTTCAGCGCTAAACAGATGAATGATGGTGGGTTTAAGAGCTACTCTGTGTGGATGAATGAGATGCCAGCGTGTATTTACCTCCAGTACCCCGTCCTCAGGGAGGTCAGTGCAGTGGACAGCATTCTGCACTTTGGTTTTACCATACAGAGCTCTTAACGAGGTGGGACGAAGATGACGAGCAATCTCCTGGGAAAGAGAAAACACATGGAGGGGTTCATTCCTACAGGCCTATACGTCTCACAGACTAAGTCATTGTGCTCCGGTACCAACTAGGCTTTGTACCAAACACCCCATCCTTCTAACTGCTGGAAAGATGCAAATGAAGCATTGAAAGCATCAAGCAAAAATGACATTTAGGAGGATAATGAATGATCACGTTTTGAGGAACATCACTGTCATCCCACACTGGGCACAGACGTCAAGTCAACGTCTATTCCACGTTGGTTCAATGTAATTTCATTGAAATGACGTGGAAACAACATTGATTCAACCAGTGTGTGCCCAGTGGGATGGTTGTGTTATATCAACTCTCCCCTGTCAGACTGGCCCTCTCCCCCTCTCCCCTGTCAGACTGGCCCTCTCCCCCTCTCCCCCTCTCCCCTGTCAGACTGGCCCTCTCCCCCTCTCCCCTGTCAGACTGGCCCTCTCCCCCTCTCCCCTGTCAGACTGGCCCCCCCTCCCCCTCTCCCCTCTCCCCCTCTCCCCCTCTCCCCTGTCAGACTGGCCCTCTTCCCCTCTCCCCTGTCAGACTGGCCCCTCCCCCCTCTCCCCCTCTCCCCCCCCTCCCCCCTCTCCCCTGTCAGACTGGCCCTCTCCCCCCCTCTCCCCTGTCAGACTGGCCCTCTCCCCCTCTCCCCTGTCAGACTGGCCCTCTCCCCCCTCCCCCTCTCCCCCTCTCCCCTGTCAGACTGGCCCTCTCCCCCTCTCCCCTGTCAGACTGGCCCTCTCCCCCTCTCCCCTGTCAGACTGGCCCTCTCCCCCTCTCCCCTGTCAGACTGGCCCTCTCCCCCTCTCCCCCTCTCCCCTGTCAGACTGGCCCTCTCCCCCCTCCCCTTCAGACTGGCCCTCTCCCCCTTCCCCCTCTCCCCTGTCAGACTGGCCTCTCTCCCCCTCTTCCCCTGTCAGACTGGCCCTCTCCCCCTCTCCCCCTCTCCCCTGTCAGACTGGCCCTCTCCCCCTCTCCCCTCTCCCCTGTCAGACTGCCCTCTCCCCCTCTCTCCCTTCAGACTGGCCCTCTCCCCCTCTCCCCCTCTCCCTGTCAGACTGGCCCTCTCCCCCCTCTCCCCTGTCAGACTGGCCCTCTCCCCCCTCTCCCTGTCAGACTGGCCCTCTCCCCTCTCCCCCCCTCTCCCCTGTCAGACTGGCCCCCCCCCTCCCCCTCTCCCCTGTCAGACTGGCCCTCTCCCCCTTCCCCCTCTCCCTGTCAGACTGGCCCTCTCCCCCTCTCCCCTGTCAGACTGGCCCTCTCCCCCTCTTCCCCCTCTCCCCTGTCAGACTGGCCCTCTCCCCCTCTCCCCCCCTCTCCCCTGTCAGACTGGCCCTCTCCCCCTCTCCCCTGTCAGACTGGCCCTCTCCCCCTCTCCCCCTCTCCCCTGTCAGACTGGCCCTCTCCCCCTCTCCCCTGTCAGACTGGCCCTCTCCCCCTCTCCCCTGTCAGACTGGCCCTCTCCCCCTCTCCCCCTCTCCCCTGTCAGACTGGCCCTCTCCCCCTCTCCCCTGTCAGACTGGCCCTCTCCCCCTCTCCCCTGTCAGACTGGCCCCCCTCCCCCCCCTCTCCCCTGTCAGACTGGCCCTCTCCCCCCCTCTCCCCTGTCAGACTGGCCCTCTTCCCCTCTCCCCTGTCAGACTGGCCCTCTCCCCCTCTCCCCCTCTCCCCTGTCAGACTGGCCCTCTCCCCCTCCCCCTCTCCCCTGTCAACTGGCCCTCTCCCCCTCTCCCCTGTCAGACTGGCCCTCTCCCCCTCTCCCCCTCTCCCCTGTCAGACTGGCCCTCTCCCCCTCTCCCCTGGCAGACTGGCCCTCTCCCCCTCTCCCCTGGCAGACAGATAGGGCTCTGAGATCGTAGACTCACTCTGGGAAACTCCAGTGAGTGAAGGGGATATGTCTTAATAACATGATTTAGGATTACTGAAATTAGAGGGACTATGCTGAGACATTAAGTAATGTTTCCTCTTCCTCATTTCCTGTTTGTTCATTTTATCAACACTAGCCAGGAAGGGTTTTCCCCCACTAGGATTCAGTCCAGTTCATTCAAACACAAACAAGAATCTGCTCTTTAAGGGAGCTGGCCTGGCTGGCAGAGAGACAGTATTTTGCCATGGTAACGCCAACCACATGCTCCGAGTTCGAGTGTGCTCGCAACTCCCTTAAAAGACTATCGCTTGAAAAACAAGAAAGCGGCAATAGTACTGTTTGTCCATCTTGAGAAGCCGTAGCCGGTATACACTTCCTCAAAATAGTCAGAATTAATCTAAGACAACTCAAGAAATCTGTCATTTATTTAGACGTTTTTGCCAAGGAGATCTTAGTCATCAACTTTGCATCTAACTAAGATGTTTGGTGCAGTATTTCTCAAGTGAAAAAATATGCATGAAAACGATTCGTCTTTCGTTTAATGATAAACACTTAATTGAAGAATCCCTACTGTTGACCAATCACTGACGAAGGGGCGTAGACTTTGGCTACCAACTTCGGCTTACCCCCGGATATTATTTTAGTTGTTGCACGAACAGCTGAGAAAACCAAAACTAACAAAAACTTCACAAAATGTCTTGAACTGTTCCAAACTATTTCGGATGGGAAGCATGCGGACACCTTATGCACTCCCAACGAGCGACAACATGCTTTATATTCTAACAGTTTCCGATGCTCTCACCCAAAAGACAGGAACCAGTGTTTCAAGGTCATTCAACCAACCAGGCCTGCTGTACATACACTGCATTAGGAAAGTATTCAGACCCCTTGACTTTTTCCACATTTTGTTACGTTACAGCCTTATTATAACATTTATTAAATTGTTTTTTTCCCCGTCATCAATCTACACACATTACACCATAATGACAAAGTAAAAATAGGTTTTTAGAAATGTTAGCAAATGTATGAAAATATAAAAAATGGAAATATCACATTTACATAAGTATTCAGACCCTTTACTCAGTACTTTGTTGAAGCACCTTTGGCAGCGATTACAGCCTCGAGTCTTCTTGGGTATGACGCTACAAGCTTGGCACACCTGTATTTGGGGAGTTTCTCCCATTCTTCTCTGCAGATCCTCCCAAGCTCTGTCAGGTTGGATGGGGAGCGTCGCTGCACAGCTATTTTCAGGTCTCTCCAGAGATGTTTGATCAGGTTCAAGTCCAGGCTCTGGCTGGGCCACTAAAGGACATTCAGAGACTTGTCCCGAAGCCACTCCTGAGTTGAGTTGCCTTGGCTGTGTGCTTAGGGTCGTTGTCCTGTTGGAAGGTGAACTTCGCCCCAGTCTGAGGTTCTGAGTGCTCTGGAGCAGGTTTTCATCAAGGATCTCTCTGTACTTTGCTCTGTTCATCTTTCCCTCGATCCTGACTAGTCTCCCAGTCCCTGCCGCTGAAAAACATCCCCACAGCATGATGCTGCCACCACCATGCTTCACCGTAGGGATGGTGCCAGGTTTCCTCCAGACAAGACGCTTGGGATTCAGGCCAAAGAGTTCAATCTTGGTTTCATCAGACCAGAGAATCTTTTCTCATGGTCTGAGAGTCCTTTAGAAGCCTTTTGGCAAACTCCAAGCGAGCTGTCATGTGCCTTTTACTGAGGAGTGGCTTCCATCTGGCCACTCTACCATAAAGGCCTGATTGGTGGAGTGCTGCAGAGATGGTTGTCCTCTGGAAGGTTCTCCCATCGCCACAGAGGAACTCTGGACCTCTGTCAGAGTGACCATCGGGTTCTTAGTGTATTATGGAGCTGAACCCTCCATGGGTTTTAGTGTGAGGGAGCTGAACCCTCCATGGGTTTTAGTGTGAGGGAGCTGAACCCTCCATGGGTTTTAGTGTGAGGGAGATGAACCCTCCATGGGTTTTAGTGTGAGGGAGATGAACCCTCCATGGGTTTTAGTGTGAGGGAGCTGAACCCTCCATGGGTTTTAGTGTGAGGGAACTGAACCCTATATGGGTTTTAGTGTGAGGGAGATGAACCCTCCATGGGTTTTAGTGTGAGGGAGATGAACCCTCCATGGGTTTTAGTGTGAGGGAGATGAACCCTCCATGGGTTTTAGTGTGAGGGAGATGAACCCTCCATGGGTTTTAGTGTGAGGGAGATGAACCCTCCATGGGTTTTAGTGTATTATGGAGCTGAACCCTCCATGGGTTTTAGTGTATTATGGAGATGAACCCTCCATGGGTTTTAGTGTGAGGGAGATGAACCCTCCATGGGTTTTAGTGTGAGGGAGATGAACCCTCCATGGGTTTTAGTGTGAGGGAGATGAACCCTCCATGGGTTTTTAGTGTGAGGGAGATGGACCCTCCATGGGTTTTAGTGTGAGGGAGCTGGACCCTCCATGGGTTTTAGTGTGAGGGAGATGAACCCTCCATGGGTTTTAGTGTGAGGGAGCTGAACCCTCCATGGGTTTTAGTGTGAGGGAGCTGAACCCTCCATGGGTTTTAGTGTGAGGGAGATGAACCCTCCCTGGGTTTTAGTGTGAGGGAGATGAACCCTCCATGGGTTTTAGTGTGAGGGAGATGAACCCTCCATGGGTTTTAGTGTGAGGGAGATGAACCCTCCATGGGTTTTAGTGTGAGGGAGATGAACCCTCCATGGGTTTTAGTGTGAGGGAGCTGAACCCTCCATGGGTTTTAGTGTGAGGGAGCTGAACCCTCCATGGGTTTTAGTGTGAGGGAGCTGAACCCTCCATGGATTTTAGTGTGAGGGAGCTGAACCCTCCATGGGTTTTAGTGTATTATGGAGCTGAACCCTCCATGGGTTTTAGTGTGAGGGAGATGAACCCTCCATGGGTTTTAGTGTGAGGGAGCTGAACCCTCCATGGGTTTTAGTGTGAGGGAGCTGAACCCTCCATGGGTTTTAGTGTGAGGGAACTGAACCCTATATGGGTTTTAGTGTGAAGGAGATGAACCCTCCATGGGTTTTAGTGTGAGGGAGCTGATACCTCCATTGGTTTTAGTGTATTATGGAGCTGAACCCTCCATGGGTTTTAGTGTGAGGGAGCTGAACCCTCCATGGGTTTTAATATGAGGGAGATGAACCCTCCATGGGTTTTAGTGTGAGGGAGCTGAACCCTCCATGGGTTTTAGTATGAGGGAGATGAACCCTCCATGGGTTTTAATATGAGGGAGATGAACCCTCCATGGGTTTTAGTGTGAGGGAGCTGAACCCTCCATGGGTTTTAGTGTGAGGGAGCTGAACCCTCCATGGGTTTTAGTGTGAGGGAGCTGAACCCTCCATGGGTTTTAGTGTGAGGGAGCTGAACCCTCCATGGGTTTTAGTGTGAGGGAGCTGAACCCTCCATGGGTTTTAGTGTGAGGGAGCTGAACCCTCCATGGGTTTTAGTGTGAGGGAGCTGAACCCTCATGGGTTTTAGTGTGAGGGAGCTGAACCCTCCATGGGTTTTTAGTGTGAGGGAGCTGAACCCTCCATGGGTTTTAGTGTGGGGGAGCTGAACCCTCCAGGGGTTTTAGTGTGAGGGAGTGTATATCCCTTTCCATGGGTGTAATGTTAAGGCAGAAGGAGTGAGTAATTTTTCAGTGCCGGAGAGGAGGGCTGGAGAGGCCTGCCTAGCCCCCCAAACCCCTCCAAACTGGCCCCGAAAGGAGAGAGGAGGAGGGAGAGGGAGATGGAGAGAGAGGAGAGAGGGAGAGACGAAAAAAGAGGAGAGAGAAAGAGGGAGAAAAAAAAGGGAGGAAGGGAAAAAGAAAGAAGAGGGAGAGCGGGGGAAATTTAAAGGGAGAAAATTGCTCAGCGTTGGAAAGGGAATTCCCTTTGACCAAATTGGGCTCTCTGTAATTGCATTAGTTACCCACAAGTGACCTGGCAGTTGGAGAGCTTAATTTAATTTTAATGAGCCCTACGGAGCGCTAAAACCCTTGTTCTCACAACCAGTAGCTTTTGTTGAGAATAATCAGCCTGGACAGAGAGACAGTTGCTTCAGAGCTAGCTAGGCTATCTTACAGCAGGGTGCTATGGGACTCATATCAGACACAGTTGGATCCTATTGGAAGAAGACCCTTTAGATATGAGGCTTGATCTTTGTTTTGGACAGATTCTGTCTGTGCCTCTAGGCCTCTCTGTCTGTTTCCTGACAGTCTGACATCACACTCAGAACTCACTGCTCCATCTCTGCATGTGTGTACACCACCAGGCTTGTTGTACCCATGCCATCTCTCTCTGTCCAATGCCAGTAGACGGCTGGTCTCATCTATCTGCTAGCAAATACAACAAAACCGCCCGTCTCTGCTCTAATTGTGTAAAATGTATTAAACCAATCATACTTTCGTCTCCATATAAATGAAATGTGTTAAAGGGCCCCTTAAAAAAAAAGGGGGGTAGAAACGGTGGAAAGGGGCAGGAGGGGTTTAGGAACCCCCCAAAAAAAGATTTGGAGGGAGCCCGAAAAGGGGCCGGGAAAAAACCCCCCTTTTATCCCCCCAAAAAACCCCCCAAATCTCCCAAAAAAAAACCCCCCCCCCTTTTTTTTTTTTTTTTTTTGAAAGGGGAAAAAGAGGATTTGGGAAAGGGTTAAAGTGCGCTAAAAGGGGAATAAAAGACACACCATGGGAAAAAAAAGTAGAGAAAAAAAAGGGACCCGGCGGAAATGGAAAAAAAAAGGGGGAAAAAGAAAAAGGGGGGAAGAAAAAGAGAAGGAGGGAAAAGGAGAAGAGAGGAAAAAAGGGAAGGGGGAGAAAAGGAGGAGGAAGCGGAGAAGAAAAGAAAAAATAAGGGGGGGGGGAAAAAATTTTTTAAAAAAAAAAAAAAAAAAAAAAAAAATTTTTTTTTTCTCCCTTCTTCCTCCCTCTTCCCTTCTCCCCCCTCCTTTTCCCTCCCGTCCTCTTCTTTTCCTCTCTCTCTCCTTTCACAGGGGAGTGCAGACAGGCAGCATCTAAATATCATCTAATTTGAATTTCCAATTCAGCCGTTTATTAGACAGCAGAGTCCTCCAGTAAATACAATTTCATTTGAACTAGCATATTAGAGTCATTTGTTTAGCTCATTGTTCTGATCAAATTTCTGTTTTTAGCAGATCTTCAAATGATCTCTTCATGTTTGTAATGGTTTGTAATGGTCAGGGAGTGGTGGGGTATTAGATAGCTACTAGAGCCATTTAGAGCTGGCATTAAGGAGAACTTAGATTGTGTTTATAGTAACAGAAGACTAATGTAACATTACAGCTATGAAAATAAATGATTGGGGTTCATTTGGAACCCTTAGTATGAGTCCCAAATGGCACCCTATTCCCTATATAGTGCACTACTTTAGACCAGAGAATGGCACCCTATTCCCTATATAGTGCACTACTTTTGACCAGAGAATGGCCCCCTATTCCCTATGTAGTGCACTACTTTAGACCAGAGAATGGCACCCTATTCCCTACATGGTGCACTACTTTAGACCAGAGAATGGCACCCTATTCCCTATATAGTGCACTACTTTAGACCAGAGAATGGCAACCTATTCCCTATATAGTGCACTACTTTAGACTATTTAGACCAGGAATGGCAACCTATTCCCTATATAGTGCACTACTTTAGACCAGAGAATGGCACCCTATTCCCTATATAGTGCACTACTTTAGACCAGAGAATGGCACCCTATTCCCTATATAGTGCACTACTTTAGACCAGAGAATGGCACCCTATTCCCTATATAGTGCACTACTTTAGACCAGAGAATGGCACCCTATTCCCTATATAGTGCACTACTTTAGACCAGAGAATGGTCACCCTATTCCCTATATAGTGCACTACTTTAGACCAGAGAATGGCACCCTATTCCCTACATGGTGCACTACTTTAGACCAGAGAATGGCACCCTATTCCCTATATAGTGCACTACTTTAGACCAGGGCCCTATGGCACCCTATTCCCTACATGGTGCACTACTTTAGACCAGGGCCCTATGGCACCCTATTCCCTACATGGTGCACTACTTTAGACCAGGGCCCTATGGTGAATAGGGAGCCATTTGGGGCGCAGCCTTAGCCTATCTTCTTAGTCTCATGTATCAGGAGGATGTTTTGATGAACTCATGCTGCCTGCTAGGTAACAGGTAGAGACACCACAGAGCAGAGACACCACAGAGCAGAGACACCACAGTACAGAGACACCCCAGTGCAGACACACCACAGAGCAGAGACACCACAGTACAGACACACCACAGAGCAGAGACACCCCAGTGCAGACACACCACAGAGCAGAGACACCACAGTGCAGAGACACCACAGAGCAGAGACACCACAGTGCAGAGACACCACAGTGCAGAGACACCACAGTACAGAGACACCCCAGTGCAGACACACCACAGAGCAGAGACACCACAGTACAGAGACACCACAGTACAGAGACACCACAGTACAGACACACCACAGAGCAGAGACACCACAGTGCAGAGACACCACAGTGCAGAGACACCACAGTGCAGAGACACCCCAGTGCAGAGACACCCCAGAGCAGAGACACCACAGCGCAGAGACACCACAGTGCAGAGACACCACAGTACAGACACACCACAGTATAGAGACACCACAGTGCAGAGACACCACAGTGCAGTGACACCACAGTACAGCGACACCACAGTACAGCGACACCACAGTACAGCGACACCCCAGTACAGACACACCACAGTGCAGAGACACCCCAGTACAGTGACACCCCAGTACAGTGACACCACAGCGCAGAGATACCACAGCGCAGAGACACCACCGTGCAGTGCTCGCTTGTTGGTTTTAGGGGGTGTCAGTCTAGGGAGAGAGAGAGAGAGAGAGATGGAGAGAGAGAGAGAGAGAGAGAGAGAGAGAGAGAGAGGAGGGGAGGATGGCGGTGGCCAACACAGGCCTGTTGTTTCTGCTCTCTCTCTCTGGTATCAGGAAGCATCACAACACAGAGCCTTATCTTGTGACTATCTGTGTGGTGTCTGTGTGTTGGCGAGAGAGCGCGCGAGAGAGAGAGGGTGGAGGGGGTCCAGGCAGTAGGGACATGGTTATTTGAACATCAGAACGAACGTTGGTATTCTTGTGTGAGTATTCATTTCAGCAATATTTTGTTGTTGTTGACATTGTAACATTCAAGGCTATACCGTGACATTTCATATTATTAATAGTAATAAAATAAAAACGTTCCAATGTAGTTTTGATGACACGCGCCCCTTAAAAAGACTACGTGGCTCTGGATAAGAGCGTCTGCTAAATGACCGAAATGTAAATGTAAAATGGAGGCCGACAGACCAGTAGCCTTCACCTGTGTAGCTTGTTTATGTTGGCCAATCAGAGCGGCTCAACGTGTAGCAAGTGGAGTAACAGTTCACTAATGCAATGCAAGATGGAATACAATTACGGAATTAAAAGTTAGAGAAATGAGAAGGAGTGGCTGCTACCAGTTAGTTAGCTAGTCTTGGATGTAGCCGAGTTGCCTTGGCTACTGCCCTCTCTCCCCCTCGTCTGTTTCTCACACCCCGGTCCCTCTCTCCCCCGCAGCAATGCCTCTCTCCCCCGCACAGCAATGCCTCTCTCCCCCGCACAGCAATGCCTCTCTCCCCCGCACAGCAATGCTCAGGTTAAAAAAACGTTAGTTTAACAAAACACACGTATTTCGGATATCCAACAAAAACGTATGACACTATTCGAATGGTGAAATTATTTCAAACCCCCATCCTTAATGCTAATCTAATTTATAACAGTTTATAGATGGTTATATTAAGATGGACCAACATGGTCTCGTTATTGTCAGATGGTGCTTCAACAAAGTACTGAGTAGAGGGTTAAAGATGGAGTACTCATTCCCGTCCCTAGTGAATAGGCATGGTTTTAAAGAGGCGGTCGACCATACAGTGCAACAGGCTGCCGTGTTGACTGGGGGTTCAAGTGGTGGTGGTGTTTTAAGTTAATGATAAACTAAAAATGATTTTAAATGTGCAGGTTACAAAATAGGTCACGGTTATAGGTTTTGAGAATAATAAGCTATTTTAGTTTATGAATAGTAAGCTCTTTTAGCTTGTGGTAGACAGAATGTAGGCCTAGTCATAATAATACATGTATGTCCCCTGTAGCTCAGTTGGTAGAGCATGGCGCTTGCAACGCCAGGGTTGTGGGTTCAATTCCCATGGGGGACCAGTACGAAAAAGGTATGCACTCACTAACTGTAAGTCGCTCTGGATAAGAACGTCTGCTAAATGACAAAAAATGTTTATTTTTATGTAATTGTATGATTGCGTAGTATACACTATGTCAGGGTTCTTCAATTCCGGTCCTGGAGGGCCGAAACACTTCTGTTTTTTATTTCTACCTGGTAGTTAATTGCACTCACCTGGTGTCCCAGGTCTGAATTAGCCCCTGATTAGAAGGAGAGGATGAAAATCAGAGGTGTCTCGGCCCTCCAGGACCGGAATTGAAGAACCCTGCACTATGTAGTATACAGACTACACTATCTGAATAGGGAGGTCACAAGTGCAAGCTTGCAGAGTTCGGCAAGGTCATAGCTGTGGACTTTGATTGTGGGTAGGTGTGCGGATAGATCGTTTCGTTTCAAACACACTTATTCTGTGGATTTGATTGTGGGTCTGTGGTCTGGATGTGATCCGTGTGTGTCTTCCTGTTTCATGTGGTCTGTTTCTGTCTGTCTGTCTGTTCTCTTATCTCTCTCTCTCTCTCTCTCTCTCTCTCTCTCTCTCTCTCTCTTCTCTCTCTCTCTCTCTCTCTTCACAGACAGCCTTCTGCTCTTAAAGTGAAAGCTCCCATACAACCTAGTCTGCATTTATATCTAAAACTCCTGTTTGTCTATTCATTGAATCTGCACTCCTCTGAACATTTATAGGCTTGTTATCATGTTCAATAGAAATAGGTCACTCCATCCAGTACCGGGATAATTGCATGTATTGTCAGCATCTGACATTTTGCTTTGATATGCAGATTGTATTTCCTGTCTGAATGTGATCTCTATAAAAGGTGCAGATTGTATTTCCTGTCTGAATGTGATCTCTATAAAAGGTGCAGATTGTATTTCCTGTCTGAATATGACCTCTATAAAAGGTGCAGATTGTATTTCCTGTCTAAATGTGATCTCTATAAAAGGTGCAGATTTCATTTCATAGCTCATCTTGATGTGACCTCTATAAAAGGTTAGACTAGTTCTCTACATCAGGGCCGTGGAGAGGAGAGCACACAGAGGTTAGGTCCCAAATGCACCCTATCTACTACATCACAGACCCCTAATGGCCCTGGTCAATAGTAGTGCACTATAAAGGGGATAGTGTGCCATTTTGGGACACAACCAGACAGACGACCTCTGGGGAAGGACCACATCCCACCATGCTTTGAACTACCACCAATAGAGGATGACTGTTTCAATTCACACTGAGATAGTGGCTGTATACTAGCACTGAAATATCTCTCTCTCTCTCTCACACTCACACACCCATGCTCATATCTGACATTTATTGGCATAATTATTGAAGCAAGTGTGTGTGTTTCTGTGAATCTGTGTGCTGCAGGGCTGTGCCTGTGTGTTGGTGATGTGAATCTGTGTGCTGCAGGGCTGTGCCTGTGTGTTGGTGATGTGAATCTGTGTGCTGCAGGGCTGTGCCTGTGTGTTGGTGATGTGAATCTGTGTGCTGCAGGGCTGTGCCTGTGTGTTGGTGATGTGAATCTGTGTGCTGCAGGGCTGTGCCTGTGTGTTGGTGATGTGAATCTGTGTGCTGCAGGGCTGTGCCTGTGTGTTGGTGATGTGAATCTGTGTGCTGCAGGGCTGTGCCTGTGTGTTGGTGATGTGAATCTGTGTGCTGCAGGGCTGTGCCTGTGTGTTGGTGATGTGAATCTAATTACAGTTGGAAGTCGGAAGTTTACATACACTTAGGTTGGAGTCATTAAAACCCGTTTTTCAGCCACTCCACAAATTTCTTCAGCCACTCCACAAATTTGCAAGTCGGTTAGGACATCTACTTTGTGCATGACACAAGTAATTTTTCCAACATTTGTTTACAGACAGATTATTTCACTTATAATTCACTGTATCACAATTCCAGTGGGTCAGAAGTTTACATACACTAAGTTGACTGTGCCTTTAAACAGCTTGGAAAATCCCAGAAAATGATGTCATGGCTTTAGAAGCTTCTGATAGGCTAATTGACATCATTTGAGTCAATTGGAGGTGTACCCGTGGATGTATTTCAAGGCCTACCTTCAAACTCAGTGCCTCTTTGCTTGACATCATGGGAAAATCAAAAGAAATCAGCCAAGACCTCAGAAAAAAAACTGTAGACCTCCACAAGTCTGGTTCATCCTTGGGAGCAATTTCCAAACGCCTGAAGGTACCACGTTAATCTTTACAAACAATAGTACGCAAGTATAAACACCATGGGACCATGCAGCCGTCATACCGCTCAGGAAGGAGACGCGTTCTGTCTCCTAGAGATGAACGTACTTTGGTGCGAAAAGTGCAAATCAATCCCAGAACAACAGCAAAGGACCTTGTGAAGATGCTGGAGGAAACAGGTACAAAAGTATCTATATCCACACTAAAACGAGTCCTATATCGGCATAACCTGAAAGGCTGCTCAGCAAGGAAGAAGCCACTGCTCCAAAACTGCCATAGAAAACCCAGACTATGGTTTGCAACTGCACATGGGGACAAAGATCGTACTTTTTGGAGAAATGTCCTCTGGTCTGATGAAACAAAAATAGAACTGTTTGGCCATAATGACCATCGTTATGTTTGGAGGAAAAACGGGGACGCTTGCAAGCCGAAGAACACCATCCCAACCGTGAAGCACGGGGGTGGCAGCATCATGCTGTGGGGGTGCTTTGCTGCAGGAGGGACTGGTGCACTTCACAAAATAGATGGCATCATGAGGAAGGAAAATGATGTGGATATATTGAAGCAACATCTCAAGACATCAGTCAGGAAGTTAAAGCTTGTTCGCAAATGGGTCTTCCAAATGGACAATGACCCCAAGCATACTTCCAATGTTGTGGCAAAATGGCTTAAGGACAACAAAGTCAAGGTATTGGCGTGGCCATCACAAAGCCCTGACCTCAATTCTTTACAAAATGTGTGGGCAGAACTGAAAAAGCGTGTGCGAGCAAGGAGGCCTACAAACCTGATTCAGTTACACCAGCTCTGTCAGGAGAAATGGGCCAAAATTCACCCAAGTTATTGTGGGAAGCTTGTGGAAGGTTACCCGAAACGTTTGACCCAAGTTAAACAATTTAAAGGCAATGCTACCAAATACTAATTGAGTGTGTAATTGAGTGTAACTTCTGACCCACTGGGAATGTGATGAAAGAAATAAAAGCTTAAATAAATCATTCTCTCTACTATTATTCTGACATTTCACATTCTTCAAATAAAGTGGTGATCCTAACTGACCTAAGACAGGGAATTTTTACTGGGATTAAATGTCAGGAATTGTGAAAAACTGAGTCTAAATGTAGTTGGCTAAGGTGTATGTAAACTTCCGACTTCAACTGTACATGATAATGTGTTGCTGATGACTCCTGTGTTACCATGATGAGGACCACAGACTCAACACCATTCACTCCCGTACACATCTAGGGTTTGTCCCAAATGGCACCCTATTCCCTATTTAGTGCACTACATTTGTCCATAACCCTATAGACTCTGGTCAAAAGTAGTGTACTACATAGGGAATAGGGTGTGGCCAGTATGAAAAATGTATGCACTCACTAACTGTAAGTCGCTCTGGATAAGAGCGTCTGCTAAATGACTAAAATTTAAAATTTTAAATGTAGGATGCAAACCAAACCAAACCAAACCAAACCAAACCACTCTGCTCTGCATCCTGTTGAGTTGAACAATAAACTCACAATCACTTTGTTGGTTAGGACTCATGAAGCATGTTACAGTTATGTTCACAGGGCAGTACAATTAAAGTGTTCATGCTTGACACTCAACACTGGTCAATGATTGGCTTGTGCCATTCAAATCCTGAGTAATAACAGAATATGGCTAGATAGGGCAGATATTGTTTTGGATCAGGTGCATGATATCAGATTGATGGGTTTTGTTTTCAAATAGCCTAGTTCCCACTTCCCAGTGATGTTATTGTTTGTTTGATGTAATAACAATAATAACAATAATAATAATAATAAAATGGGACTTATATAGACTAAACAACACATGAATAAAGAGAGGGGTGGGTTCAAAGAAGGAAAAGAGTGTGATGTATCAGTGGGGAGGATTTGGGGTAGGTGGTAGGATTTGGGGTATGGTAGTGTAGGATTTGGGGGTAGGGTGTGTTAGGATTTGGGGTAGGGTGGGTTAAGGATGTTGGGGTAGGTTGGTAGGGTAAGGGGTTAAGGTGGTAGGGTAAGGGGTAGGTGGTAGGGTAAGGGGTAGGTGGTTAGGGTAAAGGGGTTGGGTTTAGATTTGGGGTAGGTGGTAGTGGTTAAGGGGTAGGTGGTAGGGTTAAGGGGTTAGGTGGTAGGGTAAGGGGTAGGTGGTTAGGGTTAAGGGTATGGTGGTAGGGTAAGGGTAGGTGGTAGGGTAAGGGGGTCGGTGGTTAGGGTAAGGTAGGGGTAGGATTTGGGGTAGGTGGTAGGGTAAGGGGTAGGTGGTAGGGTAAGGGGTAGGTGGTAGGGTAAGGGGTAGGTGGTAGGGTAAGGTAGGTGGTAGGGTAAGGGGTAGGTGGTAGGGTAAGGGGTAGGTGGTAGGGTAAGGGGTAGGTGGTAGGGTAAGGGGTAGGTGGTAGGGTAAGGGGTAGGTGGTAGGGTAAGGGGTAGGTGGTAGGGTAAGGGTTACGTGCTGCTCAGTATGGTGAAGAGAGGAGTGTCTTAGTAGTGTATTTCTGTGCTTGTTCACTACCGTTCAGAAGTTTGGGATCACTTAGAAATGTCCTTGTTTTCTAACAAAAAGCAATTTTTTGTCCATTAAAATAACATCAAAATGATCAGAAATACAGTGTAGACATTGTTAATGTTGTAAATGGCTATTGTAGCTGGAAACGGCTGATTTGTAATGGAATATCTACATAGGCGTACAGAGGCCCATTATCAGCAACCATCAGTCCTGTGTTCCAATGGCACGTTGTGTTTGCTAATCCAAGTTTATCATTTTAAAAGGCTAATTGATCATTAGAAAACCCTTTTGCAATTATGTTAGCACAGCTGAAAACTTTTGTGCTGATTAAAGACGCAATAAAACTGGGTTTTTGAGACTGGTTGAGTATCTGGAGCATCAGCAATTGTGGGTTCGATTACAGGCTCAAAATGGCCAGAAACAAATAACTTTACATTTACATTTTACATTTACGTCATTTAGCAGACGCTCTTATCCAGAGCGACTTACAAATTGGTGCATTCACCTTATAGCCAGTGGGATAACCACTTTACTTTTTTTGGGGGGTGGGGTAACGGGGGGGGGGGGGGGGGGGGGTAGAAGGATTACTTTATCCTATCCCAGGTATTCCTTAAAGAGGTGGGGTTTCAAATGTCTCCGGAAGGTGGTGAGTGACTCCGCTGTCCTGGCGTCGTGAGGGAGCTTGTTCCACCATTGGGGTGCCAGAGCAGCGAACAGCAAACAAATAAACTTTCTTCTGAAACTCGTCAGTCTATTCTTGTTCTGAGAAATGAAGGCTATTCCATGCGAGAAATTGCCAAGAAACTGAAGATCTCGTACAACACTGTGTACTACTCCCTTCACAGAACAGCGCAAACTGGCTCTAACCAGAATAGAAAGAGGAGTGGGAGGCCCCGGTGCACAACTGAGCAAGAGGACAAATACATTAGAGTGTCTAGTTTGAGAAACAGACGCCTCACAGGTCCTCAACTGGCAGCTTCATTAAATAGTACCCGCAAAACACCAGTTTCAATGTCAACACCAGTTTCACCTGTATTTGGGTAGTTTCTCCCATTCTTCTCTGCAGATCCTCTCAAGCTCTGTCAGGTTGGAGGGGAGTGTCGCTGCACAGCTCTTTTCAGGTCTCTCCAGAGATGTTAGATCGGGTTCAAGTCCGGGCTCTGGCTGGGCCTCTCAAGGACATTCAGAGACTTGTCCCGAAGCAACTCCTGCGTTGTCTTGGCTGTGTGCTTAGGGTCGTTGTCCTGTTGGAAGGTGACCCTTCACCCCACTCTGAGGTCCTGAGCGCTCTGGAGCAGGTTTTCATCAAGGATCTCTCTGTACTTAGCTCCGTTCATCTTTGCCTCGATCCTGACTAGTCTCCCAGTCCCTGCCGCTGAAAAACTTCCCCACAGCATGATGCTGCCACCACCATGCTTCACCATAGGGAGGGTGCCAGGTTTCCTCCAGACGTGACCCTTGGCATTCAGGCCAAAGTGTTCAATCTTGGTTTCATCAGACCAGAGAATCTTGTTTCTCATGGTCTGAGAGTGCTGCAGAGATGGTTGTCCTTCTGGAAGGTTCTCTCATCTCCACAGAGGAACTCTAGAACTCAGAGTGACCATCGGGTTCTTGGTCACCTCCCTGACCAAGGCCCTTCTCCCCCGATTTCTCAGTTTGGCTGGGCGGCCAGCTCTAGGAAGAGTCTTGGTGGTTCCAAACTTCATTCATTTAAGAATGATGGAGGCCACTGTGTCCTTGGGGACCTTCCCCAGATCTGTGCCTCGACACAATCCTGTCTCGGAGCTCTACGGACAATTCCTTCGACCTCATGGCTTGGTTTTTGCTCTGACATGCACTGTCAACTGTGGGACCTTATATAGACAGGTGTGTGCCTTTCCAAATCATGTCCAATCAATTTAACCCCCCCCCCCCCCCTCCCCTCCCCCCCGCTGCTGCTACCCACTGTTTATTATCTATGCACAGTCACTTTACCCCTACCTACATGTACAAATTACCTCAATTACCTCCACTAACCTGTACCCCCCTGTATATAGCCTCCCTACTGTTTTTTACTTATTTACTTTAATTATTTGTTATTTTTCGATTTCTCTTCTTTTTTTATTTTTACTTATCTGTTTCTTACTTAACACTTATTTTTATTAAAACTGCATTGTTGGTTAAGGGCTTATAAGTAAGCATTTCACTGTAAGGTCTACACCTGTTGTATTCGGCGCATGTGATAAATAAATACATATTTTATTTGATTGATCGAACGCTGCTTGCACCCGCCCGCCCGACTAGAATCACTACTCTCGGCGGGTCTGATTTAGAATATGTGGACAACTACAAATACCTAGGTGTCTGGTTAGACTGTAAACTCTCCTTCCAGACTCACATTGAGAATCTCCAATCCAAAGTTAAATCTAGAATCGGCTTCCTATTTCGCAACAAAGCCTCCTTCACTCATGCTGCCAAACATGCCCTCGTAAAACTGACTATCCTACCGATCCTTGACTTCGGCGATGTAATTTACAAAATAGCTTCCAACACTCTACTCAGCAAATTGGATGTAGTCTATCACTGTGCCAACCGTTTTGTCACCAAAGCCCCATATACTACCCACCATTGTGACCTGTACGCTCTCGTTGGCTGGCCCTCACTACATATTCGACGTCAAACCCACTGGCTCCAGGTCATCTATAAATCACTTCTAGGCAAAGCCCCGCCTTATCTTAGATCATTGGTCACCATAGCAACACCCACCCGTAGTATGCGTTCCAGCAGGTATATCTCACTGGTCATCCCCAAAGCCAACACCTCCTTTGGCCGCCATTCCTTCCAGTTCTCTGCTGCCAATGACTGGAACGAACTGCAAAAATCTCTGAAGCTGGAGACTCTTATCTCCCTCACTAACTTTAAGCATCAGTTGTCAGAGCAGCTTACCGATCACTGCACCTGTACACAGCCAATCTGTAATTAGCCCACCCAACTACCTCATCCCCATATTGTTATTTATTTTGCTCATTTGCACCCCAGTATCTCTATTTGCACATCATCTTCTGCACATCTATCATTCCAGTGTTAATACTAATTTGTAATTATTTTGCACTATGGCCTATTTATTGCCTAACCTCAATAATTTACTACATTTGCACACACTGTATATAGATTTTCTATTGTGTTATTGACTGTATGTTTTGTTTTACCCCATATGTAACTCTGTGTTGTTGTTTTTATCGCACTGCTTTGCTTTATCTTGGCCAGGTCGCAGTTGTAAATGAGAACTTGTCCTCAACTGGCTTCTTACCTGGTTAAATAAAGGTTAAATAAAGGGGAAATAAAATAAATAAAATAAAAATGGACAGAAACCAGTTAGTTTCCTTTTGAATGCAGAGGCGAGGTAAGAGGTCCGTGTGACATCATCTCCGAGTGACAGCCCAGCGTTCTTCTGGCTTCTTAATATTGACCACCTGGACTATTTACATTGACCCCCCCCCCCCTCCATTTGTTTTTACACTGCTGCTACCCACTGTCTATTGTCCATGTATAGTCTCTTTACCCCTACCTACATGTACAAATTACCTCCACTAACCTGAACCCCCACACATTGACTTAGTACCGGTACCCCCTGTATATAGCCTCGTTATTACATTGACTAACCTGTACCCAGCACATTGACTCGGTACCGGTACCCAGCCTTGTTATTGTTATTTAACTGTGTTACTTTTGATTATTTTTTACTTTAGTTTATTTGGTAAATATTTTCTTAACTATTTCTTGAACTGCATTGTTGGTTAAGGGCTTGTAAGTAAGCATTTCACGGTAAGGTCTACACCTGTTGAATTCGGCACATGTGACAAATAAAGTTTGATTTGATTTGAATAAGGGGGGAACACGAGCTGGCTTTAAGTTTCAAGTTTCAAGTTTTTATTGTCATGTGCACAAGTACAGTGAAATGGCTTTCTTGCTTGCTCTTTACCACCCTGTGTTAGTACGTTTTACTCACTAAAATAGTTATTGCTATGAGTCTGAAATGGGAAATTGAATTTGAACGCTTCGAATTTGAATCGTTGTTAAATCCATTCAATAAAAGTCCAACTGAAAAATTTAAATAGTAGGATTCTTCTGCGATGTCATCACCAATTGTTTTCTGTGCTGCATCTGGAAAATTGAAATTAAAATTTCATATTTCCTTTAACATTCTGTGATGTGTACGTATTATTTTTAATAAGTGAGGCATGTTTATAAACGCTTAATAAATGCTTTTCTCCCCATACACCACTGACCTCAGTGAGAAGAAGAAGGTAAGTCACGGGCAGGTGGGGGTAATGGGGCAAGATAGAGTACCACAGTCTGAGTCATAATACCCATAATACCTAGCGGTCAAACAGGGACATTTCTTTAAATTGACAATTCCGTGAACTGTCTTGTGCAAGTTTTAAATTGACACAATACCTGTTAGCAAAGGTGTCTGTTAGAGATGACGTGCAGGAGCTTGCAGGGATTTGTAGTCTTGCATGATGTCTACTTTGATGCTAATTAATTAAATTATCATTTTCAAAACGTGACTTGGCAGAACCACACTAACACCGGTATGGCAGAACCACACTAATGATGACACTAAGCTGTAATTATAATGAAAAAGAACACAAACACACAATGCCTCAGTGATTAACAGAACTGTTTCACAGATCACAGAACTATATCAGGGGGTCATTTCTCAGGCAGAAATGTAGATAAAAAGAATTAAATCCTGTTCCCCAAACAAGTGCAAGAACCACAGAGTCAAGAATAGGTTAAATATACAAATAAAATAAAAACAATTAAAAACAATAGCACATCAACATATAAACATAAAGCTGGAGCCTGAGGACAGTGTGTCCAAAAGCACAACATCACTATTAATCATAAAACACCTCAAGTTATTTGAAAGTTCTGAGGACAAAGAACACACAAACACACAATGCCTCAGTGATTCACAGAAGTATATCACAGATCACAGAACTATATCAGGGTGTCTCATGTAGCACTTTAAGTGGGGTTGCATAGTTTATTTGACTCCTGATACCTGGCATCTTTTAGCTTTCACCAGCGCATCAATATCAGGCGTCACATCCTGAGTGGCAGCCAACTTCAGGATGTGATTCAAGTGCTTGTGCGTGAGCCTTGAGCGCAGCTTTGTTTTATTTATGCTCATTACAGAGAAAACTTGCTCACAAAGATATGTGGTTCCAAACATGCACAACAGTTTTGCAGCGAGGGCTGTCAAGTTGGGGTAACCTGGCAAGAGATTCTGATTAAATGTGTCCAAGCCAGCTGTGGCAAATTTGCCCTTCAAATCCGAGTCACACTGCAAGTCTATTATTTCAAGTTGGATGCTGACGGGCAGATCAGAGGGATTCACGGTGAATGGCGAGCAAAAAACGTTGAAGTCTTTCTCCAGTTCACCAAAAATCTGAAAGCGTTGCTCAAACTCCCGTAACAGTCCCGTTATTTTATCTTTGAACCGCTTCATGTCTGCCACATGTTGGGTCGCGCACACATTTTTCAGACAGGGGAAGTGAGCTGCATCACCACCGGCAAGTTGCGTCTCCCACAATGACAGCTTCAACTTGAAAGAACGTATGCTGTCATAATACTGCGTGACAACTTTGTTGCGCCCTTGCAGCTGTTTGTTCAAGTTATTCAGGTGCTCTGTAACATCCACCATAAATGCAAGGTCCTGCATCCATTCTGCGGAATGGAATTCTAACACTGTTCAATTTCTTCTCGTAAATCAAAGAAACGCCTCAGCACCTCGGCTTAACCATCTTACCTCAGTGTGGTATGGCAGGCCATAGATGTGGTCTTTCTCTCTGAGAAGGCTGTCAAACTGACGGTGATTCAGGCTTCTGGATCGGATGAAATTAACAGTTTGGATGACCACCTTCATGACGTTATCCATCTTTAATGACTTGCAACACAAAGCCTCCTGGTGCAAAATACAGTGAAAAGTCAAAAAATCACGTCCTCCATTTGCAGATTGCACTTTCTCTCTGAACTTTGTCACAACGCCTGCTTTTTTCCCGATCATTGAGGGCGCACCATTTGTAGCCAGGCTGACAGCGCGGGACCAGTCCACTCCGACCCTGTCCAGCGCGCCGACAAGTGCAGTGAAAATATCAGCTGCTGTCGTTGTATCCGTCATCGGCACCAACTCCTCGGTGACGGTCAATGTGTCATCAACTCCGCGGATGAAAATGGCCAGTTGTGCAACATCTGTAATGTCCGTGCTTTCATCAATTGCAACCGAAAACGCAATAAATGACTTTACTTTTTGCTTCAACTGGCTGTCCAAATCCACTGAAAGATCGGAAATCCTGTCTGCAACTGTGTTTCTTGTCAGGCTGATATTTACAAAAGCCTGACGCTTTTCAGGGCACACAATCTCCGCTGCCTTCATCATGCATGTTTTTACAAATTCACCCTCACTAAATGGTTTTGAAGCCACTGCGATTTCATTAGCAATGAGGTAGCTAGCTTTCACTGCAGCGTCACTGATGTCTCGGCTGTGAGTAAACACAGACTTGACCTACTTGCTCTGCCCCGGTATAAACAGTTTGCTTGCTTAACACAATTGCTATTGCGCCATCCAGTGGACACAATTGGAACAGCAGTTTATTTTATTGAAAAATTGCAGCGCATTTTTATACTTTACAAAATCATCTCGCGGGCCGGATTAAACCCGTTTGCGGGCCTGATCCGGCCCGCGGGCCGGACGTTTGACACCCCTGAACTAGAGGAGACCATTTGTATGTCTCTGTGTCCAGTATGAAGGAAGTTTGAGGTAGTTTCACGAGCCAATGCTAATTATCGTTAGTGCAATGACTGGAAGTCTATGGGTATCTGCTAACATGCTAGTAGATAAACATAGACTTCCAGTCATTGCGCTAATGCTAGTTAGATGTAGTTTCGCAAGCCGATGCTAACTAGAGTTGCTAAATACCTGACGTGTAAAGCACAGGGAGCAGGTAGGCCAGAACATGATGACGTGAAAAATAACTCACCGGATCAGCTGGTCCACAGAACTCCCTGAAGGTCTTCGGTGCATCAGACCCTCTGATCTCCAGGGCCATGCAGGGTCCAGAACATAGCTCTGCCACCATGTTCTGTAGAGAGACTCACAACAGTTAGCTTAGCTGCATTGGGGTACATTGACTTCCATTGTTTTTTTTGGTTAGAAAATGCTAATATTAGTGGTTGGTGGCAGTGGCTTGGTATTGGCAATGGCCATATATAGAATGCTTTCGAGCCAACTAATAGCAGTGAACACAACCAAAGCGTGGATTGCCGGTAAGGAGGCAAAAATACATTTTTGTAATATGGGTGAACTATCCCTTTCATGCAACTACTATATATAAACCAATTTCAACCATATCAAAACCAGCATCTTTAATGTTTAAATAGGGTGGCTTGATGAAGGTCATACCTCCTGAATAATAATATTTCCTCTCTAAAGAAAGGCTTGAGGCACGTTGTGAGAGAGAGAGCCTCACAGCACAGACAGGTAGGTATGAGTTGAGGAGAGAGAGAGAGACAGAGAGAGGGGAGAGAGAGACAGAGACAGAGACAGAGACAGAGAGAGGAGAGAAAGAGGGGAGAGAGAGAGAGAGGAGAAAGAAAGAGGAGAGAAAGAGAGAAGAGGAGAAGAAAAGAGGAGTCTCGAGGCCTCGGAGGACGAGAGGAGGTGGGTTCTCTCTCTCATCGAGATCGCCTCCTTTCTCGCTAGCTGAGAAGCGAAAACTGGCAACAGCAGTGAGCCTGGCTGAGCCTGATTCTGGGCTCCTGTCTTTTACGGCCCTGCAGTTAGTGTGGCTCCCTAGACCCACCAGCCTGTCAGTATAGTGGGCTCCCTAGACCCACCAGCCTGTCAGTATAGTGGGCTCCCTAGACCCACCAGCCTGTCAGTATAGGGGCTCCCTAGACCCACCAGCCTGTCAGTATAGAGGGCTCCCTAGACCCACCAGCCTGTCAGTATAGGGGCTCCCTAGACCCACCAGCCTGTCAGTATAGTGGGCTCCCTAGACCCACCAGCCTGTCAGTATAGTGGGCTCCCTAGACCCACCAGCCTGTCAGTATAGTGGGCTCCCTAGACCCACCAGCCTGTCAGTATAGCGGGCTCCCTAGACCCACCAGCCTGTCAGTATAGTGGGCTCCCTAGACCCACCAGCCTGTCAGTATAGCGGGCTCCCTAGACCCACCAGCCTGTCAGTATAGCGGGCTCCCTAGACCCACCAGCCTGTCAGTATAGCGGGCTCCCTAGACCCACCAGCCTGTCAGTATAGCGGGCTCCCTAGACCCACCAGCCTGTCAGTATAGCGGGCTCCCTAGACCCACCAGCCTGTCAGTATAGCGGGCTCCCTAGACCCACCAGCCTGTCAGTATAGCGGGCTCCCTAGACCCACCAGCCTGTCAGTATAGCGGGCTCCCTAGACCCACCAGCCTGTCAGTATAGCGGGCTCCCTAGACCCACCAGCCTGTCAGTATAGCGGGCTCCCTAGACCCACCAGCCTGTCAGTATAGCGGGCTCCCTAGACCCACCAGCCTGTCAGTATAGCGGGCTCCCTAGACCCACCAGCCTGTCAGTATAGCGGGCTCCCTAGACCCACCAGCCTGTCAGTATAGCGGGCTCCCTAGACCCACCAGCCTGTCAGTATAGTGGGCTCCCTAGACCCACCAGCCTGTCAGTATAGTGGGCTCCCTAGACCCACCAGCCTGTCAGTATAGTGGGCTCCCTAGACCCACCAGCCTGTCAGTATAGTGGGCTCCCTAGACCCACCAGCCTGTCAGTATAGTGGGCTCCCTAGACCCACCAGCCTGTCAGTATAGTGGGCTCCCTAGACCCACCAGCCTGTCAGTATAGTGGGCTCCCTAGACCCACCAGCCTGTCAGTATAGTGGGCTCCCTAGACCCACCAGCCTGTCAGTATAGTGGGCTCCCTAGACCCACCAGCCTGTCAGTATAGTGGGCTCCCTAGACCCACCAGCCTGTCAGTATAGTGGGCTCCCTAGACCCACCAGCCTGTCAGTATAGTGGGCTCCCTAGACCCACCAGCCTGTCAGTATAGTGGGCTCCCTAGACCCACCAGCCTGTCAGTATAGTGGGCTCCCTAGACCCACCAGCCTGTCAGTATAGTGGGCTCCCTAGACCCACCAGCCTGTCAGTATAGTGGGCTCCCTAGACCCACCAGCCTGTCAGTATAGGGGCTCCCTAGACCCACCAGCCTGTCAGTATAGGGGCTCCCTAGACCCACCAGCCTGTCAGTATAGTGGGCTCCCTAGATCCACCAGCCTGTCAGTATAGTGGGCTCCCTAGACCCACCAGCCTGTCAGTATAGTGGGCTCCCTAGACCCACCAGCCTGTCAGTATAGTGGGCTCCCTAGACCCACCAGCCTGTCAGTATAGTGGGCTCCCTAGACCCACCAGCCTGTCAGTATAGCGGGCTCCCTAGACCCACCAGCCTGTCAGTATAGCGGGCTCCCTAGACCCACCAGCCTGTCAGTATAGCGGGCTCCCTAGACCCAACCAGCCTGTCAGTATAGCGGGCTCCTAGACCCACCAGCTGTCAGTTATACGGGCTCCCTAGACCACCAGGCCTGTTAACCAAACCACTGTTCTCTCTGAGAAGATCTAACAGCTCTTTTAGATGGGTTTAAAACTGGCTCAGGTCTGAAGGTGAAAGGTATAATGGTGCAGTGGTCAGTCCTTGAAGGTGAACAGGTTATAATGGTGCAGTGGTCAGTCTGAAGGTGAAAAGGTACATGGTGCTGTGGTCCGTCCTGAAGGTGAACAGGTATAATGGTGGCAGTGGTCAGTCCTGAAGGTGAACAGGTATAATGGTGCAGTGGTCAGTCCTGAAGGTGAACAGGTATAATGGTGCAGTGGTCAGTCCTGAAGGTGAACAGGTATAATGGTGCAGTGGTCAGTCCTGAAGGTGAACAGGTATAATGGTGCAGTGGTCAGTCCTGAAGGTGAACAGGTAGAGAGCCAGAGAGAATGGCGGACGTCTTACGGGCTCCTGATCAATTGTGCTATTTTGTGTCTTTTTTTTGCGCTGATCTTAACTTTTTTGTACATAATGTTTTCGCCATCGTCTCCTATGACTGAAAAGAGCTTCTGGACACCAGAACAACTATTACTAACCTCCATCTGGACTTCTACTTCAATGACTCGGAGGCGAAAGACATATTGTTTATCGCGGACCAGGGCCCAAACCCGTGACACTGGAAGAAGGAGACGACGGAGCTATAGAGGCCAGCGTGCGGGACACCTGACGAGACAGATAAATCGCCTCTACCCTCCGTTCTATTGGCACACAGCTGCGTCGAAAAGCTCAGAGGTAGCGGGTGTGTGTTTTTTGCTAACAACAACTGGTGCGCGACCTAAATTTAATATGTCTCGAGCGTCGTTCGCTGTGAGTCTAGAATACTCATGATGAACTGTGACCACACTATGTTTTCGTAGTTCTATTTACCACCAACGAACAAATATGGCAAAGACCACATCAAAGACTGTATAGGGCATAAGCAGTATGAAAAAATGATCATACCAACAACGCTCTGGATAGACTTGGGCATATACGATATCTATACGGGTATATTGAAAAAAGCAATAGGTGGTTGGTCAAACACCTCAATACCGTTTCCACGTTTTTCTATCACCATTTTAATATTGTTAGCTGTTGTTTTTGAAGTAAACCCACCTGCAGTCAATCTGTGCAATACGTTTGGGAAGAAAGAGTTGGAATCTTCATTTCAGATGCACCAATGTATTACTAGCTTACCGTTCCCAGGTCCAGTGACAGTGGGTTTTTCAAGCACACAACAACGAGAGCCCAGAGCCCTGTGGGTCACTCACTGTCGTGCAGCACGCGCCATGTGATCTAATTACAGGATGGAATTCACAACTAAATGTTTACCAGCTAGATATCTTAGAACTATACTGAACAAAAATATAAACGCAACATGCAACAATTTCAAAGATTTTACTGAGTTACAGTTCATATAAGGAAATCAGTCAATTGAAATAAATTCATTAGGCCCTAATCTATGGATTTCACATGACTGGGAATACAGATATGCATCTGTTGGTCACAGATACCTTTAAAAAAAAGGTAGGGGCGTGGATCAGAAAACCATTCAGTTTCTGATTTGACCACCATTTTCCTCATGCAGCGCGACACATCTCCTTCACATAGAGTTGATTAGGCTGTTGGTTGTGGCCTGTGGAATATTGTCCCACTCCTCTTCAATGGCTGTGCGAAGTTGCTGGATATTGGCGGGAACTGGAACACGCTGCCGTACATGTCGATCCAGAGCATCCCAAACATGCTCAATGGGTGACATGTCTGGTGAGTTTGCAGGCCATGGAAGAACAGGGACATTTTCAGCTTCCAGGAATTGTGTACAGATTCTTGCGACATGGAGCCGTGCATTATCATGCTGAAACATGAGGTGATGGCGGTGGATGAATGGCACAACAATGGGCCTCAGGATCTCGTCACGGTATCTCTGTGCATTCAAATTGCCATCAATAAAATGCAATTGTGTTCATAGTCCGCAGCTTATGCCTGCCCATACCATAACCCCACCGCCACAAAGGGGCACTCTGTTCACAACGTTGACGTCAGCAAACCGCTAGCCCACACGACACCATACACGTTGTCTGCGGTTGTGAGGCCAGTTGGACGCACTGCCAAATTCTCTAAAACGACATTGGAGGCGGCTTATGGTAGAGAATGGCAACAGCTCTGGTGGACATTCCTGCAGTCAGCATGCTAATTGCACGTTCCCTCATAACTTTAGACATCTGTGGCATTGTGTTGTGTGACAAAACTGCACATTTTAGAGTGGCCTTTTATTGTCCCCAGCACAAGGTGCAGCTGTGTAATGACCATGCTATTTAATCAGCTTCTTGATATGCCACACCTGTCAGGTGGATGGATTATCATGGCAAAGGAGAAATGCTCACTAACAGGGATGTAAACACATTTGTGCACAACATTTGAGAGAAATAAGCTTTTTGTGCGTATGGAACATTTCTGGGATCTTTTATTTCAGCTCATGAAAAATGGGACCAAGACTTTACATGTTGCGTTTTATTTTTTTGTTCAGTATATTAAGTTAACTGTCTAAAATGTGCTAAATGCTATGCAGTTGTGCATTTGGTTTGCTAATTTAGTATCTAGTTAGCTATTAGCTAAATGGTAAGCTTCTTCCAAAATCAAGCATTCACTTGGTAACAGCAGAGAATCCACTCCTGGATCAAGAGCATTGCTGGCTAGTATTCGTTTTGTGCATGCAGCAAACTGTGTGTGTGGCATTTTTTGTGCCTTCGGAAAGTATTCAAACCCCTTGACTTTTTCCACATTTTGTTACGTTACAGCCTTATTCTAAAATTGATTAAATTGTTTTTTTCCCTCATCAATCTACACACAATACCCCATAATGGCAAAGCAAAAATAGGTTTTTAGAAATAGTTGCTAAAGTATTCATCCCCCTTGGCGTTTTTTCCTATTTTGTTGCATTACAACCTGTAATTTAAATGGATTTTTAATTTGGATTTCATGTAATGGACATACACAAAATAGTCCAAATTGGTGAAGTGAAATGAAAAAAATAACTTGTTTCAAAGAATTCAAAAAATGTGTTTTATGGAAAAGTGGTGCATGCATACATCCCCCATATGTATTAATCATTATCCCCCATACAGTGGGGGAAAAAAGTATTTAGTCAGCCACCAATTGTGCAAGTTCTCCCACTTAAAAAGATGAGAGAGGCCTGTAATTTTCATCATAGGTACACGTCAACTATGACAGACAAAATGAGAATTTTTTTCTCCAGAAAATCACATTGTAGGATTTTTAATGAATTTATTTGCAAATTATGGTGGAAAATAAGTATTTGGTCAATAACAAAAGTTTCTCAATACTTTGTTATATACCCTTTGTTGGCAATGACACAGGTCAAACGTTTTCTGTAAGTCTTCACAAGGTTTTCACACACTGTTGCTGGTATTTTGGCCCATTCCTCCATGCAGATCTCCTCTAGAGCAGTGATGTTTTGGGGCTGTCGCTGGGCAACACAGACTTTCAACTCCCTCCAAAGATTTTCTTTGGGGTTGAGATCTGGAGACTGGCTAGGCCACTCCAGGACCTTGAAATGCTTATTACGAAGAAACTCCTTCGTTGCCCGGGCGGTGTGTTTGGGATCATCGTCATGCTGAAAGACCCAGCCACGTTTCATCTTCAATGCCCTTGCTGATGGAAGGAGGTTTTCACTCAAAATCTCACGATACATGGCCCCATTCATTCTTTCCTTTACACGGATCAGTCGTCCTGGTCCCTTTGCAGAAAAACAGCCCCAAAGCATGATGTTTCCACCCCCATGCTTCACAGTAGGTATGGTGTTCTTTGGATGCAACTCAGCATTCTTTGTCCTCCAAACACGACGAGTTGAGTTTTTACCAAAAAGTTCTATTTTGGTTTCATCTGACCATATGACATTCTCCCAATCCTCTTCTGGATCATCCAAATGCACTCTAGCAAACTTCAGACGGGCCTGGACATGTACTGGCTTAAGCAGGGGGACACGTCTGGCACTGCAGGATTTGAGTCCCTGGCGGCGTAGTGTGTTACTGATGGTAGGCTTTGTTACTTTGGTCCCAGCTCTCTGCAGGTCATTCAATAGGTCCCCCTGTGTGGTTCTGGGATTTTTGCTCACCGTTCTTGTGATCATTTTGACCCCACGGGGTGAGATCTTGCGTGGAGCCCCAGATCGAGGGAGATTATCAGTGGTCTTGTATGTCTTCCATTTCCTAATAATTGCTCCCACAGTTGATTTCTTCAAACCAAGCTGCTTACCTATTGCAGATTCAGTCTTCCCAGCCTGGTGCAGGTCTACAATTTTGTTTCTTTTTTTTTTTTTTTTTTTTCTGGTGTCCTTTGACAGCTCTTTGGTCTTGGCCATAGTGGAGTTTGGAGTGTGACTGTTTGAGGTTGTGGACAGGTGTCTTTTATACTGATAACAAGTTCAAACAGGTGCCATTAATACAGGTAACGAGTGGAGGACAGAGGAGCCTCTTAAAGAAGAAGTTACAGGTCTGTGAGAGCCAGAAATCTTGCTTGTTTGTAGGTGACCAAATACTTATTTTCCACCATAATTTGCAAATAAATTCATAAAAAATCCTACAATGTGATTTTCTGGATTTATTTTTCTCAAAATTTGACTGTCATAGTTGACGTGTACCTATGATGAAAATTACAGGCCTCTCATCTTTTTAAGTGGGAGAACTTGCACAATTGGTGGCTGACTAAATACTTTTTTCCCCCAATGTATGTATTCACCCCCTTTGCTATGAAGCCCCTAAATATGATCTGGTGCAACCAATTACCTTCAGAAGTCACATACTTAGTTAAATAAAGTCCACCTGTATGCAATCTAAGTGTCACATGATCTGTCACATGATCTCAGTATATATACACCTGTTCTGAAAGGCCCCAGAGTCTTCAACACCACTAAGCAAGGGGCACCACCAAGCAAGCGGCACCATGAAGACCAAGGAGCTCTCCAAACAGGTCAGGGACAAAGTTGTGGAGAACTACAGATCAGGGTTGGGTTATAAAAAAATATCAGAAACTTTGAACATCCCACGAAGCACCATTAAATCCATTATTAAAAAATGGAAAGAATATGGCACCACAACAAACCTGCCAAGAGAGGGCCGCCCACCAAAACTCACAGACCAGGCAAGGAGGGCATTAATCAGAGAGGCAACAAAGAGACCAAATATAACCCTGATGGAGCTGCAAAGCTCCACAGCGGAGATTGGAGTATCTGTCCATAGGACCACTTTAAGCCGTACACTCCACAGAGCTGGGCTTTACGGAAGAGTGGCCAGAAAAAGGCCATTGCTTACAGAAAAAAATAAGCAAACACGTTTGGTGTTCGCCAAAAGTCATGTGAGAGACTCCCCAAACATATGGAAGAAGGTACTCTGGTCAGATGAGACTAAAATTGAGCTTTTTGGCCATCAAGGAAAACGCTATGTCTGGCGCAAACCCAACACCTCTCATCACCCCAAGAACACCACCCCCACAGCGAAGCATGGTGGTGGCAGCATCATGCTGTGGGGATGTTTTTCATCGGCAGGGACTGGGAAACTGGTCAGAATTGAAGGAATGATGGATGGCGCTAAATACAGGGACATTCTTGAGGGAAACCTGTTTCAGTCTTCCAGAGATTTGAGACTGGGAATGAGGTTCACCTTCCAGCAGGACAATGACCCTAAGCATACTGCTAAAGCAACACTCAAGTGGTTTAAGGGGAAACATTTAAATGTCTTGGAATGGCCTAGTCAAAGCCCAGACCTCAATCCAATTGAGAATCCGTGGTATGACTTAAAGATTGCTGTACACCAGCGGAACCCATCCAACTTGAAGGAGCTGGAGCAGTTTTGCCTTGAAGAATGGGCAAAAATCCCAGTTGCTAGATGTGCCAAGCTTATAGAGACATACCCCAAGAGACTTGCAGCTGTAATTGCTGCAAAAAGTATTGACTTTGGGGGGGTGAATAGCTATGCATGCTCAAGTTTTTTTTTTTTTCCTTTTCTTATTTCTTGTTTGTTTCACACCAAAAAATATTTTGCATCTTCAAAGTGGTAGGCATGTTGTGTAAATCAAATGATACAAGCCCCCCAAAAATAAATTTTAATTCCAATTTCTAACTGTCCTCTGATGTCCTCTGCCACTGCATCCCAGGACAGCACAGGCATGAAGGTATCTTTCCAACTGTCCTCTGGTGTCCCGGGATGGCACAGGCATGAAGGTATGGAAATCTGGATGCCGCCCAACCCAGCGCTCCTAGTGGCCGGTGACAGAAAAACTGAAATCCGTTTGACCTAATTTCTACCAGCATGTCACCTGTGAAACTAGAGGTGAAAGAAATTCTAGATCACCTATACTCCACATATGGAGACGCACGCATACAAAGCTCTCCCTCGCCCTCCATTTGGCAAATCTGACCATAACTCTATCCTTCTGATTCCTGTTTACAAGCAAAAACTCAAACAGGAAGTACCAGTGACGCGCTCAATACAGAAGTGGTCCGATGAAGCAGATGCTAAACTACAGGACTGTTTCGTTAGCACAGACTGGAATATGCTCTGGGATTCATCCAATGGCATTGAGGTGTTTACTACACCAGTCACCGGCTTCATTAATAAGTGCATCGACGACGTTGTCCCCACAGTGAACGTACGTACATATCCCAACCAGAAGCCATGGATTACAGGCAACATCCGCACTGAGCTAAAGGCTAGAGCTGCCGCTTTCAATGAGTGGGACACTAATCCGGACGCTTATAAGAAATCTCGCTATGCCCTCTGATGAACCATCAAACAGGCAAGGTGTCAACACAGGACCAAGATCAAAATCCTACTACACCGGCTCTGATGCTCGTCGAATGTGGCAGGGCTTGCAAACTATAACGGATTACAGGGAAACCCAGCCGCAAGTTATCCAGTGACGCGGGCCTACCATACAAGTTAAATACATTCTATGCGCACTTTGAGGCTAGCAACACTGAACTATGCATGAGAGCACCAGCTGTTCCGGACGACTGTGTGATCACGCTCTCCGTAGTAAGACCTTTAAACAGGTTAACTTTCAAAAGGTCTCAGGGCCAGATGGATTACCAGGATACATACTCAGTCTGACCAGCTGGTAAGTGTCTTCACTGACATGTTCAACCTCTCCCTGACCCAGTCTGTAATACCTACATGTTTCAAGCAGACCACCATAGTCCCTGTGCCCAAGAACGCCAAGGTAACCTGTCAAAATGACTATCACCCCCATAACACTCACATCTGTAGCCATGAAATGCTTTGAAAGGCTGGTCATGGCTCACATCAACACCATCATCCCAGACACCCTGGACCCACTCTAATTTGCCTACCGCCCCCACAGATGAGATTCTTTCTTCCAGAGCTGACTCAAATACGTTGTTGTATTTCTTTACATTTGGGTTTAGGAATTTTTTTTATGAACTGCTCCCAAATGCTCTGTGTGACCACCTGTCAACGTGGCTGGAATAGACATTCTACCAGCCAATGGCAAAATCTACCAGCATTTGGCTGGTGTTAATTAGGGGGCTCCTGAGTGGCGCAGCGGTCTAAGGCACTGCATCTCAGTGCTATAGGCGTCACTACAGACCAAGTGGCGCAGCGGTCTAAGGCACTGCATCTCAGTGCTATAGGCGTCACTACAGACCAAGTGGCGCAGCGGTCTAAGGCACTGCATCTCAGTGCTATAGGCGTCACTACAGACCAAGTGGCGCAGCGGTCTAAGGCACTGCATCTCAGTGCTTGAGGCGTCACTACAGACCGAGTGGCGCAGCGGTCTAAGGCACTGCATCTCAGTGCTATAGGCGTCACTACAGACCAAGTGGCGCAGCGGTCTAAGGCACTGCATCTCAGTGCTTGAGGCGTCACTACAGACCGAGTGGCGCAGCGGTCTAAGGCACTGCATCTCAGTGCTATAGGCGTCACTACAGACCGAGTGGCGCAGCGGTCTAAGGCACTGCATCTTAGTGCTTGAGGCATCACTACAGACCCCCCTGGTTTGATTCCAGGCTGTATCACCACCGGCCGTGATTGGGAGTCCCATAGGGGCGGCGCACAATTGGCCCAGCGTCGTCCGGGTTTGGCCGGTGTAGGCCGTCATTGTAAATAAGAATTTGTTCTTAACTGACTTGCCTAGTTAAATAAAGGTTAAATAAAACAATAAAAAATATCCCACCCCGTTTGGGACGCAATCTGCTTCTAGGAACAGGGCAGAACTGAGCGATCTAAATGGTGATGTGTTTGGTTTTCATGACAACGGACAAGGTTCCCTACCCTTAACACCTCTGGCTACAGACAGACTTCCAGGGGTGAGAATGGCTCTTTTAGAGCTGATTGAGAAGAAGGATACATATACGACACAAAAGACAAATGTCTAACAGAGCCTCTGTATAACTATCATGTATCAGTGTTTAAAACAAACAGCATCTAAGATAAAAAAATAGACATTGCCTCAGCATGTGGTATATTAGAATATAAATGCCTGTGGTATACGGTCTGATATGACTGTCAGCATTCAGGACTCGAACCACCCAATTTATACTTAAGCAATAAGGCCCGAGGGGGTGTGGTATATGGCCAATATACCACGGATAAGGGCTGTTCTTATGCACAATGCAATGCAGAGTACCTGGATACAACCCTTAGCCGTGGTATATTGGCCATATACCACAAACCCCCGAGGTGCCTTATCGCTATTATAAACTGGTTACCAACGTAATTAGAGCAGTAAAAATACATGTTTTGTCATACCCGTTGTATACGGTCTGATATACCATGGCTGTCAGCCAATCAGCATTCAGGGCTCGAACCACCCAGTTTATAGTAGAATATGAATGCCTGTGTGCTTGCGCAAAGGTGTGAGCGACTTAATGCAGTGGTATGAATAATTTGCATATTTTCAAAGCTCATACATTTACACAGCTAACACTTCTACTCTATGTCGAAAATGTCAAATTGTTCATACTCACAGGGTACTCTGTCACAACCCCTTTGTAAACTTCCAGGAATTCCTCTGCATTGGCCCGGTCCATGTTAAACTGTGAGTAGAGAAGTCAAAACCGTACAATCAGTAACTGACTGCAACTCAAAGATATACAAACTAATAACAAAACTGACTTGATTTGAGTTGAAGTGAAACGTAGAAATGCATCACTTGAGACCCTTTTTCAAATGATTTCTGTGAATGTGGAGTGTACATATGGCAATGGTTAGATGGTTAAATTAGTTAGACTGGGGATGATGTGACCTTTATCAGTAGAGGACATGGAGGACATTTTATTTCAGTGTTTCTACAGCCACACCAATGTCTATCTGTCTCTCTCACCGTTACAATGCATGTACAAAACCAGATGGTTGATAAAGGATGAACATGTCTATGATGCTGCAGGTCAGACCCCAGTTGAGACATTGACTATGCATCAGACCACTGTTCATTCTAACTTTAAGCATCAGTTGTCAGAGCACCTTACCGATCACTGCACCTGTACACAGCCCATCTGAAATTAGCCCACCCAACTACCTCATCCCCATATTGTTATTTATTTTGCTCATTTGCACCCCAGTATCTCTATTTGCACATCATCTCTTGCACATCTATCACTCCAGTGTTAATACTAAATTGTAATTATTTTGCACTATGGCCTATTTACTGCCTTACCTCCATAACTTACTACATTCGCACACACTGTATATAGATTTTCTGTTGTATGTTTGACTTTATGTTTTGTTTTACCCCATATGTAACTCTGTGTTGTTGTTTTTATCGCACTGCTTTGCTTTATCTTGGCCAGGTCGCAGTTGTAAATGAGAACTTGTTCTCAACTGGCTTCTTACCTGGTTAAATAAAGGTTAAATAAAAAATAAATAAATACATTCTGTCTGGTTTATAGTATCATTAGGGCTGTGATGGTCTTGGAATTTGAGGTTACGGTAAATGGCCAGGCCAATGTACACGGTCACCGGCATTTGTTTGTTTGTTACATATATATATATTTTTTTTATACAAATCCTATTTCGACGCACAATACCATTCAAACAAAGTCCGATGGGTTTTCTCCCAAACCCTGCTGCTGCGGCCATTCGATGGCCATAATGAGGGACATAATGTAGCTGCTGAAAACTTTACAAGATTCAATCACGACAGGAGCATTATTAAAGGAGGACAGGAGCATTATTAAAGGAGGACAGGAGCATTATTAAAGGAGGACAGGAGCATTATTAAAGGAGGACAGGAGCATTATTAAAGGAGGACAGGAGCATTATTAAAGGAGGACAGGAGCATTATTAAAGGAGGACAGGAGCATTATTAAAGGAGGACAGGAGCATTATTAAAGGAGGACAGGAGCATTATTAAAGGAGGACAGGAGCATTATTAAAGGAGGACAGGAGCATTATTAAAGGAGGACGGAGCATTATTAAAGGAGGCATGGAGCATTATTAAGGAGGACAGGACATTATTAAAGGAGGACGGAGCATTATAAAGGAGGACAGCGAGACTTATTACACAGGAGACAGGAGCATTATTAAAGGAGGACAGGAGCATTATTAAAGGAGACAGGAGCATTATTAAAGGAGACAGGAGCATTATTAAAGGACGGACAGGAGCATATTAAAGGAGGACAGGAGCTTATAAAGGAGGACAGGAGCATTATAAAGGAGGACAGGCGCATTATTAACAGAGGACAGGAGCATTATTAAAGGAGGACAGGAGCATTTAAGGAGGCAGGAGCATTATCAAAGGAGGACAGGAGCATTATTAAAGGAGGACAGGACATTTTAAAGGAGGACAGGGCATTATTAAAATGGAACCAGACTGGGTACTATGGGAAACTTTGATGGAAATGGAGAGAATCAGCGAACACACACCCCAGTACGCACACACCAATCACACACAGGCACACACACACACACACACAGACACACACACAGACACACACACGCACACACACACACAGACACGCACGCACGCACACGCACACACACACACAGACACGCACACGCAGACACAGACACGCACGCACACGCGCACGCACGCGCGCACACACACACACACACGCACGCACACACACACACGCACGCACGCACGCACGCACGCACACACACACACTCACACGTACACGCGCACACGCACACGCACACGCACACACCACCACACCGTTAAAACGCACTCGTCACACCAAAGGCCCACCAGCTTACAGTGCCTTCAGAAAGTATTCATACTCCTTGACTTATTCCCCATGTTGTTGTGTTACAGCCTGAATTCAAAATGGATTCAATATATATTTTCTCTCACCCCACACAATACCCCAAAATGACAAAGTGAAAAAACATGTTTTTAGATATGTTTGCAAATTTATTGAAAATTAAATACAAGAAAATCTCTCATTTACATAAGTATTCACACCCCCTGAATCACGCTTTGTCAGTGATTATAGCATGTGGTGTTCTTGGGGTAAGTCTCTAAGAGCTTGCACACCTGGGTCATACAATATATGTGGTCCTCTGTAGCTCAGCTGGTAGATCACGGCGCTTGTAACGCCAAGGTAGTGGGTTCGATTCCCGGGGACCACCCATACACAAAAATGTATGCACGCATGACTGTAAGTCGCTTTGGAATAACAACAATTCTTCAAGCTCTGTCAAGTTGGATGTTGATCATTGCTAGACAGCCATTTTCAAGTCTTGCCATAGATTTTCAAGCCGATTTAAGTCAAAACTGTAACTAGGCCACTCAGGAACGTTCTATGTTGTCTTGGTAAGCAACTCCAGTGTAGATTTGGCCTTGTGTTTTAGGTTATTGTCCTGCTGAAAGGTGAATTTCTCTCCCAGTGTCTGGTGGAAAGCAGACTGAAGCAGGTTTTCCTCTAGGATTTTGCCTGTGCTTAGCTGTATTCAGTTTATTTTTATCCTAAAAAACTCCCTAGTCCTTGCCGATGACGAGCATGCCCATAACATGATGCAGCCACCACTATGCTTGAAGATATGAAGAGTGGTACTCTGTGATGTGTTGTGTTGGATTTTCCCCAAACATAACGCTTTGTATTCAGGACATAAACTTAATTTATTTTCAGTTTTCCTTAAGTGCCTTATTGCAAACAGGATGAATGTTTTCGAATATTTTTATTCTGTACAGGCTTCCTTCTTTTCACTCTGTCAATTAGGTTAGTATTGTGGAGTAACTACAATGTTGTTGATCCATCCTCAGTTTTCTCCTAATTTTCTGCTATCACAGCCATTAAACTCTGTAACTGTTTTAAAGTCACCATCCCTGAGTGGTCCTCTCCGGCAACTGGGTTAGGAAGGACACCTGTATCTTTGTAGTGACTGGGTGTATTGATACACCATCCAAAGTGTAATTAATAACTTTGCCATGCTCAAAGGGATATTCAATGTCTGTTTCTTTATTTTTACCCATCTACCAATAGATGCCCTTCTTTGCGAGGCATTGGAAAACCTCCCTGGACTCACTGATCGACTGAGGGACCTTACAGATAATTGTACTGTATTTATACTCCAAACTCCGACATTGCTTGTCCTAATATTTCTATATTTCTTAATTCCATTATTTTACTTTTAGATGTGTGTATTGTTGTGAATTGTTAGATACTACTGCACTGTTGGAGCTAGGAACACAAGCATTTCGCCACACCCCACAATAACATCTGCTAAACATGTGTATGCGACCAATAACATTTTATTTGATATCGTCCAGGACCGGGCCTGATGAGCATTGACTAGTCTATAAATTAAGAAAAGATTCCGTATCAAATGATACCATGCCGGTTGAAGAGGACTGGCCCATTGTCCATTTGACACAACATTAGCCCATTTATAGTCCTCAGAGCCAGAACAACCTTGTCCACTGCTGTTGAATAATTCATGAACCCTCCTGCTTCCCTAACAGCAGGAGTGTTTACTAATGATTATAACCAATTGTTTTGCTAACTTAGTATGTCTATTAAACGTTCTACACCTCCTCTTTCTAACTGTCCTCTGGTGTAGAACCCTACAGACTATGGCACTGTAGTAAAACAGATATGTGGACTTTCTTTTCTACGATGCACAATGCTTACTAGTTAATAAATAAATCTGTCTTCTTTTAAAAAGGTTGGATGTGTCGGACTATTCATTAATAATTATTCAACAGCAGTGGACAAGGTTGTTCTGGCTCTGAGGACTGTAATGCTGTAATGTGTCCAATGGAAAATGGGCCAGTCCTCTCCAACCTGGCATGGTACAGTGGCTTGCCAAAGTATTCACCCCCCTTGGCATTTTTCCTATTTTGTTGCCTTACAACTTGGAATTATAATTGATTTTTGGGGGGGTTTGTATCATTTGATTTACACAACATGCCTACCACTTTGAAGATGCAAAATATATTTTATTGTGAAACAAGAAAAATAAAACAGAAAACCAGAGTCAATACTTTGTAGAGCCACCTTTTGCAGCAATTACAGCTGCAAGTCTCTTGGGGTATGTCTCTATAAGCTTGGCACATCTAGCCATTCTTCAAGGCAAAACTGCTCCAGCTCCTTCAAGTTGTACAACAATCTTTAAGTCATACCACAGATTCTCAATTGGATTGAGGTCTGGGCTTTGACTAGGCCATTCCAATACATTTAAATGCTTCCCCTTAAACCACTCGAGTGTTGCTTTAGCAGTATGCTTAGGGTCATTGTCCTACTGGAAGGTGAACCTCCGTCCCAGTCTCAAATCTCTGGAAGACAGAAACAGGTTTCCCTCAAGAATGTCCCTGTATTTAGCGCCATCCATCATTCCTTCAATTCTGACCAGTTTCCCAGTCCCTGCCGATGAAAAACATCTCCAGAGCATGATGCTGCCACCACCATGCTTCACTGTGGAGATGGTGTTCTCGGGGTGATCAGAGGTGTTGGGTTTGCGCTAGACATAGTGTTTTCCTTGATGGCCAAAAAGCTCAATTTTAGTCTCATCTGACCAGAGTACCTTCTTCCATATGTTTGGGGAGTCTCCCACATGCCTTATTTATTTCTTTAAGCAATGGCTTTTTTTCTGGCCACTCTTCCGTAAAGCCCAGCTCTGTGGAGTGTACGGCTTAAAGCGGTCCTATGGACAGATACTCCAATCTCCGCTGTGGAGCTTTGCAGCTCCTTCAGGGTTATCTTTGGGCTCTTTGTTGCCTCTCTGATTAATGCCCTTGCCTGGTCCGTGAGTTTTGGAGAGCGGCCCTCTCTTGGCAGGTTCGTTGTGGTGCCATATACTTTCAATTTTTTAATAATGGATTTAATGGTGCTCCGTGGGATGTTCAAAGTTTCGGATATTTTTTTATAACCCAACCCTGATCTGTACTTCTCCACAACTTTGTCCCTGACCTGTTTGGAGAGCTCCTTGGTCTTCATGGTGCCGCTTGCTTGGTGGTGCCCCTTGCTTAGTGGTGTTGCAGACTCTGGGGCCTTTCAGAACAGGTGTATATATACTGAGATCATGTGACAGATCATGTGACACTTAGATTGGACAGGTGGACTTTATTTAACTAATTATGTGATTTCTGAAGGTAGTTGGTTGCTCCAGATCTTATTTAGGGGCTTCATAGCAAAGGGGGTGAATACATATGCACGCACCACTTTTCCAAATAAAAATCCAATTTAAATTACAGGTTGTAATGCAACAAAATAGGAAAAACGGCAAGGGGGATGAATACTTTTGCAAGGCACTGTATAATTTTATACGGAATCTTTTCTTCCAACTACTGTCCATCACTCCCTCCCCTCTGTGCCCCTGTCATTTTAACTGTCTTGATTCTTTTTGTATTCTTTGTTTAGTTGTTTTGTTTTGCCTACATAGAGCTTTCAGATTTCTCTGTAATCAAATGTGCTACACAAATTAAAATCAATTTGGATGCACAGGGCCAGGGCCCCTCCCAGAAGAGCAGAGAAGAGAGGACAGCCTCTGGCAGAGCTATGAAAGGTCACTGATCTCAGCAGTGAATGTACGGTGTTGATTGATCAGGACAGCCAGGGTCACTCTAGATCTCACTAAAGCAGTACAGAATTCCCTGAGGTCCTGGAGTAGAGCTGCAGAGACTAAATGGAGTAGAGCTGCAGAGACTAAATGGAGTAGAGCTGAAGAGACTAAATGGAGTAGAGCTGAAGAGACTAAATGGAGTAGAGCTGCAGAGACTAAATGGAGTAGAGCTGAATGAAGAGACTAAATGGAGTAGAGCTGCAGAGACTAAATGGAGTAGAGCTGCAGAGACTAAATGGAGTAGAGCTGAAGAGACTAAATGGAGTAGAGCTGAAGAGACTAAATGGAGTAGAGCTGAAAGACTAAATGGAGTAGAGCTGCAGAGACTAAATGGAGTAGAGCTGCAGAGACTAAATAGAGTAGAGCTGCAGAGACTAAATGGAGTAGAGCTGCAGAGACTAAATGGAGTAGAGCTGAAGAGACTAAATGGAGTAGAGCTGCAGAGACTAAATGGAGTAGAGCTGCAGAGACTAAATGGAGTAGAGCTGAAGAGAACTAAATGGGAGTAAGAGCTGAAGAGACAAAATGGAGTAGAGCTGAAGAGACAAAATGGAGTAGAGCTGAAAAGACTAAATGGAGTAGAGCTGCAGAGACTAAATGGAGTAGAGCTGCAGAGACTAAATGGAGTAGAGCTGCAGAGACTAAATGGAGTAGAGCTGAAGCAGACTAAACATGGAGTAGAGCTGAAGAGACTAAATGGAGTAGAGCTGAATAGACTAAATGGAGTAGAGCTGCAGAGACTAAATGGAGTAGAGCTGCAGAGACTAAATGGAGTAGAGCTGCAGAGACTAAATGGAGTAGAGCTGAAGAGACTAAATGGAGTAGAGCTGAAGAGACTAAATGGAGTAGAGCTGCAGAGACTAAATGGAGTAGAGCTGAAGAGACTAAATGGAGTAGAGCTGAAGAGAGTAAATGGAGTAGAGCTGAAGAGACTAAATGGAGTAGAGCTGAAGAGACTAAATGGAGTAGAGATGCAGAGACTAAATGGAGTAGAGCTGCAGAGACTAAATGGAGTAGAGCTGAAGAGACAAAATGGAGTAGAGCTGAAGAGACTAAATGGAGTAGAGCTGAATAGACTAAATGGAGTAGAGCTGCAGAGACTAAATGGAGTAGAGCTGCAGAGACTAAATGGAGTAGCGCTGCAGAGACTAAATGGAGTAGAGCTGCAGAGACTAAATGGAGTAGAGCTGAAGAGACTAAATGGAGTAGAGCTGCAGAGACTAAATGGAGTAGAGCTGCAGAGACTAAATGGAGTAGAGCTGAAGAGACTAAATGGAGTAGAGCTGAAGAGACTAAATGGAGTAGAGCTGCAGAGACTAAATGGAGTAGAGCTGAAGAGACTAAATGGAGTAGAGCTGAAGAGACTAAATGGAGTAGAGCTGAAGAGACTAAATGGAGTAGAGCTGAAGAGACTAAATGGAGTAGAGATGCAGAGACTAAATGGAGTAGAGCTGAAGAGACTAAATGGAGTAGAGCTGAATAGACTAAATGGAGTAGAGCTGCAGAGACTAAATGGAGTAGAGCTGAATAGACTAAATGGAGTAGAGCTGCAGAGACTAAATGGAGTAGAGCTGAATAGACTAAATGGAGTAGAGCTGCAGAGACTAAATGGAGTAGAGCTGCAGAGACTAAATGGAGTAGAGCTGAATAGACTAAATGGAGTAGAGCTGAATAGACTAAATGGAGTAGAGCTGCAGAGACTAAATGGAGTAGAGCTGAATAGACTAAATGGAGTAGAGCTGCAGAGACTAAATGGAGTAGAGCTGAATAGACTAAATGGAGTAGAGCTGCAGAGACTAACTGGAGTAGAGCTGCAGAGACTAAATGGAGTAGAGCTGAAGAGACTAAATGGAGTAGAGCTGCAGAGACTAAATGGAGTAGAGCTGAAGAGACTAAGTGGAGTAGAGCTGAAGAGACTAAGTGGAGTAGAGCTGAAGAGACTAAGTGGAGTAGAGCTGAATAGACTAAATGGAGTAGAGCTGAAGAGACTAAATGGAGTAGAGCTGAAGAGACTAAGTGGAGTAGAGCTGCAGAGACTAAATGGAGTAGAGCTGAAAATACTAATGGAGTAGAAGCTAAAGGAGACTAAATGGAGTAGAGCTGAAGAGACTAAATGGAGTAGAGCTGAAGAGACTAAGGAGTAGAGCTGCAGAGACTAAATGGAGTAGAGCTGAAAATACTAAATGGAGTAGAGCTGAAAATACTAAATGGAGTAGAGCTGCAGAGACTAAATGGAGTAGAGCTGCAGAGGATGGAAAAGGTCATGTTGTCCCTCAACTACATCCATTATCTAAACAGGTTTACACCATCAGCATTACCCGTTGGTCATGTTGTCTTAAAGCATTTGTACACGAGAGGGCGTGCTAAACAACTTCTTTAGCCCGGTACGAGGCGGAGCAGAGTACCATAGATCAGCACAGCCGTGCTAAAAAAGCTGTTTTGCACAACCTCGATTGTACAATTGCTTTTCTACAACGGTTAACCTATTACATAAAGCTACATAGGCTAATATTTCATCCCTCAATGAAAACATAGGCCTAGTCCTGACATATCTATGGTTGCTAGCCAAGCCGGCTGGCCGTTCATTCTATCGGTTAGGTTGTCAGGGACGCCACCCAGACGTTAAGTATTTCTGTTCTATATCTATGGACCCAGTAGTTAGTTCTAAATGTTCCGTTGCCATGCTGGCTGGCTCTTATCCCTCGCTCGCTAGCTAGCCAACTACGGCTAACACAGTCAGGTCAAACAGTGCAGCCAGAATAACAGCAAAGTAGCTGCATTTGAGTTTGTTTAAGCTGTTTTCTAGTGACATTTATTTGGATACATCGATAACAATGAGCTAATGATGCGCAATTTTTGCCTGGCATAGAAAATGTGCTCACTCGTCAGGACACTGTTGTTCAGAGGAGCTAGCCAACAACACAGCTAACGCAATCACTTCAAACTGAAGCTGGTAAGACAGCAAACTAGCTGCATTTCATGTCGTTTTACCAGTTTTTCTATTGACATTTCTTTGTATATATAAAAATGATGCTGATTCGTGATTTCGACTAGCTGAGAAAATATATCAGTCTCTTCCTGAATATTGAAACAATGTTGCAAATGTCGAGAGACAGACAGCAATGTTTGTACAAACCCCCGTTATTGCAAACCAAATGTTAGGCTAGAAGCAAGGGGAAATAATGTCTACATGCTTTTTACAGTGGAGATCAAGTTAATGAATTGGCTGTCTGGGCTGATGGGACAGTGGATGCGCAGGGATTTCTCAGATGAAACAGAAAACAAGATGCCAATTTCTGCGTCATAGGCTTACCTGTGATAAACACGTTTTTTAGTATGGCTTTAGAACGCAATTATTTTTTTGACCAACCTGTTTTAGAAACTACAATCCATTATCTAAACAGGTTAACACCATCATCATCACCCGTGGGTCCCAGTGGCATGGCACAGATTTTTACAGCTATGATGACTGACTATGTAGACTACTTACCATCTGCAGGGCTGAGATCTCAAAACCTGCTGCTGAGATGGAGTGGAGGATCTTTCCTGTCAGGGCTGTGGACACAGAGAGACAGGAGGTTAATGACATAACAGATCTGGGCCTGGATGTGGTCAGGACTGCTCTGCCAGGGGGCAGTACACTAGTCAGACGGTAGACTGACAGCAGGCTTCACCATTATATGTGGTCCTCTGTAGCTCAGCTGGTAGAGCATGGCGCTTGGATAAAAGCGTCTGCTAAATGGCATATTATTATTATTATTATTATCCTGCATAGCTTCAGTTATCAGATTATCCCATCAAAGACAGAGGTTGTGACCCAAATGACACCCCATCTTCCTTATATCAGGGATGGGAAATACTCCAGTCCCCGGGGGCCTGAATGGTGTCACACTTTTGGCCCAGCCCCAGCTAACACACCTGACTCCAATAATCAACTGGTCAAAATATTCAGTTTAGATTCTAAATGAGTTTAATCAGCTGTGTTTGCTAGGGATGGGGGGGGAAAGGGTGACACCACTCTGGTCCCCGAGGACTGGAGTTGCCCATCCCTGATATAAGGAAGATGGGGTGTCATTTGGGAGGAGTTGCCCATCCCTATATGGTGGGGGAGGTCTGTCGAATGCTCAGTCTGCTCTGCTCTCACGTGGTTGGCCAGTCTGCTCTGCTCTCACGTGGTTGGCCAGGGACCTTGGCAAAGTCTCAGCTCATTCAACAAATAGCTGCAGATGACCCTATGCCTGTTATCTCTGATGGCAATGACCTGAATACCCCTCTGACTTTAAATCTCATAGGGGGCTTGGGCTAATGCACCTAAATGTGACAAGTATGATTTAAAAAATGGACACAATGGACATTTGGGTTCAGGACTCATGTCCTGACCTTCTGGTTCTCTCAGAAACATGGTTAAATGGTTCAGTATATGATAAAGACATTAAAGTAAATGATTATAATGTATTTAGATGTGACATATTACAGGAAGGGGGAGGAGTGGCCATATGCTGTATGGCAAATCTACACTGAACTAAAATATAAACGCAACATGCAACAATTTCACAGATTTTACTGAGTTACAGTTCATATAAGGAAATCAGTCAATTAAAATAAATTCATTAGGCCCTAATCTATGGATTTCACATGACTGGGAATACAGATATTCATCTGTAGGTCACAAATACCTTTTAAAAAAAGGTAGGGGTGTGGATCAGAAAGCCAGTCAGTATCTGGTGTGACCACCATTTGCCTCATGCAGCGCGACACATCTCCTTCACATAGAGTTGATCAGGCTGTTGATTGTGGCCTGTGGAATGTTGTCCCACTCCTCTTCAATGGCTGTGCGAAGTTGCTGGATATTGGCAGGAACTGGAACACGCTGTCGTACACGTCGAGCCAGAGCATCCCAAACATGCTCAATGAGAGACATGTCTGGTGAGTATGCAGTCCATGGAAGAACAGGGACATTTTCAGCTTTCAGGAATTGTGTACAGATCCTTGCTATATGGGGCCGCGCATTAACATGCTGAAACCTGAGGTGATGGCAGCAGATGAATGGCACGACAATGGGCCTGAGGATCTCGTCACGATATCTGCATGTGTGCATTCAAATTGCCATAGAAAAAATGCAATTGTGTTCGTTGTCCAAACCTTATGCCTGCCAATACCATAACCCCACCGCCACCATGGGGAACTCTGTTGACATCAGCAAACCGCTCGCCATACACACTGTCACTCCTGAGTGGCGCAGTGGTCTAAGGCACTGCATCGCAGTGCTAACTGTGCCACTAGAGATCCTGGTTGAATCCAGGCTCTGTTGCAGCCGGCCGGACCGGGAGGACTCATGGGCGGCACAATTGGCCCATGTCGTCCGGGTAGGGGAGGGAATGGCCGGCAGGGATGTAGCTCAGTTGATAGGCATGGCTGTTGCAACGCCAGGGTTGTGGGTTGATTCCCACGGGGGGCCAGTATAAAAATAAAAAAATTATTCACTAACTGTAAGTCGCTCTGGATAAGAGCGCCTGCTAAATATGTAAAATGTAATGTAAATGTCTGCCATCTGCCCTGTAGAGTTGAAATCGTGATTTATCTGTGAAGAGCACACTTCTCCAGAGTGCCATCGAAGGTGAGCATTTGCCCACTGAAGTCATTTACGACGCCAAATTGCAGTCAGGTCAAGACCCTGGTGAGGACGACGAGCACGCAGATTAACTTCCCTGAGACGGTTTCTGACAGTTTGTGCAGAAATTCTTCGATTCTTCGGATGTGGTGGTCCTGGGCTGGCGTGGTTACACGTGGTCTGTGGTTGTGAGGCCAGTTGGATGTACTGCCAAATTCTCTAAAATGATGTTGGAGGCAGCTTATGGTAGAGAAATTAACATTGAATTCTCTGGCAACAACTCTGGTGGACATTCCTGCAGTCAGCATGCCAATTGCACGCTCCCTCAAAACTTGAGACATCTGTGGCATTGTGTTGTGTGACAAAACTGCACATTTTAGAGTGGCCTCATGTAGCGCGACACATCTCCTTTGTATAAGAGTGGCCTTTAATTTTCCCCAGCACAAGGTGCACCTGTGTAATTATCATGCTGTTTAATCAGCTTCTTGATATGCCACACCTGTCAGGTGGATGGATTATTTTGGCAAAGGAGAAATGTTCACTAACAGGGATGTAAACAAATTTGCGCACAACATTTGAGAGAAATAAGCTTTTTGTGCTTATGGAAAAACAGGGTTGTTTAATGCTGGAGACTCAACGTGTATCCACAGAGTTGGGTAAATCAGCCTTTTCCTACCAGGCCCCTATCATGTGGAATAATCTCCAAGTAACGTTTCATTTGGATGTGTTGTAGTCTCTGGGTCAGTTTAGGAGAAAGGGATTTTTATATTGATAAATGTGTTTGTTTTGTTTGATTGTTTATTGTGTATATCATATTTGATATTTATTTAATTTTGTGCTTTAAATTACGTATAATTGTATTTTCTGTATTGTTCCCAGGGCACATTTGCAAATGAGACCTAGGTCTCAATTTGTTTTCCCTGGTTAAATAAAAAAAGTGAATAATGACTATTATTTTGCTAGCTAACCAGCCAGCCAGCCAGCTCAGAGAGAGCATTGCATTTGTCGGGTTTGTAGTCGACTTGAGCTGTAACAGATTTCCACAACGATTGTTACATGTTGCTACCAACCTTATTATAACGACAAAATTTAAGATTTGTTAACAAAAAATATTGTTCTCACATATTAGTGTTATGTAACACTGTAAATTATAGGAATGAGTGGCTTTGGGTGGATTTTTCCTTTAAGACATTTGCTAGAATCTATGTTGTGCCTTTAGATTAAGAGAAAATTAATAACGAAGGAATAATTTTACACTTCTCTCAATGACTTCTCAAACCCCAAATACCGGCCTGGTCAGCCTGGTCTGCTTCGCAAGTGTTCCCAGATGTCTGGCGATGTTGTGCCTCTGGGTTTAGAAAGTCTGTGACTGGACTGTAGGAGACAGTGGATGCATCCCAAACGGCATCCTATTCACTATATAGTGCACTACTTTAGACCAGAGTCCTATGGGCCAGTGTTCCCGTACAGAGAGCCAAGGCTAAACTCTAGAAGCTCTGAGAGGATATACAGTGCATTCGGGAAGTATTCAGACCCCTTCACTTTTTCCACATTTGTTTACGTTACAGCCTTATCATAAAATTGATTAAATTGTTTTCCCCCCTCATCAATCTTCACACAATACCCCATAATGACAAAGCAAAAACAGGTTTTTAGAACATTTTGCAAAAATAAAATAAAAACTGAAATATCGCATTTACATAAGTATTCAGACCCTTTAATCAGTACTTTGTTGAAGCACCTTTGGCAGCGATTACAGCCTCAAGTCTTCTTGGGTATGATGCTACAAGCTTGGCACACCTGTATTTGGGGAGTTTCTCCCATTCTTCTCTGCAGATCCTCTCAAGCTCTGTCAGGTTGGAGGGGGAGCGTCGCTGCACAGCTATTTTCAGGTCTCTCCAGAGATGTTCCATCGGATTCTATAATATAATAATATGGCATTTAGCAGAAGCTTTTATCCAAAGCAACTTACAGTCATGTGTGCATACATTTTTAAGTATGGGTGGTCCCGGGGATCGAGCGCCACGCTCTACCCTGGTGTTACAAGCGCCACGCTCTTCCAATTGAGCTACAGAGGACCACCGGTCTCTGGCTGGGCCACTCAAAGACATTCAGAGACTTGTCCCGAAGCCACTCCTGCGTTGTCTTGGCTGTGTGCTTAGGGTCGTTGTCCTGTTGGAAGGTGAACCTTCGCCCCAGTCTGAGGTCCTGAGCGCTCTGGAGCAGGTTTTCATCAAGGATCTCTGTACTTTGCTCTGTTCATCTTTCCCTCGATCCTGACTAGTCTCCCAGTCCCTGCCACTGAAAAACATCCCCACAGCATGATGCTGCCACCAACATGCTTCACCGTAGGGATGGTGCCAGATTTCCTCCAGATGTGACGCTTGGCATTCAGGCCAGAGTTTAATCGTGGTTTCATCAGACCAGAGAATCTTGTTTCTGAGAGTCTTTAGGTGCCTTTTGGCAAACTCCAAGCGGGCTGTCATGTGCCTTTTACTGAGGAGTGGCTTCCGTCTGGCCACTCTACCATAAAGGCCTGATTGGTGGAGTGCTGCAGATATGGTTGTCCTTCTGGAAGGTTCTCCCATCTCCACAGAGGAACTCTGGAGCTCTGTCAGAGTGACCATCGGGTTCTTGGTCACCTCCCTGACCAAGGTCCTTCTCCCCCGATTGCTCAGTTTGGCCGGGCAGCCAGCTCTAGGAAGAGTATTGGTGGTTCCAAACTTCTTCCATTTAAGAACAATGGAGGCCACTGTGTTCTTGGGGACCTTCAATGCTGAAGATATTTTTTGGTACCCTTCCCCAGATCTGTGCCTCGACACAATCCTGTCTCAGAGCTCTACGGACAATTCCTTCGACCTCATGGCTTGGTTTTTTCTCTGACATGCACTGTCAACTGTGGGACCTTATATAGACAAGTGTGTGACTTTCCAAATCATGTCCAATCAATTTAATTTACCACAGGTGGACTCCAATCCAGTTGTAGAAACATCTCAAGGATGATCAATGGAAACAGGATACACTTGAGCTCAATTTCGAGTCTCATAGCAAAGGGTCTCAATACTTATGTAAATAAGGTATTTCTGTTTTTTATTTTTTGATAAATCTGCAAAAATGTCTAAAAACCTGTTTACGCTTTGTCATTATGGGGTAGTGTGTAGATTGATGAGGATTTGTATTTTTTAAATGTATTTTAGAATAAGGCTGTAACGTAACAAAATGTGGAAAAAGTCAAGGGGTCTGAATACTTTCCGAATGTGCTGTATATATACTGTATATACTTTACACAACACTGGAGAAGACATGAGTGACACCACAACCACCTCACAGGAACTACTAGACAGACAATACAGACAGACAATACAGACAGACAGACAGACAGACAGACAGACAGACAGAAAGGCAGGCAGGCAGGCAGGCAGGCAGACAGACAGACAGACAATACAGACAGACAATACAGACAGACAGACAGACAGACAGACAGACAGACAGAAAGGCAGGCAGGCAGTCAGGCAGGCAGGCAGGCAGGCAGGCAGGCAGGCAGGCAGGCAGGCAGGCAGGCAGGCAGGCAGACAATACAGACAGACATACAGACAGACAGACAGACAGACAGACAGGCAGACAGGCAGACAGGCAGACAATACAGACAGACAGACAGACAGACAGACAGACAGACAGACAGACAGACAGGCAGGCAGGCAGGCAGACAGACAATACAGACAGACAATACAGACAGACAGACAGACAGACAGACAGAAAGGCAGGCAGGCAGGCAGGCAGGCAGGCAGGCAGGCAGGCAGGCAGGCAGACAGGCAGACAGGCAGACAATACAGACAGACATACAGACAGACAGACAGGCAGACAGGCAGACAGGCAGACAATACAGACAGACAGACAGACAGACAGACAGACAGACAGACAGACAGACAGACAGACAGACAGACAGACAGACAGACAGACAGACAGACAGACAGACAGACAGACAGACAGACAGACAGACAGACAGACAGGAACTACGACCTCATAAATGACTTGGTGTAAAAGTCAATGATTGTTTCTATGTCTTTATACGTTTCCTATTTATAGGAAATACAGCAATAAAAAGTGCTACTGAATGAATACTTAATGTAAGGAATAAAGTCAATACATGATGTCCAGATGAGCTAATCAATCTGGATTCACTCATCCAAATGGCCACTGAATAGCAGCATATAAATACAATGGCATTTCTGTATATGATTTCTGCATAAAGCACAGTTGTTTGGTGTTACATTTGCACCATATTACTAACAACCTGATAAGAAACAGTAATAGCGGAGTACACTGTGAACGGCAAACAGGTGCCATTTCAAAACCCATTTCTCTGTTTGCTATAGCAGCTGCCGATAGACTGCTATACACGTCTAGCTGTTTGGTCACGCCTGGGTTATCAGTGAATTACACCTTCGCTCTCCCCAAGCAGCAGCCAGCCTGCCTCCAACAGAACAGGCCCCAGCATCGCCTCCTCCCTCGTCACATCAGCTCTCTCCCTTCCCACCTCCACAGTCCCCCAATCCCAACTGGCACTGTTGCTAGGAGATCAGGTTCTGGGTGCCTAGCAACAGATGTTTCTCTATTCCAGTCATGACTGAGCACAAATTTTGTCACGACTCACCTCCCATTGGTTGAAGATTGCAGACAGATGAAGCTAGCCTCCCCTCAACTGACCCTTTACTAACGCCTTGGTTACTGTTGCAACCTTGGACAACATTTTCCCAGGAAGCCCAATTCCCTCACAATGATCTCAAACTGTGTTTCTAATACACAATTAAATCAAACACAGACTACCCCTTGCTAATCAAAAAACGATTGGGTATGTTGTGGTGGACTGTCATTACAATCGCTTCACGGGAACCTGGTCAAATGATGTTTGTAGTCTAGCTAGCCACTGAACGGCTCTGGATTCACTGTCAGCATGCAGTCAAAGCTATGACCACTTTTGGAACGAACTAACGTTAGTGCTCTCAATTTTTTATTTTACCTTTATTTAACCAGGTAAGCCAGGTAAAATCATATCCTGATGTCAACAGCAGATGGGAGTTGTATTCATAACATTGCTAACTTAGCTAGCTAACATACATTGAGAAAACAAGTTATATTAAGGTGCTAGCTAGCTAGCGTTAGCAACATTTGGTGGTCAATGAGACTGAGAGCTAACCAGCTGAGCTAGCAAACAAAGTAACAAAAGTATAATTTAGGATTAGAAAAATACTTCATTAGGCTGTGGATTTCAGGAATCACAGTAGCAAGTACTCCTGATGCACTGTTCAATTATTTAGCCATTTAAACATCATTTTGTTGAAGAAAACTCAGTTTTTGCCATAGCCCTCACTGGCTTTCATGCCCTATGGGCCCCGGTGTAAAGTAGTGCACTACGTAGGGAATAGGGTGCCATTCTCTGGTCTAAAGTAGTGCACTACGTAGGGAATAGGGTGCCATTCTCTGGTCTAAAGTAGTGCACTACGTAGGGAATAGGGTGCCATTCTCTGGTCTAAAGTAGTGCACTACGTAGGGAATAGGGTGCCATTTTCTGGTCTAAAGTAGTGCACTATATAGGGAATAGGGTGCCATTCTCTGGTCTAAAGTAGTGCACTATATAGGGAATAGGGTGCCATTTGGGACGCAGCTCTGAATCCGGACTTGCAGCCAAGGTGTGGTCTGACTCTGCATGGCCTTCCAGTATCCATGTGGACTTCGTCCAAGGAGGCAGTGGGGCAAGGATAGGTTAAAGAACAGTTGTATCTCTGGCAGGCTGCCTATCCAGTACAGTGTAACTGTAAGGTCCCCTTGTCCACCGTGGTATCCCCTACCTAAACAAGCCCCTGTCTCCCTCTGCTACACACGTCTATGCTTCTGCTAGCTGAATAGAGAAAACTTTAAAAAGCCACTAGAGACTAGAGGAAAGATGTTGAACCTATTAGCTAATCCACTTGTCCAATTCCTGTGAGGAATAATAGAGTAATTAACCTTTCCTGATAGTGATCTTAGACTAACATCTAGAGCTAACAATAACAACCTCATGAAAGGCTGCCCTGCTGCTCTGTTCTGCTCTGCTCTACTCTGTTCTACTCTACTCTGTTCTACTGTACTCTGTTCTGCTCTACTCTACTCTGTTCTACTGTACTCTGTTCTGCTCTACTCTGTTCTACTGTACTCTGTTCTACTCTACTGTACTCTGTTCTGCTCTACTCTGTTCTACTCTACTGTACTCTTTTCTGCTCTACTCTGTTCTACTGTACTCTGTTCTACTCTACTGTACTCTGTTCTGCTCTACTCTGTTCTACTCTACTCTGTTCTGCTCTACTCTGTTCTACTGTACTCTGTTCTGCTCTACTCTACTCTGTTCTACTCTACTCTGTTCTGCTCTACTGTACTCTGTTCTACTCTACTCTGTTCTACTCTACTGTACTCTGTTCTGCTCTACTCTGTTCTACTGTACTCTGTTCTGCTCTACTCTGTTCTACTGTACTCTGTTCTGCTCTGCTCTACTCTGTTCTACTCTACTCTGTTCTGCTCTACTCTACTCTGTTCTGTTCTACTCTGTTCTGCTCTACTCTACTCTGTTCTACTGTACTCTGTGATGCTCTGCTCTACTCTACTCTGTTCTACTGTACTCTGTGATGCTCTGCTCTACTCTGTGATGCTATGTTCTGCTCTACTCTGCTCTGCTCTCCTCTACTCTGCTCTCCTCTGTTCTCCTCTACTCTGTTCTGCTCTACTCTGCTATGTTCTGCTCTACTCTGTTCTGTTCTGTTCTACTCTGCTATGTTCTGCTCTACTCTGTTCTGTTCTACTCTGCTGTGTTCTGCTCACCCTGGCCACTCCCAGTGCTCTGAACCAGTCACAGCCAGATCAGTACTGCTTATCTTCCTACAGGCATTACTAGGCAGGCTGTTACTTAGAAACCACCCTCGGCTGGGTTGTAGACAACCGGATGCATCCGGTTTTCAGGGGAAATAGAAAGAGAACCTGTGACACTTTTGGACGTTAACAATGCGACACTCCACCTTAACTCCTCCTCCACGTTTACTGGATTGGTTGAATAGTGCAGAAGAGAACCTTCCCCAATAGTTTTTGCCCCCCCCTAGTCAGGACCAGAAAGAAAGGAATGCCACTCAGGCATTTTCTTTTATGCCTGCAACGTTAGGTTACTCAGAAACAAACCTACAGCTAGATCATAATAGTACTCAGCATGCATAGTAACAGTATGACTGTTTCCATTGTGAACAACACATGAACATTTTCCAATATCTAGGCTACAATAACAAGACCATGATTTATCATGTCCTCCAACAGTATGATACTATCACTTTCTAAAGACTATTTAAAACACCTCTGAAAAAGAGGAAACCTTATTAACTTTCTAAACACTGTTTAAAACACCTCTGAAAAAGAGGAAACCTTATTCACTTTCTAAAGACTATTTAAAACGCCACTAAAGAATAGGAAACCTTTGGTGGTATATAGGATTGGCTATATACTAATATGAACAACGCTATAACAATGACTCTAATGAGGGTTACATAGGTCTGAAACAGGTGTAGAATGCAACTAGACAGGGGCCCTGCTCTGATCGGGGGGTGTGTGATTAGTCCCCTCCTGTACTCCCTGTTCACTCATGACTGCGTGGCCGTGCAAGACTCCAACACCATCATTAAGTTTGCCGATGACACAACAGTGGTAGGCCTGATCACCGGCGACAATGAGACGGCCTACAGGGAAGACGTCAGTGAGCTGGCAGTGTGGTGCCGGGACAACAAACTCTCCCTCGACGTTAGTAAGACAAAGGAGCTGATCGTGAACTACAGGAAACGGGGGGCCGAGCACGCCCACGTTCACATCGACAGGGCTGCAGTGGAGCGGTGTCCAAATTACTAAGGACTTGGACAATGGTCCACACACACGAAATCAGTGGTGAAGAAGGCGTTACAGTGCCTCGTCCCCTTCAGGAGGTTGAACAGATTTGATATGGGCCCTCAAATCCTCAAAAGTTCTACAACTGCACCATTGAGAACATCTTGACTGGCTGCATCACTGCTTGGTATGGCAATAGCACCGGCCTCGATCGCATGGCGCTACAGAGGGTGGTGCGGACAGCCCAGTACATCACTGGGGCCGAGCTCCCTGCCTCCAGTGCCAATGATAATTCCCTCGATCTGGGGGTTTCCCCGCAAAATCTTTACCCCGTGGGGGGGAAAAAATATTTACAAGAACGGTGAGCAAAAATCCCAGAAACCCCACGGGGGGGCCAAATGAAACTGCGGGGAAACGGGACCAAAGTATCAAACCCACCATAGTAACCCCACTACGCCCCAGGGATAAATCCTGCAGTGCCGATGTTCCCCTTGCTTAAGCCGTAAAAAGGCCCGGCCCGTCTGGGCGTGGGCCCAGAGTGCATTTTTGATGATCCCGAAGAGGTTGGGGGAAAAGTCATGGGCAAGGGGGAAAAACCCAAAAAAAGAAATTTTGGTTTTAAAAAACCCAATCGCGGTTTTGGAGGACAAAGAATGCTGAGTTTAAACCAAAAAAACCCCCTACCTTTCTGTGAAAAATGGGGGTGGAAAAAATCATGCTTTGGGGCTTTTTTTTTCTGCAAAAGGGGCCAGGCGGGGCTGTCCGTTTTTAAAGGAAAAAAAATAATGGGGCAATGGTTGTGAGATTTTTAGTGAAAACTCCTTCCATCGCAAAGGGATTGAAGATGAAAAATGGCTGGGTCTTTCAGCATGGGCAAGGGTCCCCAAAAACCCCCCGCCCGGGGGGGAACGAAAGGAGTGGCTTCGTAAGAAGCATTTAAGGTCCTGGAGTGGCCTAGCCAGTCTCCCCGATCTCAAACCCCCCCTAGAAAATCTTTGGGGGGGAGTTTTAAAGCCCTGTTTCACCCGGACAAACCCCAAAAAAAACACTGCTTAGAGGAGATCTGCATGGGGGGGGAATGGGCCCGAAACCCCGCAAAAGTGTGTAAAAATTGTGAAAAACTTCAGAAAAAAATTTGGGCCCGTGTCATTGCCAACCCAAAAATATATAACAAAGTATTGAGAAAAATTTTTTTATTTACCAAAAAACTTATTTTTTCCCCCATAAATTTTCAAAAAAATTAATTAAAAATCCTTTCAATGTGATTTCGGATTTTTTTTCCTCCAAATTTTCCCGTCTGTTGAGTTTTACCTATGATGAAAATTACATGCCCCTATCATCTTTTTTAAATGGGAGAACTTTCAAAAATTGGGGGTGACCTTTAAAAACTTTTTTCCCCCCCTGTACAATGTCTCTAGGGGACAAATGTCTCTATGTACACTGGTATGTACCCTGTTCTATGCAACCCGTCTCTATGCACACTGGCACACTGCCTCTATGCACACTGTCTCTATGTACACTGTCTCTATGCACACTGTCTCTATGTACACTGACTATGTACACTGTCTCTATGAAAACGTCTTTTGCACCCCTGGCACCTGTCTCTATGCACACTGTTTTTTATGTACCTGTCCCCTTTTGTACCCCTGTCTTTTGTACACTGGGCTCATGCACACGTCTCTATGTAAAACTGCTCTAGCACAAATGGGACACTGTCTCTATCACACTTCTCTATTTTCACTGTCTTTGCCACACTTTTTCCCCTGTCCCCTATTTACACCGTCTCTATGGACACTGTCTCATGCACACTGGCCCCACTGTCTCTATGCCCCTGTCTCTATGGACACTGTCTCTTTTGGGAAAAAGGCACCACTGTTTTCTATGCACAAGTCTCAGTAAAACCCGTTCTAGCACACGGGCTTAGCACACTGGCACACGGGCTCATGTACACTGTTCATTACATGTTTTCTTGCACAGTCTCTAGCCAAAACTGTCTTGGGACACTGTTTAAGGGACCCCGGGCTCTAGGGAATTTGGGCTCTATGTCACTGGCTCTTTGTACACGGGCTTATGACCTTGTCTCTATGTACACTGGAATCTTGCCCCACTGGAAAAACGTCTTATGTAACGTCTCTATGTTTCACTTTTTCTAGGGCACTGATTAAAGAAAACTGGCACACTGTTTATGAAAGGGCTCTATGGACACTTTTCTATGTACCCCGGTTTTAGTACCCCTGTCTCTATTTCCCCAATGTCTTTTGTACACTGTCTCATGACAATGTCTAATGCACCCCTGGTTTTAGGGACACTGTTTTGCACCCCTGTCTCTAGTACACGTCTTATGTACACTGTCTTATGCAAACTTTGGGACACGTCTCTTGAAAACTGTCTCTAGGGACCCCGTTCTAAGGGACACGGCCAATTCTCTAGCACAGTTCTAGTTTCACGGGCTTATGCAAAGGGCCTATGCACACGGGCCCCACTTTTTTATGTCAGTCTTTTGTACACGTCTCTAGCCCCCTGTCTCTATGAAAACGTCTCATGCACACTGTTTTTTATGTACAAAGGTCTCTATGACATTGTCTCTAGTACAATGTTTTTTGTACAAAGTCCTATGTAATTGTCCTATGTACACTGACTCTATGCAACTGGCCCCCAAGCTCTTGTACATTGTTTTCTATGACATTTTCTCATGTACACTGACATATGAAAAACTGGCACACTGTCTCTATGTACACTGTCTCTATGTACACTGTCTTTTGTACACTGACTCTATGCACACCTGGCACACTGTCTCTATGTACACTGTCTCTATGTAAACTGTTTATGTACACTGTCTTATGTTTCACTGTCTCTTGCACACTGCTTAGACACGTCTCTATGCACACGTCTCTATTTCCCCACTGTCTCTATGTACAATTCTCTATTTTCACACTGTTTCTATGTACCCCTGTCTCTAGCACCCCCGGGCTCTATGTACAGTATTATGAAAACTGTCTCTATTTTCACACGGGCCCACGGCTTATGTACACTGTCTCTTGTACCCCTGTCTTTATGTACACTGTCTTATGCACACGGTTTTATTACATGTTCTTGCCCACTGTCTCTATGAAAACGGGCTCTATGCACACTGGCCCACTGCCTATTTTACCTGTCTCTATGCACACTTTTCTCTATGCACAAATGGCACACTGTCTCTATGACACTTTTTCTATGCAAACGTCTCTATGTACAAATGTCTTAATTTCAAAACTGGGCCCCTTTTTCTCTATGAAAACGGGCTCTATTTTTACCAAAGTCTCATGCCCCATGTCTTATGGACACGTCCTAGTACACGTTTTAGGGACACGTCTCTATGTTAAACTGTTTATGAAAACCCCCCTTCTATGCCACGTCCTATGCACACTTTTCTATGTAAAATTGTCTTATGGGTTTCAAAGGGGCTCTATGCACCCCTGATCTATGCACAAAGGCCCAAATGTCCTATGTTTCACTTTCCCAGGGGAAAAGTCTCTATGCACCTGTTCTTGTACACGTCTCTAGGGACACGGGCTTATGCAAACTTTTTTCCCCTATGCACACTTCTCTATGAAACTGGCCCCACTGTTCATGTTTTCACCCGTCTTTGCACACTTTTCTTATGCACATGGCCACCCTTCTCTATGTACACTGTTTTCTATGGGCACGTCTTAGCACAGGGCTCTATGCAAAATTCCTAGGGACCTGTCTCTACAACTGGGGCACACTGTCTTAAACACAAATGGCACACTGTCTCTATGTAACCGGGCTTATGTTTCACTGCTCTATGCAAAACTGTTTTCTATGCAACTGTTCTATGTAATTGTCTCTATTACACGGGTTAGCCACTTTGGGAAACTGTTCTATGTAAAACTGCTTAGTACACGTTCTATGCACAAATGTCTCTATGTACACTGTCTCTATGCACACTGTCTTATGCACCCATGCTTATGTTTCACTGTCTCATGAAAACTGTCTATGTACCCCTGCTTTGCAACCTTTCTATTTAAAACTGCTCATGCACACGGCCCCACGGCCTATGTACACTGTCTTATGTACCCCTGTCTCTAGTACACTGTTCCCATGCCCCACTGTCTTATGGGACACTGTCTATGCACACTGTCCATGCACCCCTGGACAATGGGCTCTATGTCAAGTCCATGTTTTCACTTTTCTTATGCACCTGTCTCTAGGACCGTCTCTATGCACACTGTCTTTAGTTAACCCCGTCTCATGCACACTGTCTCTATCCCCAAAAAGGGAACTGTTCTATGTACACTGTCTCTATGTCATGGACCTTCTCTATGTCAAATTTCTAGGGACCCCGTCTTATGTACACTGGCAAAATGTTTTTATGTACACGGGCTCTATGTTTCATGTCTTTCCCCACTGTCCCCTATGCCCCATGTCCCCTTGTACATTTTTTTTCCATGACATGTCTCTTTTGCCCCACTTCTTTTGCCCCACTGTTCTTAAAGTAATTTGGGCTCTATGTACAAAGACTCTATTTTTTTAAAAACTCAAAACCCCACACTTCAAACCCGGGCCTCCAAACACCCCTCACAAATGCTTTGCTCACAAACACAAACACCAATCATACTGACTCTACAACAATCCCCCCCGATCTCATATCCCCCAAAGGGTAAATTTTTTATCAAATCCGATGCCCAGTCACCTGACCCTTTACATATCTTCCTCCCCACTCGTATCCCCACCCCAAAACAATCTTTCCCCAAACACTCCAGTATCCCTGTCCCCCTTTTTCCCCCCTACATATCCCTCCATCATCCGTACCCGTCCCCTTTCCCCGGGAAAATTACCCCACACCCAGGACCCTTCCCCCTTTTTCCCCCAACAGAATTCCCCAAAACCCCGGAACCGGGCCCCAAACCCCAAAAACCCCCCACACTCCAGGACCCGGGCCCCGTAAACCCCAACATACTACCCAAAACCCCGGACCCTGGCCCAAACCCAAACAACACCCCCACAAACCCCGGAACCAAAGGGGGGAAAAAAAAAGGCCCACACCCCAGGACCCGTCCCCTTTCCCCTAAAATATCTACCTCCCTCACCCAAATATCCCGACCCCCTTACCCCAACAAACTACCTCCAACACTCCGTATCCCTGTCCCCCTTTCCCCCCTACAACCCCCCAACCCAGGGGGGCCTGGCCCCACCCCAACAACACCTCCCAAAATCCCCGACCCGGGCACCTTAAACCCTATACAAACTTACCCCCATCATTTAAATATCCCGGGCCTACCCCAACTACTTTTCCTCAAACACTCCCGTTCCCTGACACAGGGGGAAAAATTGGGCTGAACCTGTATGGTCACTTCCCCCTACCCTATCTACCTCCCACTCCAGGATCCCTGGGCACCTTTCCCCCTAAATATTTTACCTCCAAAAACTCCGTTTTCCTGTTCCCCCCTTTCCCTTTTTAAATAAACTACCTCCAAAAACCCCTCCAGGTTTCCCTGGCCCCTTTTCCCCCAACAAAATCCCCCCCTCCAAAACACCCCCCCCCAGGAAAAACCCCCCACCCCCCACCCCCAAAAAGGGGAAAACCCCCCCCAAACCCAGAAAACCGTACCCACCCCAGACAGATTACCCCATCACTCCCGTATTTCCCCGTCCCCCTTTAAAAAAACATATCAAACCCCCAAAAACTCCAGTTTCCCCCTTAAACCCTATAATATTTTCCTCCATTTAACCCCCTTCCCTTTCCCCCCCCCCCCAACCCCCCCCCCCCCCCCCCCCCTTACCCTATCTACCCCCCACAACCGTAATTTCCCCCTTTTACATATTAAACCCCCAAAAACAAAGTATTTTCCCCTTAAAACCCCCAAAACCAATTCCAATCCCAAAATCCCGTATCCTGTCCCCCTTTCCCTATTAAAATATCTACCCCCAAACTCCCGATCCCTGTCCATTTTCCCCCATAAAAATCTACCTCCATCCCCCAGATAAAAGTCCCCCACCCCTATACATATTACCCCCATTACCCAGTTTTCCCTGTCCCCCCACCCCCAAACATATCTACCCCAAACTCCCCGTATCCCCCCCCTTTTCCCTTAAAACAAATAACCTCAAACAATCCCGTTCCCCGTCCCCTTACCCCTTTTACAAAAAACCTCCATTTTATCCCGATCCCTGTCCCTTTTTCCCCTAACATATTACCTCCATCCTTCCGGACCCTGGCCCCTTTTTCCCCCAACATATTACCTCCATATTTCCCGTATCCATGGTTCCCCTTTCCCCCAAATATCTCACCTCCAAATCCAGTATCCCCGTCCCCTTTCCTAACTATCACCCCCATCCCCCCCGTTCCCCGTCCCAAATTTCCCCAAAAAATTTTCCTCCATCCCCAGGATCCCGGTCCCCACCCCTAAAACAATTACCTCCATACCCAATCCCGGGCCCCCTTTCCCTTACATATCAAATCCAAACCCCCTCCAGTATCCTTTCCCCAAAACTAAAAAAGGAAAATTTAACCAAACAAGAATAAAAACCCCATAAAAGAACCCCAAAAAAACAATACACAGGCCCCAAAAAATTACAACAAACCCCATTTACTCCAGTATCCCCTTACCCCTTTTTAAAATATCCACCTCCATCCCCCCTTCCCCCTAACCCCATAAAATCTACCCCCCCATCAACCCCGTATTTCCCCCTTTCCCCCATAAAAATTTTACCCCCATCAACAAGTATCCCTGTTCCCTTTCCCTATACATAAACCACCCCCCATCACTCCGATCCCTTCCCCCTTTCCCCCAACAATCTAAATCCATCACTCCAAATTCCCTGTCCCCTTTACCCCTATACAAAATTACCTCCAACACACAGTACCCGGGCCCCCTTTCCCCTTAAAAACTACCTCCAAACAATCCAGTATCCCCGGCCCCTTAAACCCCTTAAAAATTTTCCCCTCCCTAAATCCAGTATCCCCGTCCCCTTACCCTTTTACATATTACCCCAAAACTCCAAATATCCCCGTCCCCCACCCTTTTTATCCACCTCCATCACTCCAAATATCCCCGTCCCCCTTTCCCCTTTTAATATTACCTCCACCTCCCGTATCCCTGTCCCCCTTCCCCCAACATATCTACCTCCATACTCCAGTTAATGTCCCCTTTCCCCCAAATATTCTTTTTCCTCAAACACTCCAGACCCCGTCCCCCCTTCCCCCCTACGATTACCCCATCCCCTCCAAGGGTCCCCGTCCCCTTACCCCCTTACATATCTACCCAAAACCCCGGGCCCGGGGGCCCTTCCCGTAAATATCGACCTCCATCACTCCAGTTAGTCCCCCCCCCGGGGCCCCCAAACCCCAATCCATAATTTTACCTCCCCTCACCCCGATCCCTGTCCCCTTTCCCTATCATATTACCCCAATCACTCCGTATCCCTGCCAAAAATTTTAATAAAAGGAAATGGGCCCCGGAAGTTAATAGGCTACACGGGGGGAACTTTTTTTTATTTTCTTTTTTTCTCCGGGGGCTTTTGGCTACTCTCCCTTTTTTAAAGGGGGTTTTTAGGGAAAAAAAAAAGGGGACAAGGAAGGGAAAGAAAGAGAAAGGGGGAGCAGCGCGGAGGGGGCGGGGAGGAGGGAGAGAGGGGAGGAGTGGGGAAGAGAGAGGGGGGGGGGAGCGAGAGGGCGGTGAAAAAAAACAGCCGATTGAGCAGAGGAGACTCCCTTTTCCCCGGGGGAGTTTTGGGTCTATTTTCTCTCTCTCTTTCCTCTCTCTCTCGCTTCTCTTTCTCTCCTCTCTTTTTCTCCTCTCTCTCTTTCTCTCTCTCTTTTCTTTTTCATTAGGTTTTTGGGGGTTTCCCCCCGCTGCTGAAAAGAAAGCCCCAAGTCCACCCTCTCTGACTGCGAACTAAAAGGTTTCCCCTCTTGGGAATTAGCATAGAGTTGGTGCCAAAAGGGTTTTAAATTTTTTTCTTTGTTTGAATTTTTTCTGGGATTTGGAAAAGGGAGCATAGTTCGAAATAGTGGATTTTGGGGGCAGGTAAGTGTATAAAAACTATTTTTTTTTTCACACGCGGGGGGAATACCCAAAGGGTGGAGACTTTTAACCCTGAAAAGCTTGGTTTTAGCACTTCCCCAAAGATTTCAAAAGTTAAAAAATAATAATACAAAAAACAAATTGTAACCGGGGAAATAAAAACCCCACAAGAATGAGTATACCCCCGGGAGAAGACCAAATACCGATTTAAGTGGGGAGGGATATACAAGGAAAATACCGTCCAGATCAAAGTGGAGCTATATTTCAAAGGGAGTACCAGGGTTTTAAAAAAGGGGGTATATAAAAAGGGGAGTAAAACCCGATCAAAGTGGAGGGTATATAAAAAGGGAAAAAAACCCGTTCCCCGTCAATGTGGAGCTTTTAAAACAGGGGAAGTACCAGTACCAGATCAATGTGGAAACATATACAGGGGAGTACCAGAAACCCGATCAAAGGGGAGCATTAAGGGGAGTACCAGACCCAAACAATGTGGAGCTATAAAACAGGGGAGGACCAGATAAAAGTGGAGCTTTTTACAGGGAAGTTTCCCGGACCAGATCAATGTGGGCTATATACCGGGGAAAATACCAGTACCAGATCAAGTTGGGCTATTACAGGGAGTACCAGGGGGGGGCCAAAATCAATGGGGGCTATTACAGGGAAATTCCCAAAACCAGATCAAAGTGGGCTATTACAGGGAGTAAATACCCGGCCAGATCCCGGGGGACCCAAAACGGGAATACCCGATCAATGTGGGGCTATATACAGGGAAAATACCAGATCAATGGGGAGGGTAAACGGGGGGTACCAATTTCCAGTCAATGTGGAGTATAACAGGGGGAAATACCCGTACCCGATCAATTGGGGCTATATACAAAAAGGGAGTACCAAAAAAACCAGATCAATGTGGAGCTATATAAAGGGGAAATACCAGATCAATTTTGGAGCTTATACCCGGGGAAAAAAAGTTTCCAGATCCCCTGTGGAGCTTTTATCAGGGGAGTACCAGATAAAAGTGGGGGCTATATAAAGGAAATACCAGGACCAGGGTCAATGTGGAGGTATATAAAAGGGAAGTAAAAAACAAGGGGGTAAAAGGGGGTAGGGACCCGGACCAGATCAAGTGGAGCTATTACCCGGGGGTAACCCGGGGGCCCGGGTCAATGTTTGGGGTTTTTAAAGGGGGGGTACCATTAAACCCGATTTAATGTGGGGGCTATAAAAGGGAAATACCAGTACCAGATCAATGTTTGGGGCTATATACAGGGGAGTACCAGTACCCAAAATTCCCAAAGTGGAGTATATACAGGGGAAAAAGTAACCCGTACCCGGGTCAATGTGGAGCCCATAAACAGGGAGTAAAGTAAGAACAATTAAATAAAAAGCTAAAAAGGGAGTACCAAATCCCCGATCAAGGGGGAGATTTTTAAGGAAGTACCAGTAAACCCGATCAATGTGGGCTATATAAAGGGAAATAAACCCGTACCAGAAACAAAGGGGGAGCCCCTTTTACGGGAGTCCGTAAAGAGTTTTCCAAGGGGGAAACCAAAATCAAGTGGAGCAAAATACAAAGGGGTACCAGGGTCAATGTGGAGCATTAAGGGAAAATCCAGTAAACCCGATCAAGGGGGAAACCCATATACAGGGGGTACCGGAAACCCGATTTAAGTGGAGGCCCATATACAGGGGGAAATTTCCAGTACCAGATCAATGTGGGGCATATACAGGGAGTAAGAAACCCGATTTAAGGGAGTAATTTCAGGGGCGGGTACCATACCAGAAACAATGGGACTTAAAAACAGGGAAAAGGAAATCCCCGATCAAAGTGGAGTATATACAGGGGAAATTTCCAGTAAGGGGGAGTTTTTAAGGGAGGGGACCATACCAGATCAATGTGGGGGGGGGGCTTTTAACAGGGAAAGGGGAAAAAAAAATGGGGGACAAATAAGGGAAAAAAACCCGTAAGAATTAGACTATAATAGGGGTTTTTCCAGAAAACCCGATCAATGGGGAAAAAATATACCAGGGAAAAAGAAAATGGAGCTTTTTCCCCCGGACCAAACAATTTTGGAGCTATATACAGGAAAAATCCCCGTACCAAAATTCCCAAAGTGGAAATATATACAGGGGAAAAAAGGCCAGTAAAAGGGGAAAAAGGGGTAAAAGATTGTGGGTTGGGAATTTTTTACAGGGAAAAAACCAAATAACCCGATTTTTTGGAAAAAACTTATTTTTACAGGGAGTAACCCGGACCCGGCAATTTTGGAGTATATAAAAGGAAATACCGTCCGATCAAGGGGGAAAAAATATACAGGGAGTACCAAAACCAGATAATTTTGGAACTATAACAGGGAGTAGAAACCGGGGAAAGTAATGTGGAGCTTAAAAATACAGGAAATACCAGAACCAGATCAATGTTTGGAAAAAATATACAGGGAAGTACCCAAATCAAGTGGGTATATACAGGGAGGACCAGGACCCGATCAATTTTGGGCCTATATACGGGGAAAACCAATCCCGTCAATTTTGGGGGCTAATACAAGGGGGTACCAGAAGAAAAAAAATTTTGGGGCATTTTAAGGGGGAAATACCCGAACCCGATCAAGGGAACTTTACAGGGAGTACCAATCCAATTTTGGGGAGCTATATACAAAGGAAAATACCGGGAACCCGATCAATGTGGGCTATTTTTACAGGGGGAAAACCCAGAACCAGATCAATGGGAACTATATAAAGGGGAAATACCAGATTTAAGGGGGAGGGTAAAATTTTCAGGGGGGTACCGTACCCCGATCAATTTTGGGGTTTTATAAGGGGGTACCCCTTTCCAGGGTCAAAGTGGGCTATTTACAGGGGTAACCGAAAATTTAAGTGGAGCTATAACAGGGAGTAAAACCCGATCAATGTGGGCCATATACAGGGAAATACCAGATCAAGGGGGAGCTATTTTCCCGGGAAAATACCAGTTTCCAGATCAATGTGGGAAACTAATACAGGGGGTACCAAATACCAAAATCAAGTGGAGCATATACAGGGAGTACCCCAAAAAAAACAACGTTTGGGGATTTTACAAGGAGTAAACCCGACAATGTGGAGTATAACAGGGGGAAAAAGTACCAAAATCAAAGTGGAGCTATAACAGGGAGTACCAGGACCAGATCAATGTGGAGGAAAATAAGGGAGTAACCCGTACCAGATCCCAAAGTGGAGCATTTTAAAAGGGGGGAAATTTTCCAAATCAACGTGGGGGGAAAGTTAAGGGAAAAATTTTCCAAAAAATTTTTAAGGTTTGGGGTATAAAAAGGTTTTTCCATTAACCCAAATTTTTTGTTAAAAAATTTTCAAAGGGAGGTTACCAGGGCCAAAATTTTAAAAATTGGGGTTTACAGGGAAATTACCCATAACCGATCCCAATTGTGGGCAAAATACGGGGGGTTTTAAAAAATCCTTGGGCTGTTTAAAAAAAAAGGGGAAGTTTAATACCAATTAGGGTTGGAGGAAAAAAATGGGGTTTTTTACCCCTTTAAAAAAAATTTCGTTTCCAAAAAACTAAGTTTTTACCCTCGGAAGGGCAACATTTTCCAAAACACAAAATAAATTTTAAAACAACAAGTTTAAAAAAGCCGGTTTTTTCCCCTTTTAAAAAAACTATTAATTTTAATGAGTTACTCAAGGGGTTTTTAGAAAAACCTTGGTTAGCAAAAATTTTGAACCCCTTCCCCCAAAAACCATCGAAAGTTAGGAAAAAAGGGGGGAAGTTCGTTTTTTCCCCGTCCTTTTGAAAAAACCACCCCCAGAAATTCCATAACACCTTAGAGCCCAAATCATCCTAAAAAAAGAGAGCCCAAAACAATTTCCCCTCCAAACCCCAAAGCCAAGTTTTAAAACCGCCAACCAAGGCAAATTAACCAATCCTGCCTGTTTATTTCACCAAGTTCCCGGGGGTTTCTGTTTTTCCCCAAAAGGCCTCTTTTCTCTCCCCTCAGGTCAAAGCCCTAATTAAAAAAAAGGGGCTTTGTATTAAAAGAGGGTTTCCCCTGGCCAAGGGGGTTTACACCCAAAAAGGTAAAAACCTTTTTTAGGGAAAAAAAAAAGGGGGGGGCCAAGTAAAGTAAAAGGCCCGTACTTAACAAAGTCCGTAATTCCCAAGTCTTAGGTTAAAAACCCCTTTTAACCAAATTAAATTTTGGCCTTTATTTAAACAACACCCCGGAGGTTTATGTTTAGGACTCTACAAGGCCATTTTGCCCAATTTTAAGGGAATTACAAAGCCGTTCCAAAGGGTTAGGTTTTTTAACCCCCCCGGGGGGTAGGTTCCCCAAAAATTTTATAATTTTAAAAGCCCCTAGGTTTTTTAGCAAACGGGGCCCCCGGGAAATTCCTTTTTTGCGGGCCTGGCCCTTTTTGGTGGGGGAAAAAACCCCCTCCGAAAAAAAACAAAGGGTAAAAAGGGAAGGGGGTCTATTTTTGTTTTTATAAGGGCCCCCGGGGTTGGGCAGGCCCCGGGGTTCTCACAACCCGGGTTCCCCCTTTTTGGTTGGTTTAAACTGGGGTTCCCCCGGGGTTGTTTCTTGGACCTTCTGTTAAGGTTTGGCCCCCGGGGAAATGTAAAAAGGCCTTTTTGTTCTACTAAATTTCCCCCGGGGCCGTATATTTTGGAATTTTGCCCCCAATTAAAAACCTATCCCTTTTATATTTTAGGGGCCCTTTTAAAAAGGGCTCCGGTTTTCCATTTCCCCCGGATTGAAGGGTTTTGTTTAAAAAGGGGACCCCAAGGGTTGAAGGCCTTTAAAATTTTACTTGTTAAGTTGGAAGGGGTTCCCTCAAAAATGTCTTTCCTTTTTAAAAGCTTTCCCCCGGGTTTTTACCCGGGCCTCTTTTAAGGGGGCCCTGTGTTTAGGGGAAAAGGCCCTTATAAGGAAAAAATTTCCCCCGGGGCCCCCCCCGGGGGGGACTAGGGGCCCTCCTTTTTAAGGGGCTGACTATTTGTTTTGGGGCCCCAGGGTCTGTACTAGGGTTTTACTTTCCCCCTTTAAATTTGGGGCCAACCCCCCACTAGGGGGTCCCCCAACCCAGGGCCCCCTGGGTAACTTGGGGTTTCCAATGTCTCAGTACTCTACACCAGCCCAGTAGTCCAATGTCTCAGTACTCTACACCAGCCAGTAGTCCAATGTCTCAGTACTCTACACCAGCCCAGTCAGTGGTCTAGCAGTACGCTCCCTCCCAGGGATCAATGTGCGCTGGCTTTGTGCGTGACGTAAACCCATCCGAGTATAACAACAGCAGGGTAAGAAAAGAAGGGGTCTATCAGTTATATAAGAAGCAGGGTTTAATGGCAGGCAAGGATGTTACATCAGCAACCTGGATAACAGACTGTTGTGAGTTAAACTAAGTTGGCAAAGTAACTGTAAATTAGCAACGTTACTGTAAGTTGGCAACGTTACTGTAAGTTGGCAAAGTAACTGTAAATTGGCAACGTTACTGTAAGTTGGCAACGTTACTGTAGGCTACATAACTTTCAGCCAAGTACTATTTTAGGCCTTTATCTGAATCTATAACGACAGTGAGGCTTTTATATTTTAGGCACTCAAAGTACTACAGAAAATAGCCATTATGCAAGTATAATTGAAGGGTATAGTATACAAGAGAACGTCTCACAGGTTTGAGAGAAACATAATATGTACTTGTGGAGAGTAAGGCTAGGTTCCACGTGAAACAAAGATGACTAACTTACCTTCTGATATAGCGTGAGGTTTGATGACGCAACAGGCGCAGTCTGTGTAATTGGCCGTGTTAGCGGGACCATGGCCCGCTGTGGATGGGAAGAAAAACTCCAGCTCCTGAACAAAAGAACAAAGCATTACTCACTACTGGTGTTCCCCAGAGCATGGTAATAGGCCCTCTCCTGTTCTCACTACTGGTGTCCCCCAGGGCTCTGTACTAGGTCCTCTCCTGTTCTCACTACTGGTGTCCCCCAGGGCTCTGTACTAGGTCCTCTCCTGTTCTCACTACTGGTGTCCCTCAGGGCTCTGTACTAGGTCCTCTCCTGTTCTCACTACTGGTGTCCCCCAGGGCTCTGTACTAGGTCCTCTATAATGTCTCACTACTGGTGTCCCCCAGGGCTCTGTACTAGGTCCTCTTTAATGTATCACAACTGGTGTCCCCCAGGGCTCTGTACTAGGTCCTCTTTAATGTCTCACTACTAGTGTCCCCCAGGGCTCGGTACTAGGTCCTCTATAATGTCTCACTACTGGTGTCCCTCAGGGCTCAGTACTAGGTCCTCTATAATGTCTCACTACTGGTGTCCCCCAGGGCTCTGTACTAGGTCCTCTCCTGTTCTCACTACTGGTGTCCTTCAGGGCTCTGTACTAGGTCCTCTTTAGTACTAGGTCCTCTTTAATGTCTCACTACTGGTGTCCCTCAGGGCTCTGTACTAGGTCCTCTTTAATGTCTCACAACTGGTGTCCCCCAGGGCTCTATACTAGGTCCTCTCCTGTTCTCACTACTGGTGTCCCCCAGGGCTCAGTACTAGGTCCTCTTTAATGTCTCACTACTGGTGTCCCTCAGGGCTCAGTACCAGGTCCTCTTTAATGTCTCACAACTGGTGTCCCCCAGGGCTCTATACTAGGTCCTCTCCTGTTCTCACTACTGGTGTCCCCCAGGGCTCAGTACTAGGTCCTCTTTAATGTCCCACTACTAGTGTCCCCCAGGGCTCTATACTAGGTCCTCTCCTGGTCTCTCTACTAGAATGAATTACTCTTGCTGCTGAGGCCAGTGAGTCAGACCCATGTCCCGCGTTTCTGGTGCCATCTGTGCCGAACTGGGCTCGGAGGCTTGGCGGGGCCTCTTTCCGTGCCACACCCGAGTCAGTGGGGCCTAGAAGCCTTCTCCACACCGACACCGCCTCGTCACCCATCAGCTCCATGGCAACCACAGGGCCAGAGGTCATAAACTGCACCAGGTTGCTAAAAAACATAGAATAAAAAAAAACTGTCAGCTCTGGATGTGAGCGAATAACACTGTTAGCAACATAACCTTTACTGGAATCTCTACTACAGTGCAAATAAACTACTTATGAACTATTTCTGCTCAGATGGTGAGGAATATGTCATTGAAGGTCACATTTTTTAAGGTTAAGAATACACCACAGAGATTTGGAATTATTCAGATGAAATGAGTGGATGAAACTACTTCTAATTCTCATTCTCTTGATTTAAGAAGTAATTATCCCTGTCAAGACTGTTCAAATGTCACCACAATGTCAGTGCAATAAATGTCATAGAGACTGCTAATAATGGTGGTTACTGGTTAGTTGGCCCTTGGAGCCTCCTTGAAACCTGCTCTGGCCGCACAGAGAGACGGGCTAATCATTTACACAGGAAGGACTCACTTGAAGAAAGACTTTGTCTGATGTTCTGTGTAAAAGTCTGCTGCCTCCCTCCTGTAAAGGAACCCATAAAACACACAGGGTTAATGAGTGATCAAATGAAGTCAGGCGTTGACTCTACAGGGCTCCGGTCTAAAGTAGTGCACTATATAGGGAATAGGGTGCCATTCTCTGGTCTAAAGTAGTGCACTATATAGGGAATAGGGTGCCATTCTCTGGTCTAAGTAGTGCCACTGATATAGGGAATAGGGGTGCCATTCTCTGGTCTAAAGTAGTGCAACTATATAGGGAATAGGGTGCCATTCTCTTGGTCTAAAGTAGTGCACTATAGGGAATAGGGTGCCATTCTCTGGTCTAAAGTAGTGCACTATATAGGGAATAGGGTCCATTCTCTGGTCTAAAGTAGTGCACTATATAGGGAATAGGGTTGCCATTCTCTGGTCTAAAGTAGTGCACTATATAGGGAATAGGGTGCCATTCTCTGGTCTAAAGTAGTGCACTATATAGGGAATAGGGTGCCATTCTCTGGTCTAAAGTAGTGCACTATATAGGGAATAGGGTGCCATTCTCTGGTCTAAAGTAGTGCACTATATAGGGAATAGGGTGCCATTCTCTGGTCTAAAGTAGTGCACTATATAGGGAATAGGGTGCCATTCTCTGGTCTAAAGTAGTGCACTATATAGGGAATAGGGTGCCATTCTCTGGTCTAAAGTAGTGCACTATATAGGGAATAGGGTGCCATTCTCTGGTCTAAAGTAGTGCACTATATAGGGAATAGGGTGCCATTCTCTGGTCTAAAGTAGTGCACTATATAGGGAATAGGGTGCCATTCTCTGGTCTAAAGTAGTGCACTATATAGGGAATAGGGTGCCATTCTCTGGTCTAAAGTAGTGCACTATATAGGGAATAGGGTGCCATTCTCTGGTCTAAAGTAGTGCACTATATAGGGAATAGGGTGCCATTCTCTGGTCTAAAGTAGTGCACTATATAGGGAATAGGGTGCCATTCTCTGGTCTAAAGCTAGTGCATCGTATATAGGGAATAGGGTGCCATTCTCTGGTCTAAAGTAGTGCACTATATAGGGAATAGGGTGCCATTCTCTGGTCTAAAGTAGTGCACTATATAGGGAATAGGGTGCCATTCTCTGGTCTAAAGTAGTGCACTATATAGGGAATAGGGTGCCATTCTCTGGTCTAAAGTAGTGCACTATATAGGGAATAGGGTGCCATTCTCTGGTCTAAAGTAGTGCACTATATAGGGAATAGGGTGCCATTCTCTGTCTAAAGTAGTGCACTATATAGGGAATAGGGTGCCATTCTCTGGTCTAAAGTAGTGCACTATATAGGGAATAGGGTGCCATTCTCTGGTCTAAAGTAGTGCACTATATAGGGAATAGGGTGCCATTCTCTGGTCTAAAGTAGTGCACTATATAGGGAATAGGGTGCCATTCTCTGGTCTAAAGTAGTGCACTATATAGGGAATAGGGTGCCATTCTCTGGTCTAAAGTAGTGCACTATATAGGGAATAGGGTGCCATTCTCTGGTCTAAAGTAGTGCACTATATAGGGAATAGGGTGCCATTCTCTGGTCTAAAGTAGTGCACTATATAGGGAATAGGGTGCCATTCTCTGGTCTAAAGTAGTGCACTATATAGGGAATAGGGTGCCATTCTCTGGTCTAAAGTAGTTGCACTATATAGGGAATAGGGTGCCATTCTCTGGTCTAAAGTAGTTGCACTATATAGGGAATAGGGTGCCATTCTCTGGTCTAAAGTAGTGCACTATATAGGGAATAGGGTGCCATTCTCTGGTCTAAAGTAGTGCACTATATAGGGAATAGGGTGCCATTCTCTGGTCTAAAGTAGTGCACTATATAGGGAATAGGGTGCCATTCTCTGGTCTAAAGTAGTGCACTATATAGGGAATAGGGTGCCATTCTCTGGTCTAAAGTAGTGCACTATATAGGGAATAGGGTGCCATTCTCTGGTCTAAAGTAGTGCACTATATAGGGAATAGGGTGCCATTCTCTGGTCAAAGTAGTGCACTATATAGGGAATAGGGTGCCATTCTCTGGTCAAAGTAGTGCACTATATAGGGAATAGGGTGCCATTCTCTGGTCTAAAGTAGTGCACTATATAGGGAATAGGGTGCCATTCTCTGGTCTAAAGTAGTGCACTATATAGGGAATAGGGTGCCATTCTCTGGTCTAAAGTAGTGCACTTATAGGGAATAGGGTGCCATTCTCTGGTCTAAAGTAGTGCACTATATAGGGAATAGGGTGCCATTCTCTGGTCTAAAGTAGTGCACTGTATAGGGAATAGGGTGCCATTCTCTGGTCTAAAGTAGTGCACTATATAGGGAATAGGGTGCCATTCTCTGGTCTAAAGTAGTGCACTACATAGGGAATAGGGTGCCATATGGGACGCAGCCCCAACCACACCACCAACACCATTCCTCTCCTTTCTCATTACATGACTGTTGTATTCTGCACACTCCGTCAAAGACACTCTGAGAGACATTCTAGTTAATGTAGCTGTGTTACAAGTGGTAGAGCGGGAACATTTTCCTGCTCCGTCTCCAGAAGCTTAGCTGCCTACCACATCATAATAAAGGTGACCTTGGTATTTTTCAGCTGTTTGCCCTGTCCTCATAACAAGCTACAACGCTGATGTTCCAGGTGTGCAAATGAGGGATCCTCCTCCTCATTGTTTAAGAATAACAGAAAAAGCCTGAAAAGCCAGTCCTACAAAATGTCCCCAATGTGACATTCAGACAGAGAGTACTTTCAATATTTTTCGAAAACATGTCAGAAAAGAGACACATCATGCATGCACAGATGACAATCATTTTCTAAAATCTAGAATCATGAAAATCACAGGTGGGCAACATATGAAATGCATCTGTAAACCTTCCCTGTCAGCCATTTGAGAGGGAAAATAAGCGGTTAGCGTTTTCCATTTCAAACAGTTTGAGTCAAGGCTGCTCCTCATCCTGTCAGGCATCGAGACACTCACAGAAACAGATTAATCCTGTTTAAACTGGTGGTGATATTTATGTTATGGTTTGAGTCTTCCTAAAATAACTCTCACACATGTGGTTGATGTCTGATTAATGAGCATTCAAATGGGCATCTTTGATCTTGAGAACAGACACAATTTGCCTTTATGCCTGAAAACATTTATGAAATTCTACCGGAGGCTATATCAATCCCAAGAGCTAGGCTAACCATCTTCCCCCACATTATATTGCTGATCCCCACCAACCCTCCACACTGATCCCAGCCAGCTACAGTACTACAGATTCCTATCACCTTTAAAAACACCTGCAATTTCAATAGCAGATACTTAAGCCAGAATCATAATTTCTCATTGATTCTTATTCTATTCTACAGTAATTTCATATTCTAAGCAGGTGGGGACACAACCTGTTTTGCTCTTGTGCAAACATACATCCAAGCCACAGAAGCAGCGTGTGTTGTGTGATTGTAAGGAGTGGTGCTGCCACCCTCTGATCTCATGTGAAACAGTCTGCCTCCAGACTCCAGGCAATGACAAACTTCCTCCTCTGTCCTTCAAATACCACATTGTCAAGTGAGCTGTTCTGAAATGGGATCAGGGCTGTGGCTTGATATCTTATAAACTGTACAGTTTGCTCATTCAAAAAGTCCTTGCTGTAGGTTCGGGCGGTCTCCATATTGTCATAGTGTTTCTGTACCATACCTGGGTATTAATATTAATTATTATACCATACTGGGGTATATGGTATTACGGGAAGTGCACACAAGGGGCGCCATTTCCCCCACCAACAAATTGGGATGCACAAAACAATTTAGGGAACATGGATATTGATTGTCTCTGCCAAATTTTTTATTGTATTTATTTAACCTTTATTTAACTAGGCAACTTAATAAGGAACAAATTCGTATTTACAATGACGGACTACCAAGAGGAAAAAGGCCTCCTGTGAGGAAGTAGGATAAAAATTAAAAATATAGGACAAAACACACATTAAGCAAAGAGAGACGCCACAACACTACATAAAGAGAGACACCACGACACTACATAAAGAGACACCACAACACTACATAAAGAGAGACACCACAACACTACATAGAGAGATACGCCACAACACTACATAGAGAGATACGCCACAACACTACATAAAGAGAGACACCACAACACTCCATAAAGAGAGACACCACAACACTACATAAAGAGAGACACCACAACACTACATAAAGAGAGACACCCCAACACTTCAAAAAGAGAGACACCACAACACTTCATAAAGAGACACCACAACACTACATAGAGAGAGACGCCACAACACTACATAAAGAGAGACACCACAACACTACATAAAGAGAGACACCACAACATAACATAAAGAGAGACGCCACAACACTACATAAAGAGAGACACCACAACACTACATAAAGAGAGACACCACAACACTACATAAAGAGACCACAACACTACATAAAGAGAGACACCAAAACACTACATAAAGAGAGACACCACAACACTACATAAAGAGAGACACCACAACACTACATAAAGAGAGACACCACAACACTACATAAAGAGAGACACCACAAACACTACATAAAGAGAGACACCACAACACTACATAAAGAGAGACACCACAACACTACATAAAGAGAGACACCACAACATTACATAAAGAGAGACACCACAACACTACATAAAGAGAGACACCACAACACTACATAAAGAGAGACACCACAACCACTACATAAAGAGGAGGACACCACAACACTACATAAAGAGAGACACCACAACACTCCATAAAGAGAGACACCAAACACTACATAAAGAGAGACACCACAACACTTCATAAGAGAGACACCCACAACACTACATAGAGAGAGACACCACAACACTACATAGAGAGGACACCACAACACTACATAAGAGAGACACCACAACACTACATAAAGAGAGACACCACAACCACTTACATAAAGAGAGACACCACAACACTACATAAGAGAGACACCACAACACTACATAAAGAGAGACACCACAACACTACATAAAGAGAGGACACCACAACACTACATAAAGAGAGGACCACCACGACCACTACATAAAGAGAGACACCACAAACACTACATAAAGAGAGTCACCACAACACTACATAAAGAGAGAACCACAACACTACATAAAGAGAGACCCACAAACACTACATAAAGAGAGACACCACAACACTACATAAAGAGAGACACCACAACACTACATAAAGAGAGACACCACAACACTACATAAAGAGAGACACCACAAACACTCCATAAAGAGAGACGTCACAACACTACATAAGAGACACCACAACACTCCATAAAGAGACACCACAACACTACATAAAGAGAGACACCACTACACTACATAAAGAGAGACACCACAACACTACATAAAGAGAGACACCACAACACTCCATAAAGTGAGATGCCACAACACTACATAGAGACGCCACAACACTCCATAAAGAGACACCACAACACTACATAAAGAGAGACACCACTACACTACATAAAGAGAGACACCACAACACTACATAAAGAGAGACACCACAACACTACATAAAGAGAGACACCACAACACTCCATAAAGAGAGACGTCACAACACTACATAAGAGGACACCACAACACTCCATAAAGAGACACCACAACACTACATAAAGAGAGACACCACTACACTACATAAAGAGAGACACCACAACACTACATAAAGAGAGACACCACAACACTCCATAAAGAGAGACGTCACAACACTACATAAGAGACACCACAACACTCCATAAAGAGACACCACAACACTACATAAAGAGAGACACCACTACACTACATAAAGAGAGACACCACAACACTACATAAAGAGAGACGCCACAACACTACATAAAGAGAAACGCCACAACACTCCATAAAGAGACTTAAGACAACACTCCATAAAGAGAGAGACACCACAACACTACATAAAGAGAGACACCACAAACTTTACATAAAGAGAGACGCCACAACACTACATAGAGGACACCACAACACTACATAAGAGAGACACCACAAACACTACATAAAGAGAGACACCACAACACTACATAAAGAGAGACACCACAACACTACATAAAGAGAGACACCACAACACTACATAAAGAGAGACACCACAACACTACATAAAGAGAGACACCACAACACTACATAAAGAGAGACACCACAACATTACATAAAGAGAGACACCACAACACTACATAAAGAGAGACACCACAACACTACATCAAGAGAGACACCACAACACTACATCAAGAGAGACACCACAACACTACATAAAGAGAGACACCACAACACTACATAAAGAGATACACCACAACACTACATAAAGAGACCACAACACTACATAAAGAGAGACACCACAACACTACATAAAGAGAGACACCACAACACTTCATAAAGAGACACCACAACACTACATAGAGAGAGACGCCACAACACTACACAGAGAGACACCACAACACTACATAAAGAGAGACACCACAACACTACATAAAGAGAGACACCACAACACTACATAAAGAGAGACACCACAACACTACATAAAGAGAGACACCACAACATTACATAGAGACACCACAACACTACATAAAGAGAGACACCACGACACTACATAAAGAGAGACACCAAAACACTACATAAAGAGAGTCACCACAACACTACATAAAGAGAGACACCACAACACTACATAAAGAGAGACGTCACAACACTACATAAGAGACACCACAACACTTCATAAAGTGAGACACCACAACACTACATAAAGAGACACCACAACACTACATAAAGAGAGACACCACTACACTACATAAAGAGAGACACCACAACACTACATAAAGAGAGACACCACAACACTACATAAAGAGAGACGTCACAACACTACATAAGAGACACCACAACACTCCATAAAGTGAGACACCACAACACTCCATAAAGAGACACCACAACACTACATAAAGAGAGACACCACAGTACTACATAAAGAGAGACACCACAAAACTCCATAAAGAGAGACGTCACAACACTACATAAGAGACACCACAACACTACATAAAGAGAGACACCACAACACTACATAAAGAGAGACACCACAACACTACATAAAGAGAGACACCACAACACTACATAAAGAGAGACACCACTACACTACATAAAGAGAGACACCACAACACTCCATAAAGTGAGACACCACAAAACTCCATAAAGTGAGACACCACAAAACTCCATAAAGAGACACCACAACACTACATAAAGAGAGACACCACTACACTACATAAAGAGAGACACCACAACACTACATAAAGAGAGACGCCACAACACTACATAAAGAGAGACACCACAACACTACATAAAGAGAGACACCACAACACTACATAAAGAGAGACACCACAACACTACATAAAGAGAGACACCACAACACTACATAAAGAGAGACACCACAACACTACATAAAGAGAGACGCCACTAAACACTACATAGAGACGCCACAACACTACATAAAGAGAGACGCCACAACACTACATAAAGAGAAACGCCACAACACTCCATAAAGAGACTTAAGACAACACTCCATAAAGAGAGAAACACCACAACACTACATAAAGAGAGACACCACAACTCTACATAAAGAGAGACGCCACAACACTACATAGAGACACCACAACACTACATAAAGAGAGACACCACAACACTACATAAAGAGAGACACCACAACACTACATAGAGACACCACAACACTACATAAAGAGAGACCTAAGACAACACTACATAAAGAGAGACACCACAACACTACATAGAGACACCACAACACTACATAAAGAGAGACCTAAGACAACAACACAACATGGTAGCAACACAACATGGCAGCAGCACAACATGGTAGCAGCACAACATGGTAGCAATACAACATGGCAGCAACACAACATGGTAGCAGCACAAAACATGGTACAAACATTATTGGGCACAGACAACAGCACAAAGGGCAAGAAGGTAGAGACAACAATACATCAGGCGAAGCAGCCACAACTGTCAGTAAGAGTGTCCATGATTGAGTCTTTGAATGAAGAGATGGAGATAAAACTGTCCAGTTTGAGTGTTTTTTGCAGCTCGTTCCAGTCGCTAGCTGCAGCGAACTGAAAAGAGGAGCGACCCAGGGATGTGTGTGCTTTGGGGACCTTTAACAGAATGTGACTGGCAGAACAGATGTTGTATGTGGTGAATGAGGGTTGCTTCTTACCGAACCGAACCACATGACCTTTGTTTTGGAGGTGTTCAGAACAAGGTTAAGGGCAGAGAAAGCTTGTTGGACACTAAGAAAGCTTTGTTGTAGAGCGTTTAACACAAAATCCGGGGAGGGGCCAGCTGAGTATAAGACTGTATCATCTGTATCCAAAATGGATGAGAGAGCTTCCTACTGCCTGAGCTATGTTGTTGATGTAAATTGAGAAGAGCGTGGGGCCTAGGATGGAGCCTTGGGGTACTCCCTTGGTGACAGGCAGTGGCTGAGACAGCAGATGTTCTGACTTTACACATTGCACTCTTTGAGAGAGGTAGTTAGCAAACCAGGCCAAAGACCCCTCAGAGACACCAATACTCCTTAGCCGGCCCACAAGGATGGAACGGTCTACCGTATCAAAAGCTTTGGCCAAGTCAATAAAAATAGCAGCACAACATTGCTTAGAATCAAGGGCAATGGTGACATCATTTAGGACCTTTAAGGTTGCAGTGACACATCCATAACATGAGCGGAAACCAGATTCCATACCAGAGAGAATACTGTCAGTCAGTTGATTATTGACAAGTTTTCCCAACACTTTTGATAAACAGGGCAAGATAGAAATTGGCCTATAACAGTTAGGATCAGCTTGATCTCCCCCTTTAAATAAAGGACGTACCGTGGCTGCCTTCCAAGCAATGGGAACCTCCCCAGAGAGGAGAGACAGGTTAAAGGTCAGAGACAGGCTTGGTGATGATAGGGGCAGCAACCTTAAAGAAGAAAGGATCTAAACCATCTGACCCAGATGTTGTTTGGGGTCAAGTTTAAGGAGCTCCTTTAGCACCTCGGACTCAGTGACCGCCTGCAGGGAGAAACTTTGTAGCGGGGGAAAAAGAGGGAGGAGCATCGGGGCTAGTCACATTAGAAGGGCTGGGAGATGAGGAAGTGTTGGACGGGAAAGGAGGCATGGCTGAGTCAAATAGGAATCCTGACTTAATTAAGTGGTGATTAAAGAGCTCAGCCATGTGCTCCTTGTCATTAACAATCACATCATCAACATTAAGGGACATGGGCAGCTGTGAGGAGGAGGGTTTATTCTCCAGGTCTTTCACCGTTTTCCAGACCTTCTTAGGGTTCGATTCACAGAGAGAGAACTGCTCCTTAAAGTAACTAGCTTTAGCCTTCCGGATAGCCTGAGAGCACTTATTTCTCATTTGCCTGAACGAGAGCCAGTCAGCCTGAGTATGCGTGTGCCAAGCCTTTCACCAAATTGAATTCTTGATGTGGAGTAACTCTGCCAGATCACGGTCGAACCAGGGGCTGAACCTGTTTTTAATTCTCATTTTCTTTATAGGGGCGTGTTTGTTAACAATACCACTGAAAATATCAAAAAAGAAGGTCCAAGCGTCTTCGACAGAGGGGATCAAGCTGATTCTATACCAATTTACAGAGGCCAGGTCATGAAGGAAGGCTTGCTCATTAAAGTTTTTCAGCAAGCGTCTATGACAAATCAGGAGAGGTCGTTTAACTGAGCAGCCATTACAAACACAGGCTGTAAAACAGTGATCACTAAGGTCATTACAGAAAACACCAGACTGATACCGATCAGGATTATTTGTGAGGATAACATCAAGGACAGTAGCCTCTAACCAAGAAGCTTGATCTTGACAGCTCTAACCTTCGGTTACACGGTTATTCTGCCAGCCCTGGTACGGACGATAGAATATTACTGTCAACCACATTAGGTATCACATTGTAATGTATTACAAACCCACCTCCGGATGGAAAGAACAGACTCAGAGGACAAACTATTCTAACACAGACAGACACAAAGACAACCTCACTGCTTTGTTTGCAATCTAACACTGTGAGAGTCCTTCCGGATGTAAATAGTAGCAGTACTGGGATGATGACCAGCCTCTTGGCTGCCTGCTAGGCAACCTCATTCCAGGTCCACGCCATATGTTCACTGCAGGTAATAACACAGCCCTGGTCCCCTGGCACGCCATATGTTCACTGCAGGTAATAACACAGCCCTGGTCCCCTGGCACGCCATATGTTCACTGCAGGTAATAACACAGCCCTGGTCCCCTGGCACGCCATATGTTCACTGCAGGTAATAACACAGCCCTGGTCCCCTGGCACGCCATATGTTCACTGCAGGTAATAACACAGCCCTGGTCCCCTGGCACGCCATATGTTCACTGCAGGTAATAACACAGCCCTGGTCCCCTGGCACGCCATATGTTCACTGCAGGTAATAACACAGCCCTGGTCCCCTGGCACGCCATATGTTCACTGCAGGTAATAACACAGCCCTGGTCCCTGGCACGCCATATGTTCACTGCAGGTAATAACACAGCCCTGGTCCCCTGGCACGCCATATGTTCACTGCAGGTAATAACACAGCCCTGGTCCCCTGGCACGCCATATGTTTCACTGCAGGTAATAACACAGCCCTGGTCCCCTGGCACGCCATATGTTCACTGCAGGTAATAACATAGCCCTGGTCCCCTGGCACGCCATATGTTCACTGCAGGTAATAACACAGCCCTGGTCCCCTGGCACGCCATATGTTCACTGCAGGTAATAACACAGCCCATGGTCCCCTGGCACGCCATATGTTCACTGCAGGTAATAACACAGCCCTGGTCCCCTGGCACGCCATATGTTCACTGCAGGTAATAACACAGCCCTGGTCCCCTGGCACGCCATATGTTCACTGCAGGTAATAACAAGCCCTGGTCCCCTGGCACGCCATATGTTCACTGCAGGTAATAACACAGCCCTGGTCCCCTGGCACGCCATATGTTCACTGCAGGTAATAACACAGCCCTGGTCCCCTGGCACGCCATATGTTCACTGCAGGTAATAACACAGCCCTGGTCCCCTGGCACGCCATATGTTCACTGCAGGTAATAACACAGCCCTGGTCCCCTGGCACGCCATATGTTCACTGCAGGTAATAACACAGCCCTGGTCCCCTGGCACGCCATATGTTCACTGCAGGTAATAACACAGCCCTGGTCCCCTGGCACGCCATATGTTCACTAGGTAATAACACAGCCCTGGTCCCCTGGCACGCCATATGTTCACTGCAGGTAATAACACAGCCCTGGTCCCCTGGCAACGCCATATGTTCACTGCAGGTAATAACACAGCCCTGGTCCCCTGGCACGCCATATGTTCACTGCAGGTAATAACACAGCCCTGGTCCCCTGGCACGCCATATGTTCACTGCAGGTAATAACAGCCCTGGTCCCCTGGCACCCATAATGTTCACTGCGTAATAACACAGCCCTGTCCCCTGGCACGCCATATGTTCACTGCAGGTAATAACACAGCCCTGGTCCCCTGGCACGCCATATGTTCACTGCAGGTAATAACACAGCCCTGGTCCCCTGGCACGCCATATGTTCACTGCAGGTAATAACACAGCCCTGGTCACCTGGCACGCCATATGTTCCTGACATGTGTGAGAGAATCAAGCCCACCCCTCTATCTGTGAATGGGAGGAGCTTTGGCACTTGGCAGAATGAGCTGTCTGTGGCACATTTCACATTTCTCTCAAAATGGTATATTCTCATCTCCCACTCTCTTCTCCCTCACTGGCACCCTCTGATATATCAGAGAGGACAGCAATGGAAAGATGGTCGTGGAATGTAGCCTTCCGGTCAGGGAGACATGGAGATATGAATCGAGAAAAAGGAAGCTATTGTTCCTTCACTTAAACACATCTCTGAGTGGGGTGCAGCTTTAGACCCAAGACCTGGTAGGTCATCTGACAACAACCCTGTCATTTACACAGAGACACAGACACGGTGCAGACTACAGCCATCTGTAACTGAGCTCATTGACATTGTCTAGGTGGGGCTGATGATTTGCCGACATAATAACTTGGACCTTACCACGTCAGCTTTGTCATTTTGGCTTTGGTTAGGATCAGGTTGGCGTCGCGTATCATCTGCAGAATGTCTCCCATCTTGTTGACGGCATCTGGTTTTATCATAGCAAGAGTTCTGCAGGAAACAAGGGAAGAGAGAGACATGCTCTGTACATTGTGTGCCATGTGGACCGGAACCTGGGTTTAGTGTTCAGAACATCACATCTCTGACCAGAACATCACATCTCTCCAACCAGACAATGCTGCCAGCATTAGAAGGACTATTTCTCAGTCTGTCATCACATCTCTGACCAGAACATCACATCTCTCCAACCAGACAATGCTGCCAGCATTAGAAGGACTATTTCTCAGTCTGTCATCACAGCTCTGACCAGAACATCACATCTCTCCAACCAGACAATGCTGCCAGCATTAGACAGACTCTTTTTCAGTCTGTCATCATATCTCTGACCAGAGCCAAATGTATATACTTAGTTCTAGCCCTGACACTATGTTATCAATAAAACAATTTGGGGGCATTTTAATAATTGATAACAAGACATAACTTTACATATGGTAATAAGAGAGAGAGAGAGAGAGAGAGAGAGAGAGAGAGAGAGAGAGAGAGAGAGAGAGAGAGAGAGAGAGAGAGAGAGAGAGAGAGAGAGAGAGAGAGAGAGAGAGAGACAGAGAGAGAGAGAGACAGAGACAGAGAGAGAGACAGAGAGCAACAGAGACAGAGAGAGAGACAGAGAGACAGACAGAGAGACACAGAGAGAGAGACAGAGACAGAGAGCAACAGACACAGAGACAGAGAGCGAGAGAGAGAGAGAGAGACAGAGAGAGAGAGAGAGAGAGAGTGTGAGTCTTAGTTAGTCTAGTATGTGAGAGTAGTACTGTGGGCTGAGCTGAGGTGTTTAGTATTCATCACAGAGCAGAGAAAGGCCTGTGGGGCTGTAGAAGGGTGAGTCATCCCAATGAGACAGAGACACGACTCTGAACAAACAAGACTCCTTACCACCTCCACGTCACACAATGCGTCCCCAATGGCACCCTATTCCCTATATAGTGCACTACTTTAGACCAGGGCCCATACGGTATTGTACTATATAGGGAAAAGTGTACCATTGGGGATCGACCCATAGCCCATAAATATTCAGTTACTGGCTCTGCAGGGTTCATTAAAGACGCATCAGACTAGTCAGTAGAGAGATCCTTGGTGAAAACCTGCTCCAGAGCACTCAGGACCTCAGACTGGGGCGAAGGTTCACCTTCCAACAGGAGAATGAGCACTCAGGACCTCAGACTGGGGCGAAGGTTCACCTTCCAACAGGAGAATGAGCACTCAGGACCTCAGACTGGGGCGAAGGTTCACCTTCCAACAGGAGAATGAGCACTCAGGACCTCAGACTGGGGCGAAGGTTCACCTTCCAACAGGAGAATGAGCGCTCAGGACCTCAGACTGGGGCGAAGGTTCACCTTCCAACAGGAGAATGAGCACTCAGGACCTCAGACTGGGGTGAAGGTTCACCTTCCAACAGGAGAATGAGCACTCAGGACCTCAGACTGGGGCGAAGTTCACCTTCCAACAGGAGAATGAGCACTCAGGACCTCAGACTGTGGCAAAGGTTCACCTTCCAACAGGAGAATGAGCACTCAGGACCTCAGACTGGGGCGAAGGTTCACCTTCCAACAGGAGAATGAGCGCTCAGGACCTCAGACTGGGGCGAAGGTTCACCTTCCAACAGGAGAATGAGCACTCAGGACCTCAGACTGGGGCGAAGGTTCACCTTCCAACAGGAGAATGAGCACTCAGGACCTCAGACTGGGGCGAAGTTCACCTTCCAACAGGAGAATGAGCACTCAGGACCTCAGACTGTGGCAAAGGTTCACCTTCCAACAGGAGAATGAGCACTCAGGACCTCAGACTGGGGCGAAGGTTCACCTTCCAATAGGACAACGACCCTAAGCACACAGCCAAGACAACGCAGGAGTGGCTTCGGGACAAGTCTCTGAATGTCCTTGAGTGGCCCAGCCAGAGTCCGGACTTGAATCCGATTGAACATCTCTGGAGAGACCTGAAAATAGCTGTGCAGCGACGCTCCCCATCCAACCTGACAGAGCTTGAGAGGATCTGCAGAGAAGAATGGGAGAAACTCCCCAAATACAGGTGTGCCAAGCTTGTAGCGTCATACACAAGAAGACTTGAGGCTGTAATCACTGCCAAAGGTGCTTCAACAAAGTACTGAGTAAAGGGTCTGAATACTTATGTAAATGCGATATTTCAGTTTTTATTTTATTTTTGCAAAATGTTCTAAAAACCTGTTTTTGCTTTGTCATTATGGGGTATTGTGTGTAGATTGATGAGGGGAAAAAAACAATTTTATCAATTTTAGGATGTAACCTAACAAAATGTGTAAAAAGCCAAGGGGTCAGAATAATTTCCGAAGGCACTGTGTGTTCATATAACTAGTAATAAAGGGACAGATAGTAAACAGCAGCAGCCAATGTGATGAGTCAAAAGAGTTATTGCAAAAATGGTCAATGCAGATAGTCCAGTTAGCTATTTTTAATGTGGCATGACCACAACCAGTCATGATGTTTTCATCTGATTGTCAAACAAATCACTTCAAAAAGTATGTTACCGTCGCACGTTCATCCAAAATATAAGTGCCTTTGAACGGGGTATGGTAGTAGGTGCCAGGCGCACCGGTTAGAGTGTGTCAAGAACTGCAACACTGCTGGGTTTTTCACACTCAACAGTTTCCTGTGAATCCTGTGTGTATCAAGAATGGTCCAAAGGAGATCCAGCCAACTTGAGAACTGTGGGAAGCATCGGTGTCAACATGGGCCAGCATCCCTGTGGAACACTTTCCACACCTTGTAGAATCCATGTATTTTAGTCAATGCCACTCCGACATTGCTCATCCTAATTTCTTAATTCCATTATTTTACTTTTAGATGTGTGTATTGTTGTGAATTGTTAGATACTACTGTACTGTTGGAGCTAGAAACACCAGCATTTCGCTACACCCGCAATAACATCTGCTAAATATGTGTATGTGACCAATAAAATTGGATTTGATTTGATGCTCCGACAAATTGATTCTGTTCTGAGGGCAAAAGGGGTGCAACTCAATATTAGGAAGGTATTCCGAAATGGACCTGGGGCTTTCCCACCATTACCCGATATGCATAAATAAATAAAATATAGAGACCCGTTCCGAACGGACCCTAATAACTGTAATAAAAGCGAACATCATTACCATCGTAATAAACTAAAACAGGAGGCAACCGTCATAAAGTCGAATCGGCTTAACAGATAACGTGTGTTATTTAACATCACTACTAAAACAGTACTCCCTTATAGGAAAGGGTCATTGTTTACAAGTTGCTATCTATCCCATAAACCCATTGTTGAAAACCACATATTTTCATCTTCTTCTGTGGTTTGGTAACTTCCTGTTCTTCGACGGACTCTGGCCGGGCTGAAGAAGACGCAGGGTTTGTAAGTATGCGGCGTCCGTCTCGCAACGGAGCCTTCAACCGCAAGGGGGCAAAGTTTAATTATAATAATATTGATATGAAATATATGTATGGAAATAAATTATTGATCTATTATTAATTATTATTCGGCTGTATGGATTCCTAAACTTTTTTTTTGTGGGGGCCTTTTTTGTCAACAATGTGACCTCATTAACCTGAGGACAGTGGCCAGGCTAAACCCCTCACCATCTCCTTTCCTCACCATCTCCTTTCCTCACCATCTCCTTTCCTCACCATCTCCTTTCCTCACCATCTCCTTTCCTCACCATCTCCTTTCCTCACCATTTCCTTTCCTCACCATCTCCTTTCCTCACCATCTCCTTTCCTCACCATCTCCTTTCCTCACCATCTCCTTTCCTCACCATCTCCTTTCCTCACCATCTCCTTTCCTCACCATCTCCTTTCCTCACCATCTCCTTTCCTCACCATCTCCTTTCCTCACCATCTCCTTTCCTCACCATCTCCTTTCCTCACCATCTCCTTTCCTCACCATCTCCTTTCCTCACCATCTCCTTTCCATTTTGAAACAACTTGCTGAAGCAAGACAGAATGAAAGGAAACAACTTGCTGAAGCAAGACAGAATGAAAGGAAACCAGTTGCTGAAGCAAGACAGAATGAAAGGAAACCAGTTGCTGAAGCAAGACAGAATGAAAGGAAACCAGTTGCTGAAGCAAGACAGAATGAGAGCGATGAACTGAGCAGCCCACGACAGGGGGTCGTTTGTCGAGGGGGGGGACATTTTATATTTTTAAATGACTACTATTACTATAATTGTTTAACTAGACGGTAATTGTCCATGAAGTACAATTGATGGGACTTGTTTTAACTCTTTAAAAGTAACTTTTTTTTGGGTAGTGGTAGAAGTTTCAAAAGTCTTACTTTACTATTTAAAGCAAAGCAGTTTTAAAGTATGTATGGTTTTGAAAAACTTTACAGTAATGATAGTGTCTGCAGTAGTAATAATAATAATAATAATAATAATAATAATAATAATATGCCATTTAGCAGACGCTTTTATCCAAAGCGACTTACAGTCATGTGTGCATACATTTTTGTGTATGGGTGGTCCCGGGGATCGAACCCACTACCTTGGCGTTACAAGCGCCGTGCTCTACCAGTTGACTGGTATAGTTAGTAGTGGTAGGGATGGTTAGTAGTTTAGTAATGGTAGGACTGGTTTAGTTATATATGTAGTGACTTACAGTATATGGTAGTGACTGGTTTATAGTTATAGTAGTGGTAGTGACGTTATAGTAGTGTAATGGTAGTGACTGGTTATAGTTATGTATGTAGTGACTGGTTATAGTTATAGTGGTAGTGACTGGTTAATAGTATGTATGACTGTTAGTAAGTAGTGGTAGTGACTGGTTATAGTTATAGTAGTGGTAGTGACTGGTTATAGTTATAGTAGTGGTAGTGTTACAGTAGTATGTAGTGACTGGTTAAGTGTAGTATGGTAGTGACTGGTTATAGTATGTATGGTAGTGACTGGTTATAGTTATAGTATGGTAGTGACTGGTTATAGTTATAGTATGGTAGTGACTGGTTATAGTTATAGTAGTGGTAGTGACTGGTTATAGTTATAGTAGTGGTAGTGTTACAGTAGTAAGGTAGTGACTGGTTATAGTTATAGTAGTGGTAGTGACTGGTTATAGTTAGTTAGTAGTTGGTAGTGACTGGTTATAGTTATAGTAGTGGTAGTGACTGGTTATAGTTATAGTAGTGGTAGTGACTGGTTATAGTTATAGTAGTGGTAGTGTCTACAGTAGTATGGTACGGGGTGGAGGACTAGGATGTTATAGTTATAGTAGTGGTAGTGGATGTTATAGTTTATGTTATAGTATGTATGGTAGTGACTGGTTATAGTTATAGTAGTGGTAGTGTACAGTAGTAATGGTAGTGACGGTTATAGTTATAGTAGTGGTAGTGACTGTTATAGTTATAGTAGTGGTAGTGACTGGTTATAGTTATAGTATGGTAGTGTTATAGTAATGGTAGTGACTGGTTATAGTTATGTAGTGGTAGTGATGGTTATAGTATGGTAGTGGTAGTGACTGGTTATAGTTATATTATGTAGTGACTGGTTATAGTTTTATATATTGGTAGTGACCTGGATTATATTTATATTCAGTGGTAGTGACTGGTTATAGTTATAGTAGTGGTAGTGACTGCAGTAGTAATGGTGGTGTGGAACGGTTATAGTTGCAAAAAAGTAGGTAGATTGACCAAGTAGATATAGCATGAACCTGTGAAAGTTGGTTTGGTGTATCAAGCTTCAAAGGTTGAAGAGTTACTGTTGGTTAGTTATATTATGCTAACTCATGCACATGTATATAGTTATTACTTAATAAAAGTTTTAAAGAATGTGAAGTTAGTATAGCATGAACCTGTGAAAGTTGGTTTGGTGTCTCTAGCTTGAACGGTTGAAGAGTTACAATTATTGTTGGTATGTATTATATGCAAATATATTCACATTTAAGAAGTTATAATTTATAGCGCAGACCAGAGCTGGACCAGAGCTAGTGCAGACCAGAGCAGTAGTTGTAGTCAGTAGTTGTGGTCAGCAGTTGTGGTTTTGTGGTGTTTGGTTGTGTGGTCAGTAGTTGTGGTCAGTAGTTGTGTGGTCAGTAGTTGTGGTTTTGTGGTGTTTGGTTGTGTGGTCAGTAGTTGTGGTCAGTAGTTGTGTGGTCAGCAGTGTTCAGTAGTTTTGTTCAGTAGTTGTAGTCACTAGTTGTGTGGTCAGTAGTTGCGTGGGTGTGGTCAGTAATTGTGGTCAGTAGTTGTGGTGGTAAGTAGTTATGGTGATTAGATGTGTGGCCAGTAGTTGTGTGGTTGTGGTCAGTAGTTGTAGTCAGTAGTTGTGTGGTTGTGGTCAGTAGTTGTGGTCAGTAGTTGTAGTCAGTAGTTGTGTGGTCTGTAGTTGTGTGGTCAATATTTGTGTGGTTGTGGTCAGTAGTTGTGGTCAGTAGTTGTAGTCAGTAGTTGTGTGGTCTGTAGTTGTGTGGTCTGTAGTTGTGTGGTTGTGGTCAGTAGTTGTGGTCAGTAGTTGTAGTCAGTAGTTGTAGTCAGTAGTTGTGTGGTCTGTAGTTGTGTGGTCTGTAGTTGTGTGGTTGTGGTCAGTAATTGTGGTCACTCTTCACCCTCATCATTTTTGCCCTCTGCATCTGTGAGTATCCACGGCTCCGTTTGGGCTGCTCAACACAGAGCTGTTAGTGGACGTTCGCTAAACTCAGACAAACAGCTGTCACTTTTTATGGGTAGAATTCCTAATCCGCTCTATCCAATCAGAGGGGTACAGCCCGCACTCCAAACTAGAGCACGGAGCATGATCCTGAGAAAGAGGACGACGCTAGTGAGCATTACCAATCTTCTCTTTATCATTCTAGGTCGCCCAGACCGGGGAAGCATTTGAAATCTTTGTGCTAGCTGTTCAGTCCGAAACAGATTTACAAATCATGGGAATTTGTGGAGCTATAAAGACGTTCTCTCTCTCTCTCTCTCTCTCTCTCTCTCTCTCAGAGTCAAGCATTGCTAGGCAACAGTAGCCTTGGCAACACTGCTCCCTTATGGCTAAAGCCAGTGTGAGAAACATGCTAACATACAGTACGTTTGTGCTTTAATACTAAATAAATACTGCACTTTGACCCACAAAACGTATTTGCTAGATTCATGATAGTGTTGTTGGACAAAGCAAGGAAAGTGAACTTCAAAACATTATGTAGTTTTATTGGAATTTGCAGCTGTCGTTGGTAAATAATTTATCTGCCAGCTTCTGACATGACTTACTGCAGCTAGAAAGAGCGCAGTTGATGGGTTACTAAAACATCTACTGATTGGTAGACGCTATTCCTAATCCGTTTTCAGATTTGACAAGCAGAGGAGTAGATGTTATACCCTCTATGTTTCTGTCTGACTTGTTGGAGGAGTGGTCAAAACGGCAGTTGTTTGGAAAAAGTTGGGGAAAAAATGTGGTAATGCAGTCACTAAAACAGCTGTATTGTTATACTGAACAAAAATATAAATGCAACATGCAACAATTTGCAACAAAGATTTTTCTGAGTTACAGTTCATATAAGGAAATCAGTCAATTGAAATAAATAAATTAGGCCCTAATCTATGGATTTCACATGACTGGGCAGGGGCGGAGCCATGGGTGGGCCTGGGAGAGCATAGGCCCACCCACTGGGGCCCCCCTTCCCCAGACGATCCCGCAGGTGAAGAAGCCGGATGTGGAGGTCCTGGGCTGGCGTGGTTACATGTGACCTGCGGTTGTGAGGCCGGTTGGACGTACTACCAAATCCTCTAAAACGACGATGGAGGCGGCTTATAGTAGAGAAATTAACATAGAATTATCTGGCAACAGCTCTGGTGGACATTCCTGCAGTCAGCATGCCAATTAAACGCTCCCTCAAAACTTGAGACATCTGTGGCATTGTGTTGTGTGACAAAACTGCACATATTAGAATGTTCTTTTATTGTCCCCAGCACAAGGTGCATCTGTGTAATAATCATTGTGTAAAGGTCATGCTTTAATCAGCTTCTTGATATGCCACACCTGTCAGGTGGATGGATAATCTTGACAAAACATAAAATGCTCACTAACAGGGATCTTAACAAATTTGTGCAGAACATCTGAGAGAAATAAGCTTTTTTGTGCGTATGGAAAATTTCAGGAAACTTTTATTTGTTTTTTATTTATTTATTCATGAACCATGGGACCAACACTTTACATGTTGCGGTTATATTTTTGTTCAGTATAGATCCGTAGCGGATATTTTGGATCCGCAAACAGATTTGAATAGAAGAGAAGTAGAGGAAGATTTCATACACTCTAACCTTTTGTCTAACTCTTTGGAATAGTGCTCAAAACGGCAGTTGTTTGCAAAAAAGTTACAGAAAATGTTGTTGTTGCGGTTACTAAAACAGCTGTAACTTTTTATCAGAATACGATTTTGTTCAAACGCCAGATTTGAGTAGCAGATAAGTAGAGGAAGATGTAAAACCCTATAACGTTTTGTCTGTTGTTGCAAAGCGGTCAAAGTAGCTGATTTTGTGTCAAAAGTTGCATTATTGCATTTACAGTGAACGGAAGTTGGATGTGATGATGTCACAATGAGGCCTATTAGAATCTTGAGGAAATCTAATGTAAGATGGAGGACAAAAAGGGGGGACAAAAAAATATAGAACTTCAAAAGTATTAAATATATCAAAAAGTTGCATACAAACACAATATTCCGGATCGATCTGCACGTTTTACAGTTTGAATGGCGTTTGTAGCTTCAACGTGTAGGAGGAGTAGTGTTCCAAAGAAGAAGAAGTATGTCGAAGACTTAGAATGGGACGTTTGCTTTGCAAGTCCCATTAACTACGCTCAGCTCATAAGGCCCCTTGTTGATGTGAGACCTAAGGCAATTGCCTCTTCTGCCTAATGGTAAATCCGCCAGTGCATCAACCTCTAAACAGTGCATAATAATTATCTGTCTGTCTCCCTACAGGATGTCAGAAGAATGACAACTGCATCCCCTAAGGAGGTCTCCCGAGTGGCGCAGTCTAAGGCACTGCATCGCAGTGCTAGCTGTGCCACTAGAGATCCTGGTTCGAATCCAGGCTCTGTCGTAGCCGGCCGCGACCGGGAGACCGATGGGGCGGCGCACAATTCGTCCAGGGTATGGGAGGGAATGGCCGGCAGGGATGTAGCTCAGTTGGTAGAGCATGGCGTTTGCAACGCAAGAGTTGTGGGTTCGATTCCCACGGGGGGCCAGTATGATTTTTCTTATTTATAATAATGTATGCACTCACTAACTGTAAGTCCCTCTGGATAAGAGCGTCTGCTAAATGACTAAAATGTAAAATGTAAAAACGTGAGGTCAGAGGTGCGAGGTCAACTCAGTGTGTAGTCTGGTCTGTCAATCTATCAAGAGCATGTGGAACAGCACAATACGAATAGATGGAATGTTAAACAGCATGCTATCATTGATCATTCCCAGCCTTTAACAGTGTATTGCTGCTTGTTCTTTGGAGATGTTGCACCACCACAGCAACTTACAGTGGCTTGCGAAAGTATTCACCCCCCTTGGCATTTTTCCTATCTTGTTGCCTTACAACCTAGAATTAAAATAGATTTTTTGGGGGTTTGTATCATTTGATTTATCACAACATGCCTACATTTACATTACATTTACATTTTAGTCATTTAGCAGACGCTCTTATCCAGAGCGACTTACAGGAGCAATTAGGGTTAAGTGCCTTGCTCAAGGGCACATTAACGTCATTTAGCAGACGCTCTTATCCAGAGCGACTCACAAATTGGTGCGTTCACCCTAAAGCCAGTGGGATAACCACTTTACAATTTGGGGGGGGGGGGGGGGGGGTTAGAAGGATTACTTTATCCTATCCCAGGTATTCCTTAAAGAGGTGGGGTTTCAAATGTCTCCGGAAGGTGGTGAGTGACTCCGCTGTCCTGGCGTCGTGAGGGAGCTTGTTCCACCACAGGCGGCAGGTAGTTTAGTGGGTAAGAGCGTTGTGCCAGTAACCGAAAGGTCGCTGGTTCTAATCCCCGAGCTGACTAGGTGAAAAATCTGTTGATGTGCCCTTGAGCAAGGCACTTAACCCTAATTGCTCCTGTAAGTCACTCTGGATAAGAGCGTCTGCTAAATGACAAAAAAAAAAAAAAAAGATGCAAAATATTTTTTGGTGTGAAACAAACAAGAAATAAGACAACAAAACAGAACTTGAGCGTGCATAACTATTCACCCCCCCCCCAAAGTCAGTACTTTGTAGAGCCACCTTTTAAAGCAATTACAGCTGCAAGTCTCTTGGGGTATGTCTCTATAAGCTTGGCACATCTAGCCACTGGGATTTTTGCCCATTCTAGAAGGCAAAACTGCTCCAGCTCCTTCAAGTTGGATGGGTTCCACTGGTGTACAGCAATCTTTAAGCCATACCACAGATTCTCAATTGGATTGAGGTCTGGGCTTTGACTAGACCATTCCAAGACATTTAAATGTTTGGGTTTGCACCAGACATAGCGTTTTCCTTGATGGCCAAAAAGCTCAATTTTAGTCTCATCTGACCAGAGTACCTTCTTCCATATGTTTGGGGAGTCTCCCACATGCCTTTTGGCGAACACCAAATGTGTTTGCTTATTTCTTTCTTTAAGCAATGGCTTTTTTCTGGCCACTCTTCCGTAAAGTCCAGCTCTGTGGAGTGTACGGCTTAAAGTGGTCCTATGGACAGATACTCCAATATCCGCTGTGGAGCTTTGCAGCTCCTTCAGGGTTATCTTTGGTCTCTTTGTTGCCTCTCTGATTAATGCCCTCCTTGCCTGGTCCGTGAGTTTTGGTGGGCGGCCCTCTCTTGGCAGGTTTGTTGTGGTGCCATTTTCTTTCTATTTTTTAATAATGGATTTATTGGTGCGCCGTGTGATATTCAAAGTTTCAGATATTTTTTTATACCCCAACCCTGATCTGTACTTCTCCACAACTTTGTCCCTGACCTGTTTGGAGAGCTCCTTGGTCTTCATGGTGCCGCTTGCTTGGTGGTGCCACTTGCTTAGTGGTGTTGCAGACTCTGGGCCATTCAGAACAGGTGTATACAGTTGAAGTCGGAAGTTTACATACACCTTAGCCAAATACATTAAAACTCAGTTTTTCACAATTCCTGAAATATAATCCTAGTAAGAATTCCCTGTTTTAGGTCAGTTAGGATCACCACTTTATTTTAAGAATGTGAAATGTCAGAATAATAGTAGAGAGAATGATTTATTTCAGCTTTTATTTATTTAATCACATTCCCAGTGGGTCAGAAGTTTACATACACTCAATTAGTATTTGGTAGCATTGCCTTTAAATTGTTTAACTTGGGTCAAACGTTTTCAGGTAGCCTTCCACAAGCTTCCACAATAAGTTGGGTGATTTTTGGCCCATTCCTCCTGACAGAGCTGGTGTAACTGAGTCAGGATTGTAGGCATCCTTGCTCGAAAACGCTTTTTCAGTTCTGCCCACAAACTTTCTATAGGATTGAGGTCAGTGCTTTGTGATGGCCACTCCAATACCTTGACTTTGTTGTCCTTAAGCCATTTTGCCACAACTTTGGAAGTATGCTTGGGGTCATTGTCCATTTGGAAGACCCATTTGTGAGCAAGCTTTAACTTCCTGACTGATGTCTTGAGATGTTGCTTCAATATATCCACATAATTTCCCTTCCTCATGATGCCATCTATTTTGTGAAGTGCACCAGTCCCTCCTGCAGCAAAGCAACCCTACAACATTATGCTGCCACCCCCGTGCTTCACGGTTGGGATGGTGTTCTTCGGCTTGCAAGCGACCCCCTTTTTCCTCCAAACATAACGATGGCCATTATGGCCAAACAGTTCTATTTTTGTTTCATCAGACCAGAGTACATTTGTCCAAAAAGTACGATCTTTGTCCCCATGTACCGTTGCAAACCGTAGTCTGGCTTTTTTTATGGCGGTTTTGGAGCAGTGGCTTCTTCCTTGCTGAGCGGCCTTTCAGGTTATGTCGATATAGGACTCCTTTTACTGTGGATATAGATACTTTTGTACCTGTTTCCTCCAGCATCTTCACAAGGTCCTTTGCTGTTGTTGTGGGATTGATTTGCACTTTTCGCACCAAAGTACGTTCATCTCTAGGAGACAGAACGCATCTCCTTCCTGAGCGGTATGACGGCTGTGTGGTCCCATGGTGTTTATACTTGCGTACTATTGTTTGTACAGATGAACGTGGTACCTTCAGGCGTTTGGAAATTGCTCCCAAGGATGAACCAGACTTGTGGAGGTCTACAATTGTTTTTCAGAGGTCTTGGCTGATTTCTTTTGATTTTCCCATGATGTCAAGCAAAGAGGCACTGAGTTTGAAGGTAGGCCTTGAAATACATCCACAGGTACACCTCCAATTGACTCAAATTATGTCAATTAGCCTAACAGAAGCTTCTAAAGCCATTACATCATTTTCTGGAATTTTACAAGCTGTTGAAAGGCACAGTCAATTTAGTGTATGTAAACTTCTGACCCACTGGAATTGTGATACAATGAATTATAAGTGAAATAACCTGTCTGTAAACAATTGTTGGAAAAATTACTTGTGTCATGCACAAAGTAGATGTCCTAACCGACTTGCCAAAACTATAGTTTGTTAACAAGAAATGTGTGGAGTGGTTAAAAAACGAGTTTTAATGACTCCACTGAGATGATGTGACAGATCATGTGACACTTAGATTGGACACAGGTGGACTTAATTTAACTAATTATGTGACTTCTGAAGGTAATTGGTTGCACCAGATCTTATTTAGGGGCTTCATAGCAAAGGGGGTGAATACATATGCACGCACCACTTCTCCGTTATTTATTTTTTAGAATTTTTTGAAACAAGTAATTTTTTTCATTTCACTTCACCAATTTGGACTATTTTGTGTATGTCCATTACATGAAATCCAAATCAAAATCCATTTAAATTACAGGTTGTAACGGAACTAAATAGGAAAAACGCCAAGGGGGATGAATACTTTTGCAAGGCGCTGTACATATTACCTCTCTTTCTTGCTGCCGAGCTTGTTTCCTGTGTACTGGTCTCCATATCCAATCAGGTCGAGTTGACGGGAGAACACGTTCACACGGTTTCCAACAAACAGGTCCTCCTGGTGAAGCTCATCGTATTTGGTCCGCCTCAGGAAGGTACGCTGGTTCTTCACATCAAACTGGAAAGAAAACAAAATCTAATTTCTAGCAGGTCCAAAGAAAGTAACACAAGACCTGAGCATTTCAAGCCTGAGTATTCACTGAGGAAAAAAAAAAAACAGATGACTTGTTTTATGCAGATAGACATGAGCTGATAGTTTCTTCAATAAAGTACCGCAGTATGAGTCATAATATCCTTAAAACCTAGCGGTCAAACAAGGAAATGGTTCCAATCATTTTAACACCATTAATTTTTCCAATAGGGGATTTTAGAAACACTTAAAATAAGGGCTGTGTTTTGTGTAGGCTTACCCTGGAGTGACGTTTTGATAACCATGTAAATCTCTCTAAGACAGGGTGACTTTTATCAATTTATATTTGCTTGTATATACCCCCAAAACTGAAATGCTAATTAACTGCTACTGTGGCTATCATAAAGAACTACAAATGCCATGATGATCTGAACGAGACTGCCGAATTCGAGGCAAAGGTAAGAATCTCTGGATTAACGATCTAATGTTAGCTAAATTTAGTAATGAATAAATTGGCAACATTTCTATAATTGACAATTCTGTGAACCGTCTTGTGCAAGTTTTAAATTGACACAATACTTGTTAGCAAAGGTGTCTGCTATAGATGACCTGTAGGAGATTGCAGGGATTTGTAGTCTTGCATGATGTCTACTTTGATGCTAATTAGCATTTTCGAATCTGAGAGCAAATGGAGCCGAATATATAAATAAAAGTCACCTTGTCGGAGAGAGATTTACATGGTTATCAAAACGTCACGCCACGGTAAGCCTACACGAAACACAGCCCTTATTTTAAATGTTTCTAAAATTCCCTATGGGAAAAATGAATGGTGGAAATACGATTGGAACCATTTCCCTGTTTGACCGCTAGGATTATGGGTATTATGAGGGGCTCTATTCTAGACATTATTGAGCCACTAGTTTTCTCAGAGGAATCTATCAAAATGGGGATATGACTTGTAAACAAAGTAGTTAAACATTAAACTGAAATGCACTTTGTATGGTACATGTTGCAACACTGATAGTGAAGGGTCAACGTCAGGGCGTTTACATGTTGCAACACTGATAGTGAAGGGTCAACGTCAGGGCGTTTACATGTTGCAACACTGATAGTGAAGGGTCAACGTCAGGGCGTTTACATGTTGCAACACTGAGAGTGAAGGGTCAACGTCAGGGCATTTACATGTTGCAACACTGATGTTGAAGGGTCAACGTCAGGGCGTTTACATGTTGCAACACTGATGTTGAAGGGTCAACGTCAGGGCGTTTACATGTTGCAACACTGATGTTGAAGGGTCAACGTCAGGGCGTTTACATGTTGCAACACTGATGTTGAAGGGTCAACGTCAGGGCGTTTACATGTTGCAACACTGATGTTGAAGGGTCAACGTCAGGGCGTTTACATGTTGCAACACTGATGTTGAAGGGACAACGTCAGGGCGTTTACATGTTGCAACACTGATGTTGAAGGGACAACGTCAGGGCGTTTACATGTTGCAACACTGATGTTGAAGGGACAACGTCAGGGCGTTTACATGTTGCAACACTGATGTTGAAGGGACAACGTCAGGGCGTTTACATGTTGCAACACTGATGTTGAAGGGACAACGTCAGGGCGTGTGGATGTGATACCCTGGTTTGGTTCCCTGGACCCTGGCACATTGCCAGAAAAAAAGGCCTCTATTCACTTTCATGTATACTGAACAAATATTTAAAACGCAACATCTTCCACGATTTTACTGAGTTCATATAAGAAAATCAGTCAATTGAAATATATTCATTAGGCCCTAATCTATGGATTTCACATGACTGGGCAGGGGCGGAGCCATGGGTGGGTCTGGGATGGCATAGGCCCACCCACTGGGGAGCCAGGCCCAGCCAATCAGAATGAGTTTTTCCCACAAAAGGGCTGTATTACAGACAGAAATACTCCTCAATTTCATCAGCTGTCCAGGTGGCTGGTTAAAGATGATCCCGCAGGTAAAGAAGCCAGATGTGGAGGTCCTGGACTGGCGTGGTTACACGTGGTCTGCGGTTGTGAGGCCGGGTGGACGTACTGCCAAATTCTCTAAAATGACGTTGGAGGTGGATTATGGTAGAGAAATTAACATTACATTCTCTGGCAAGAGCTCTGGTGGACATTCCTGCAAAACTTGAGACATCTGTGGCATTGTGTTATGTGACAAAACTGCACATTTTAGAGTGGACTTTTATTGTCCCCAGCACAAGGTGCACCTGTGTAATGATCATGCTGTTTAATCAGCTTCTTGATATGTCACACCTGTTTGGTGGATGGATTATCCTGGCAAAGGAGAAATGCTCACTAACAGGGATGTAAACACAATTGTGAAAAAAATATGAGATAAATATGTTTTTTGTGCATATGGAACATTTCTGGGATCTTTTATATCAGGTCATGAAACAGGGGATCATCACTTTACATGTTGCGTTTATATTTTTGTTCAGTTTATTTTAAGTAACTTCAGGGTAGGCTTTGCAAGACACAGATCCTACATCGTACAAGCCTGAAGCTCAGACAGAGGACAATATGTAAGATTGAAAAGGGCGAGTAGAAATAGATCTAAAGACACTTTTGGTCCTCAAAACATCCTCTGGTATCAGCATCTTCCCCACACTGCCTACACCACGGGGCCGTGCCATTACCTAGCTATCTTACCATCTCCACAGAGCCATCTTTGGGGTAGAACAGCAGCTGGTAACGGCGCAGTAGAGCAGCACTGGGGTCATACCACTCTGCCAGGAAGGCAAAACGCTCCTCCTAAAGACAGGACAACAGCGGGAAGCAGAGGGATGTCATGACAGTGACCTAACACAGGTTAAGGGTGCAGGTTACAAGGGTGTAAATCAATTCAAATCAAATTTTATTTGCCACATGCGCCGAATACAACAGGTGTAGACTTTACAGTGAAATGCTTACCAATAATGTTAAGTCAAAAATAGATAAGTAAAAAATAAAAATGTGTTCGAGACCACCTAAAGCAAGACCAATTCAAGACCAAGACCGGAGCAAATGGAGTCAGAGTAAAGACCGGAGGGGGCCAAACCGAGTCGAGACCGAGACCGGGAGAGGGACAAGGGGGCCAAGACAAGACCGAGACCAAATGTGAGTCCAATTCAAGACCATGATTGTACTTTTGTCAAATCACCACCATAATAAAAGTTGAAAATGTCCAGTATTTCTGAGTTCATATTTCACAACAACATTTAGAGTCTTTAGACATTCAGAATAGTGAAAAAATGCATGCTGGGGGAAAACAGAGCCACTCACCACTTACTAACCCAAACACAGTGGGGAACAATGGGCCTTCTACGCCTTCAGAGAAGGGCTAAGGATTGATAAAATTATTATTATTATAATGACAATTATATTATTATTTTCAATGATGTTCTGATTTAATCTCGTCCATTTTTGTTGGAAAGGGTTAACACTGAAGAGGAAAAAAATATCCAATCAGGGTTTTTCTTTGCTGGTCTCTGGGGAGATACATCTAGCTAGCTAGCTAAGTCAGCCATTGGCTAGGCCATCAGAATCTAGATAAAGGCATCTGCCATTCAACTGTATTAGGGCAACATTTTGGAGTGACAGTGGAATCAACCAATCACATTTTGACTTAATGGGTGGGACTGTTTTTAAAAAAACGTATGGAAACTTCTGCCTTCTTGAAGGCCAACAGGTAATAATATAAATAATAATAATATAATATGCCATTTAGCAGACGCTTTTATCCAAAGCGACTTACAGTCATGCGTGCATACATTTTTTTTTGTGTATGGGTGGTCCCGGGGATCGAACCCACTACCCTGGCGTTACAAGCGCCGTGCTCTACCAGCTGAGCTACAGGTCACCGCGCAATAGCGAGCAGTAGTTTTCCCGCGGTCTAGCTAGCTAGCTTTGGTTGTCGGCTAGTTTGCAGCGGCAGCAGCAAATGTAATCAAAGAGGATGTTTTTTAGCTTCTCCCTTTTGAAGAATAACTTTCAACAAGAAGTTAAGTTTCAAATTATCATCATCTGGTGAGTGAAACTGTGTTTTTTATTGCAGCTTGCTGTTGTTAGCCATCTCTTTTGAAAATAACTTATGTGAGTGACACATTGTTGCATTTAAAGTGGAACTGACAGCATTTTAGCAACATGAAATCTTATTCAAATCTGTTCATATTCACCCCCAGGAAGAATATGACACTTTTTAAACAAGCGACCACTTAGATATGGTCATTTTCACATTTTCATAAATTCTTAGAATGTTTGTGAATTACGTATACTAAGGCATTTGTGAAAATTCTATAGAAATATAGAGTGGGAAAGCGGCTATGCATTTGGACAATTAATAGACACTGCAGTAAATAAAACCGAATAAAAACATCTGTCTTGTCCAGGACCGGAGTCTACACAGACCGGTGCACCGTAGCCAATCAGAGCTACAGTAGGCTTTCATACAAACAAGCCATTTGCCACACGGACCTGCCATCATTCACTTTGAACTGGACTGTGTGTTTACAGGCAGTTGCAACAGCGCGACTTTAGATCATTAGAACGTATTCGTCGAAAGCCACAAAATACACCTGAATGGATTTCTGCAAATATGTAAACATCACGGGAGTCCTCTTACATTTGGGAACTTTATAGTCCTATTGATCAAACAACCATGAAAAGGGTAGGCTCTCTCTCCCTCAGTTATGCACATCAACAACAAGATCAACAACTAATGCTAGCCAGAGCAAGAGGAGCTAAAATCTAATGAAGGAACATTAGATAAACTCTCTCAAACTTTTTCAGCTAGTTGGCCATCAAACTTGCCCTAATAAACGATGGAGAATTGTAGCCTCCTTGTCCGTCTGCAGCTTGCCTGCCAATGCATGCTTGTCCCAACCAAGCACCCAAGCTAACTTGGTAAAGTTGGCTAGCTTGCTAGCTAGCTACTTCCAGACACAAATGATGGGGCTTTACTTGGCTCATCGCGCTCTAGCGACTCCTTGTGGCGGGCCGGGCACCTGCAGGCTGACTTCGGTTGTCAGTTGAACGGTGTTTCCTCCTACACATTGGTGCAGCTGGCTTCCGGGTTAACCGGGCGGGTGTTAGGAAGCGCGGTTCGGTGGGTCATGTTTCAGAGGACCTTAGCCTCTCCCGAGCCCGTTGGGGAGTTGCAGCGATGAGACAAGATCATAATCGGGGAAAAAAAGGGGGGAAAATACCCAACAAATATATAAAAAATATATATAATAACACAAACCTGTCACACACTGAAGGCCTATAGGTTTGCCACTGCGCAAACATGTCTATAATAGATATTAAGGCTGTTAAGATACTGTATTAATGTTTCAAGAGAGTTGTGTATATATTTGGCCTGGCCAAGCGGTTTTATGCGCTTACTGAATGGAAGCTGATAATTATGACGTTTTTTACTCTGCAGGTCTCGGGAAGAAATTACGAGTCCTCACTGCCCGAGACCGAGTACAAATGTATTCGACACTGAGACAAGACACTGAGGGGTACACTACAGAACACTAACTGAATTGACCTTATAGCTCATTAATCCATTAGGCCTCCATTTATATTTATTCAGGCTATCATGACCATGTTAAATTATTCAAGATGGTCCACTTTAAAGTCTGAAGTACACTAAATGCTTAGCCATCATTGACTCCACACTGCCCTTCGTTAGTCTCGCCTTTGACTTGAGGACAAACAGAGCTGGGGAGGCTATTTTTACCCTGCCATCATCAGCATAGCGGCGACAGAGCTGACAATAAAAGCTCTCTATCCAAACACACAGTCTAGAGGCCATACTGTCTGTCATTAAACCTTCCAAAGTAGATTATTCCAGAAACTTTAATTATATTATTTAGGCACAGATAAGTAAATAACCATGATCAAGTGACTCTGCTAGAATACAAAGAAGTCACAGAGGTACCAACGTAATATCAACCCCTGCATTCGGAAGCTGCTGAGGTATGGAATTTAACAAGGTTGAAAAGGAAGTTTTTAGGTGATATTTGATCTATTTCATGCTGGAAATTGTGGACAGCTTGTAGACATTAGGTAGATCAAGTTTCAGACAGTACAAAGAGGGGTAGAGTTGACCCAAGGACAACCAGCTATCTATATTGGGATTGATTTGCCAGAGGAAAAAACAGCTATCTATCCTTGGGATTGATTTGACCGAGGGACAACCAGCTATCTATCCTTGGGATTGATTTGACCGAGGGACAACCAGCTATCTATCCTTGGGATTGATTTGACCGAGGAACAACCCTTGGGATTGATTTAACCGAGGAACAACCAGCTATCTATCATTGGAGGTGACTTGACCGAGGAACAAGAAGCTATGTATCCATGGAATTGATTTGACTGAGGAACAACCTGCTATCTATCCTTGGGATTGATTTGACAGAGGAAGACAAATTATAGGTAAAAGTGCTAAACATTGGCATACAATTAAAATGAGTCAGCTAACTCCTCCTGATTGGGTAAATGAGTCAGCTAACTCCTCCTGATTGGGTTAAATGAGTCAGCTAACTCCTCCTGATTGGGTTAAATGAGTCAGCTAACTCCTCCAATTGGTTAAATGAGTCAGCTAACTCCTCCTGATTGGGTTAAATGAGTCAGCTAACTCCTCCTGATTGGTTAAATGAGTCAGCTAACTCCTCCTGATTGGGTAAATGAGTCAGCTAACTCCTCCCAATTGGTTAAATGAGTCAGCTAACTCCTCCCAATTGGTTAAATGAGTCAGCTAACTCCTCCTGATTGGGTTAATGAGTCAGCTAACTCCTCCTGATTGGTTAAATGAGTCAGCTAACTCCTCCTGATTGGTTAAATGAGTCAGCTAACTCCTCCTGATTGGGTAAATGAGTCAGCTAACTCCTCCTGATTGGGTAAATGAGTCAGCTAACTCCTCCTGATTGGGTAAATGAGTCAGCTAACTCCTCCTGATTGGGTAAATGAGTCAGCTAACTCCTCCTGATTGGGTAAATGAGTCAGCTAACTCCTCCTGATTGGGTATATGAGTCAGCCTCCTGCTCCGTGGCTTGACGACTCATTGCGAGCTCACAGAAGAGGACTCCGGGCAGCCGAGCAGAAATGGAGGAAAACTAGACTCCCTGCGGACCCGTCATCTTTTCACTCCCTCCTCTCTACATTCTCTTCCTCTGTTTCCGCTGCGAAAGCCACTTTCTACCACTCTAAATTTCAAGCCTCTGCCTCTAACCCTAGGAAGCTCTTTGCCACCTTCTCCTCCCTGCTGAATCCTCCTCCTCCTCCCCCTCCCTCTCTGTGGATGACTTCGTCAACCATTTTGAAAAGAAGGTTGACGACATCCGATCCTCATTTATTAAGTCAAATGACACTGCTGGTCCTGCTCACACTGCCCTACCCTATGCTTTGACTTCTTTCTCCCCTCTCTCTCCAGATGAAATTTGGCGACTTGTGACGGCAGGCCGCCCAACAACCTGCCCGCTTGACCCTATCCCCTCCTCTCTTCTCCAGACCATTTCCGGAGACCTTCTCCCTTACCTCACCTCGCTCATCAACTCATCCTTGACCGCTGGCCATGTCCCTTCCGTCTTCAAGAGAGCGAGAGTTGCACCCCTCCTCAAAAAACCTACACTCGATCCCTCCGATGTCAACAACTACAGACCAGTATCCCTTCTTTCTTTTTTCTCCAAAACTCTTGAGCTTGCCGTCTCTAGCCAACTCTCCTGCTATCTCTCTCAGAATGACCTTCTTGATCCAAACCAGTCAGGTTTCAAGACTGGTCATTCAACTGAGACTGCTCTTCTCTGTGTCACGGAGGCTCTCTGCACTGCTAAAGCTAACTCTCTCTCCTCTGCTCTTATCCTTCTAGACCTATCCGCTGCCTTTGATACTGTGAACCATCAGATCCTCCTCTCCACCCTCTCCGAGTTGGGCATCTCCGGCGCTGCTCACTCTTGGATTGCGTCCTACCTGACAGGTCGCTCCTACCAGGTGGCGTGGCGAGAATCTGTCTCCGCACCAAGTGCTCTCACCACTGGTGTCCCCCAGGGCTCAGTTCTAGGCCCTCTCCTATTCTCTCTATACACCAAGTCACTTGGCTCTGTCATATCCTCACATGGTCTCTCCTATCATTGCTACGCAGACGACACACAATACATTTTCTCCTTTCCCCCTTCTGATAACCAGGTGGCGAATTGCATCTCTGCATGTCTGGCAGACATATCAGTGTGGATGTCGGATCACCACCTCAAGCTGAACCTCAGCAAGACGGAGCTGCTCTTCCTCCCGGGGAAGGACTGCCCGCTCCATGATCTCGCCATCACGGTTGACAACTCCATTGTGTCCTCCTCCCAGAGTGCAAAGAACCTTGGCGTGACCCTGGACAACACCCTGTCATTCTCCGCTAACATCAAAGCGGTGACCCGATCCTGCAGGTTCATGCTCTACAACATTCGCAGAGTACGACCCTACCTTACACAGAAAGCGGCACAGGTCCTAATCCAGGCACTTGTCATCTCCTGTCTGGATTACTGCAACTCGCTGTTGGCTGGGCTCCCTGCCTGTGCCATTAAACCCCTACAACTCATCCAGAATGCTGCAGCCCGTCTGGTGTTCAACCTTCCCAAGTTCTCTCATGTCACCCCGCTCCTCCGCACACTCCACTGGCTTCCAGTTGAGGCTTGCATCTACTACAAGACCATGGTGCTTGCCTACGGAGCTGTGAGGGGAACGGCACCTCCATACCTTCAGGTTCTGATCAGACCCTACACCCAAACGAGGGCACTACATTCATTCACCTCTGGCCTGCTAGCTCCCCTACCTCTACGGAAGCACAGTTCCCGCTCAGCCCAGTCAAAGCTATTCGCTGCTCTGGCACCCCAATGGTGGAACAAGCTCCCCCACGAAGCCAGGACAGCAGAGTCACTGACCACCTTCCGGAGACACTTGAAACCCTACCTCTTTAAGGAATACCTGGAATAGTATAAAGTAATCCTTCTTCCCCCACCCCACCCCCCAAAAAAAGTTGAATGCACCAATTTGTATGTCGCTCTGGATAAGAGCGTCTGCTAAATGATGTAAATGTAAATGTAAGCTAACTCCTCCTGATTGGTTAAATGAGTCAGCTAACTCCTCCTGATTGAGTAAATGAGTCAGCTAATGCCTCCTGATTGGTTAAATGAGTCAGCTAACTCCTCCTGATTGAGTAAATGAGTCAGCTAACCCTCCTTATTGGTTTGAGTAAATGAGTCAGCTAACTCCTCCTGATTGGGTTAAATGAGTCAGCTAACTCCTCCTGATTGAGTAATGAGTCAGCAACTCCTCCTGATTGAGTAAATGAGTCAGCTAGCTTTCTATTGGTAAATGAGTCAGCTAGCTCTCTGATTGAGTAAATGAGTCAGCTAACTCCTCCTGATTGAGTAAATGAGTCAGCTAACTCCTCCTGATTGAGTAAATGAGTCAGCTAACTCCTCCTGATTGAGTAAATGAGTCAGCTAACTCCTCCTGATTGAGTAAATGAGTCAGCTAACTCCTCCCTGATTGGAGTAAAATGAGTCAGCTAACTCCTCCTGATTGAGTTAAATGAGTCAGCTAACGCCTCCTGATTGGGTAAATGAGTCCGCTACACTCCTCCTGTTGGGTAAATGAGTCCAACTAAACTCCTCCGACTTGGTTTAAATGAAGTTCAGCTAACTCCTCCTGATTGGTCAATTGAGTCAGCTTAACTCCATCTGATTGAATCCCTGTAAAGTGCATGTAAACAGCTAACTCTCCTCTGAATGAGCAACGCTGTTGTGTTCACTACCCATCAGTTCTCTCACTCCTGATCCCACACTCCAATGCTTCCAATGAAGTCATCCGCTAAAGACCATGTGCTTGATTGGAGCAGTGAGTGGAAGGCAACCCCTGATTAGGTATGATAGTCCCTAACCCAACGAGGAATTGCGTTATCCACTCAGTACTCCTCCTCTTGAAGTACAGGAGCCAGTCAAAACTGTCTCCTGATTGGTTAATGGTGGAACAACTCCTCACGACGAGGATAGGGAGTCACTCACCACCTCCGGAGACATTAAAACCCCACTCTAAGATACCTGATAGGCTAAAGTATGCCTTCTAACCCCCCCCCCCCAAATTGTAAAGGGTTATCAGCTATAGGTGAACGCTCCATTGTGAGTCGCTCTGGTTAGGCGTGCTAATGAAATGGCCCTGAGCAGCACTTAACTAATCTCCTGAAGTCGCTCTGGGTAAAGCGTCTGCTAAATGACTAAAACTGATGTAAATGAGTAAATGAGTCAGCTAACTCCTCCTGAGTGAGTAAATGAGTCAGCTAACTCCTCCTGATTGGTTAAATGAGTCAGCTAACTTTTTCTTATTAGGTAAATGAGTCAGCTAACTCCTTCCTGATTGGGTAAGAGTGCCTTCTACATTAAAATACATAGCCAAACACTGTATCGGCTAAGTAGTGAATCATCACTGACTCATAACTAGAGCTGTTGTCAATGTGTATTGATTTAACACTGGGTCAATCACTAACACCAATTTTACAGAGTTGATGATTTTGCACTAGGCCAGAGTGTGCCCTCTACAAATTGAAATCAATCACTGGCTGTGTCTGAAATTTCACCCTGCACCCTATATAGTGCACTACTTTTGACCAGAACTCTATAGGCCCTGGTCAAAAGCAGTGCACTATATAGTGAATAGGGTGACATTTAAGACACTGCCATTGACTCTAAAGCCCCATGTCGTTGCATACTTGGGGCATGCGGATGTCACTGACGCTCGTTTAATGTGAGCGGGCCAGAGATGCAATCTGAGGGCTACTGATCCTGTTTTGAGCAGTCCCAGACATCCCAATATGTTCAAACGTTTGATTTGTAGACTCTCGAGCAGGAGCCATGACTTTAACCAAAGTGTCAAATCGTTACAGCTCTGAATTTCACAAGCAGAATTTCACAAGCAATGTTATTCAATTCAAAATGTTGGCTAGATATTTCAACTCTACATGGCAAGCGTCAATGTCTGACTGAAAACATTTTATGAGGCTGCTTTTTGCCACAGCTCATTGTAGCTACGTTAACAATCTAATCACGTCATTGTTTTGGCGAGACGGCGTGGTGGTATGGAGAATCCTCACGACCAAGTTGAGGTCCTCTGTAGCTCAGCTGGTAGAGCACGGCGCTCGTAACGCCAGGGTAGTGGGTTCGATCCCCGGGACCACCCATACGTAAAAATGTATACGCACATGACTGTAAGTCGCTTTGGATAAAAGCGTCTGCTAAATGGCATATTATTATTATTATTATTATTATTATTATTAAGAATCTTGTAGTGTGTGACCCCCCCCTGTCCGTCCGTCTCTGCCACATAATTTAGTATACGCACCACTACGTTGGCAAGACAAAAAACTACAGGAAAGTTGAATGTGAGAGGCTGAACAATGTTAGGATTTTGAAAGTAGTGTAGTGTACACCCAGCCTAAACTAACACCTGTGCTAGCCAGGCCAAGTTCTGATAACTAGATCCATGTGGGTCTCCAGCCACACAGAGCAGAGCAGGGCTTTCGTTTCAGCCAGCTCTGGGAAGAGAACGATCTGCCATAGTTTCTCAGACACCTGCTGTCCAACATTGCTATCATTGGAAACATACCCTGCTGCTGCCTGCACTAAACTAAGGCAGATCAATATTCCTCACGAAATGAATCACGTACAGTGAGCGATAGACTAGGTAAGAAGAGATTGTTACACAGTAAATACAGAATGCAGCTTATACCGTGGTTGTGGAGCTAAAGGGCTTAAACCTGCTTAGAAAATGGTACTGGTCCATATTCCCAAAGAGCCTCAGAGCGCTGATCTGAGTATCTAGTCCCCCTGTCTTATTCATTATGATCCAAAAAAGGCAAAACTGACCCTGGATCAGCACTCCTACTAACATTACAATACATTCATAACAGATTTCACAGCACACTAAGTGTGTGCCCTCAGGCCCCTACTCCACTACCACATACAGTGGGGAGAACAAGTATTTGATACACTGCCGATTTTGCAGGTTTTCCTACTTACAAAGCATGTAGAGGTCTGTCATTTTTATCATAGGTACACTTCAACTGTGAGAGACGGAATCTAAAACAAAAATCCAGAAAATCACATTGTATGATTTTTAAGTAATTCATTTGCATTTTATTGCATGACATAAGTATTTGATCACCTACCAACCAGTAAGAATTCCGGCTCTCACAGACCTGTTAGTTTTTCTTTAAGAAGCACTCCTGTTCTTCACTCATTACCTGTATTAACTGCACCTGTTTGAACTCGTTACCTGTATAAAAGACACCTGTCCACACACTCAATCAAACAGAATCCAACCTCTCCACAATGGCCAAGACCAGAGAGCTGTGTAAGGACATCAGGGATAAAATTGTAGACCTGCACAAGGCTGGGATGGGCTACAGGACAATAGGCAAGCAGCTTGGTGAGAAGGCAACAACTGTTGGTGCAATTATTAGAAAATGGAAGAAGTTCAAGATGACGGTCAATCACCCTTGGTCTGGGGCTCCATGCAAGATCTCACCTCGTGGGTCATCAATGATCATGAGGAAGGTGAGGGATCAGCCCAGAACTACACGGCAGGACCTGGTCAATGAGCTGAAGAGAGCTGGGACCACAGTCTCAAAGAAAACCATTAGTAACACACTACGCCGTCATGGATTAAAATCCTGCAGCGCATGCAAGGTCCCCCTGCTCAAGCCAGCGCATGTCCAGGCCCGTCTGAAGTTTGCCAATGATTATCTGGATGATCCAGAGGAGGAATGGGAGAAGGTCATGTGGTCTGATGAGACAAAAATAGAGCTTTTTGGTCTAAACTCCACTCGCCTTGTTTGGAGGAAGAAGAAGGATGAGTACATCCCCAAGAACACCATCCCAACCGTGAAGCATGGAGGTGGAAACATCATTCTTTGGAGATGCTTTTCTGCAAAGGGGACAGGACGACTGCACCGTATTGAGGGGAGGATGGATGGGGCCATGTATCGTGAGATCTTGGCCAATAACCTCCTTCCCTCAGTAAGAGCATTGAAGATGGGTTGTGGCTGGGTCTTCCAGCATGACAACGACCCGAAACACACAGCCAGGGCAACTTTGTGGTCCTCTGTAGCTCAGCTGGTAGAGCACGGCGCTTGTAACGCCAAGGTAGTGGGTTCGATCCCCGGGACCACCCATACACAAAAAATTTATGCACGCATGACTGTAAGTCGCTTTGGATAAAAGCGTCTGCTAAATGGCATATTATTATTAAGGAGTGGCTCCGTAAGAAGCATCTCAAGGTCCTGGAGTGGCCTAGCCAGTCTCCAGACCTGAACCCAATAGAAAATCTTTGGAGGGAGCTGAAAGTCCGTATTGCCCAGCGACAGCCCCGAAACCTGAAGGATCTGGAGAAGGTCTGTATGGAGGAGTGGGCCAAAATCCCTGCTACAGTGTGTGCAAACCTGGTCAAGACCTACAGGAAACGTATGATCTCTGTAATTGCAAACAAAGGTTTCTGTACCAAATATTAAGTTCTGCTTTTCTGATGTATCAAATACTTATGTCATGCAATAAAATGCAAATGAATTACTTAAAAATCATACAATGTGATTTTCTGGATTTTTGTTTTAGATTCCGTCTCTCACAGTTGAAGTGTACCTATGATAAATATTACAGACCTCTACATGCTTTGTAAGTAGGAAAACCTGCAAAATCGGCAGTGTATCAAATACTTGTTCTCCCCACTGTATCTATAACACAAAATCCATGTGTAAGTGTGTGTATAGTGCGTATGTTATTGTGTGTTTGTATGCATGTGTCTATGTTTGTGTTGCTTCATAGTCCCTGCTGTTCCATAAGGTGTATTTGTATCTGTTTTTTAAATCTGATTCTAATGCTTGCATCAGTTACTTGATGTGGAATAGAGTTCCATGTAGTCATGGCTCTATGTAGTACTGTGCGCCTCCCATAGTCTGTTCTGGACTTGGGGACTGTGAAGAGACCTCTGGTGGCATGTCTTGTGGGGTATGCATGGGTGTCCGAGCTGTGTGCCAGTAGTTCAAACAGACAGCTCGGTGATTTCAACATGTCAATACCTCTCACAAACACAAGCAGTGATGAAGTCAATCTCTCCTCCACTTTGAGCCAGGAGAGATTGACATGCATATTATTAACGTTTGCTCTCTGTGTACATCCAAAGGCCAGCCTTGCTGCCCTGTTTTGAGCCAATTGCAATTTTCCTAAGTCTCTCTTTGTGGCACCTGACCACACGACTGAACAGTAGTCCAGGTGCGACAAAACTAGAGCCTGTAGGACCTGCCTTGTTGATTGTGCTGTTAAGAATGCAGAGCAGCGCTTTATTATGGACAGACTTCTCCCCATCTTAGCTACTGTTGTATCAACATGTTTTGACCATGACAGTTTACAATCCAGGGTTACTCCAAGCAGTTTAGTCTCCTCAACTTGGTCAATCTCCACATTATTTATTACAAGATTTAATTGAGGTTTGGAGTTTAGTGAATGATTTGTTCCAAATACAATGTTTTTAGTTTTAGAAATATTTAAGACTAACTTATTCCTTGCCACCCACTCTGAAACTAACTGCAACTCTTTGTTAAGTGTTGCAGTCATTTCAGTCGCTGTAGTAGCTGACATGTATAGTGTTGAGTGATCTGCATACATAGACACTCTGGCTTTACTCAAAGCCAGTGGCATGTCGTTAGTAAAGATTGAAAAAAGTAATGGGCCTAGACAGCTGCCCTGTGGAATTCATTTACATCATTTAGCAGACGCTCTTATCCAGAGCAACTTACAAATTGGTGCATTCAACTTATGATAGCCAGTGGGACAACCACTTTTTTTTTAATTTTGTTGGAGAGGCTTCCATTAAAGAACACCCTCTGTGTTCTGTTAGACAGGTAACTCTTTATCCACAATATAGCAGGGGGTGTAAAGCCATAACACATACGTTTTTCCAGCAGCAGACTATGATCGATAATGTCAAAAGCTGCACTGAAGTCTAACAAAACAGCCCCCACAATCTATTTATCATCAATTTCTCTCAGCCAATCATCAGTCATTTGTGTAAGCGCTGTGCTTGTTGAATGTCCTTCTCTATAAGCATGCTGAAAGTTTGTTGTCTGATTTGTTGTCTGAATTTGTTGTCTGAATGAGCCATCTGATTCAATGAATGATGGAGCTGAGTTTGCCATTTTGTTTACTATAAAATAGCATTGTATCTGGTCAAACACCATTTTTTCCAACAGTTTACTAAGGGTTGGTAACAGGCTGATTGGTCGGCTATTTGAGCCAGTAAAGGGTGCTTAGTTAGCGGAATGACTTTTGCTTCCCTCCAGGCCTGGGGGCGCACACATTCTAGTAGGCTTAGATTGAAAATATGGCAAATAGGAGTGGCAATATCGTCCGCTATTATCCTCAGTAATTTTCCATCCAAGTTGTCAGACCCCGGTGGCTTGTCATTGTTGATAGACAACAATAATTTTTTCACCTCTTCCACACTCACTTTACGGAATTCAAAATTAAAACGTTTGTCTTTCATAATTTGGTCAGATATACTTGGATGTGTAGTGTCAGCGGTTGTTGCTGGCATGTCATGCCTAAGTTTGCTAATCTTGCCAATGAAAAAAGAATTAAAGTAGTTGGCAATATCAGTTGGTTTTGTGATGAATGAGCCATCTGATTCAATGAATGATGGAGCTGAGTTTGCCTTTTTTCCCAAAATGTCATTTAAGGTGCTCCAATCATTCTTTATGTAATTTATCTTTGTTTCATTGTGTAGTTTCTTCTTCTTTTTATTCAGTTTAATCACATTATTTCTCAATTTGCAGTACGTTTGCCAATCGGTTGTGCAGCCAGACTTATTTGCCATTCCTTTTGCCTCATCCCTCTCAAACATACCATTTTTCAATTCCTCATCAATCCACAGGGATTTAACCGTTTTTACAGTCATTTTCTTAATGGGTGCAGGCTTATTAGTAACTGGAATAAGACATTTCATAAATGTGTCAAGTGCAGTGTCTGTTTGCTCCTCATTACACACTACGGACCAACATATATTATTTACATCAACAACATAGGAATCACTACAAAACGTATTGTATGACCTCTTATAAACAACTTTAGTTTTCCTAGATATGGCTACTATATTGTGATCACTACATCCAATGGATTTGGATACTGCTTTCAAACAAATCTCTGCAGCATTAGTAAAGGTATGATCAATACATGTTGATGATTTAATTCCTGTGCTGTTTGTAACTACCCTGGTAGGTTGATTGATAACCTTATTGTTTTTCCTATTTTGTTGCATTACAACCTGTAATTTAAATGGATTTTATTTGCATTTCATGTAATGGACATACACAAAATAGTCCAAATTGGTGAAGTGGAATGAAAAAAATTATTAACGGAAAAGTGGTGCGTGCATATGTATTCACCCCCTTTGCTATGAAGTCCCTAAATAAGATCTGGTGCAACCAATTACCTTCAGAAGTCACATAATTAGTTAAATAAAATCCACCTGTGTGCAATCTAAGTGTCACATGATCTGTCACATCATCTCAGTATATATACACCTGTTCTGAAAGGCCCCAGAGTCTGCAACACCACTAAGCAAGGGGCACCACCAAGCAAGCAGCACCATGAAGACCAAGGAGCTCTCAAAACAGGTCAGGGACAAAGTTGTGGAGAAGTACAGATCAGGGTCGGGTTTATAAAAAAATATCAGAAACTTTGAACATCCCACGGAGCACCATTAAATCTATTATTAAAAAATGGAACGAATATGGTACCACAACAAACCTGCCAAGAGAGGGCCGCCCACCAAAACTCACAGACCAGGCAAGGAGGGCATTAATCAGAGAGGCAACAAAGAGACCAAAGATAACCCTGAAGGAGCTGCAAAGCTCCACAGCGGAGATTGGAGTATATGTCCATAGGACCACTTTAAGCCGTACACTCCACAGAGCTGGGCTTTATGGAAGAGTGGCCAGAAAAAAAGCCATTGTTTAAAGAAAAAAATAAGCAACAACACATTTGGTGTTCGCCAAAAGGCATGTGGGAGACTCCCCAAACATATGGAAGAAGGTACTCTGGTCAGATGAGCATAAAATTTAGCTTTCTGGCCATCAAGGAAAACGCTATGTCTGGTGCAAACCCAACACCTCTCATCACCCTGAGAACACCATCCCCACAGTGAAGCATGGTGGTGGCAGCATCATGCTGTGGGGATGTTTTTCATCGGCAGGGACTGGGAAACTGGTCAGAATTGAAGGACTGATGGATGGCGCTAAATACAGGGAAATTCTTGAGGGAAACCTGTTTCAGTCTTCCAGAGATTTGAGACTGGGACGGAGGTTCACCTTCCAGCAGGACAATGACCCTAAGCATACTGCTAAAGTAACACTTGAGTGGTTTAAGGGGAAACATTTAAATGTATTGGAATGGCTTAGTCAACGCCCAGACCTCAATCCAATTGAGAATCTGTGGTATGACTTAAAGATTACTGTACACCAGCGGAACCCATCCAACTTGAAGGAGCTGGAGCAGTTTTGCCTTGAAGAATGGGCAAAAATCCCAGTGGCTAGATGTGCCAAGCTTATACATTTACATTTTAGTCATTTAGCAGACGCTCTTATCCAGAGCAACTAACAGTTAGTGAGTGCATACATTTTCATACTGGCCCCCCATGGGAAACGAACCCACAACCCTGGCATTGCAAGCGCCATGCTCTACCAAATGAGCTATAGAGACATACCCCAAGAGACTTGCAGCTGTAATTGCTGCAAAAAGTGGCTCTACAAAGTATTGACTTTGGGGGGGTGAATAGTTATGCACGCTCAAGTTCTGTTTTGTTGTCTTATTTCTTGTTTGTTTCACAATCAAAAATATCTTCAAAGTGGTAGGCATGTTGTATAAATCAAATGATACAAACCCCCCAAAAATCAATTTTAATTCCAGGTTGTAAGGCAACAAAATAGGAAAAATGCCAAGGGGGGTGAATACTTTCGCAAGCCACTGTAAATCACACAGAAAGTATACCTCTCCATTGATATCACATACATTATCAAGCATGTCACACGTTATCCAGATACTGACTGTTAGCACTTGGTGGTCTATAGCAGCTTCCCACCAGAATGGGCTTTAGGTGAGGCAGATGAACCTGTAGCCATATTACTTCAACAGTATTTAACATGAGATCCTCTCTAAGCTTTACAGGAATGTGGTTCTGAATATAAACAGCAACACCTCCACCGTTGGCATTTCTATATTTCTGTAAATGATATAACCTTGTATTGCTACCACTGTATCATCAAAGGTATTATCTAAGTGAGTTGCAGAGATAGTCAGAATATGAATGTCATCTGTTACTAGCAAATTATTGATTTCATGAACCTGGTTTCTTAAGCTACACATGTTAACGTGGGCTATTTTGAGCACTTTTCTTCTGGGACGCTTACTTGTTTTTATTGCTTTACTGGGAAGCTTAGCGGCAGTAGATGTGCTCATGTTCTTTATGTTAGTGAAGGGTGAGCTGCACACAGTGGACTTCCTCCTTGGGTGCACACGCCTCAGTGCTAACAGTATAAATTAGGTTTCTTATATTGTGTCTACCGACGGCCCTGGTGTAATGTACATTTTCTGAAACGTTTCGACAACTATGCGTCACAATTGTAGGGATTAGCTGAGCTGGGCTTGGGTCGTTGTTAAGTCATTGTCTCAACGCAGCCTTATAATAATAATAATAATAATAATAATAATATGCCATTTAGCAGACGCTTTTATCCAAAGCGACTTACAGTCATGGGTGCATACATTTTGTTTTTGTGTATGGGTGGTCCCGGGGATCGAACCCACTACCCTGGCGTTACAAGCGCCGTGCTCTACCAGCTGAGCTACAGAGGACCACTGTGAAAGGATCCAGGAACCCAAATGATTTGGGTGGATCCCATCCTCATTATAAAATGTGTTGTGTTTCCAAAAGGTATCGAAATTGTCAACATAAATTACACCCATTGAGCTGCAGCTTATTTATTGTGCCGAATTTGCCCATGTACCTCTAAGCTAGTCTACAATGCACATCACATACAGTCAGTGCATTATCACACTCATAGTTGGTCAACTGATTGCTTGGCAGGCAAGCCAAATTCTGGTTACTTAACCGTCATACTTACTGTGCTGGTCTCCTAGTTGGACATGTCATGGACGGATGAGACAAGCGCATGGCCAATGATATGAAAAACAAAACGATATACATGTAAGTGTTGGGGAAAACTCTGTCACCATCCTCTCCCCACAAATGCCTTCATAGCAGCTATAAATGCCTTCATAGCAGCTATAAATGATGAATAGCAGCTATAAATGATGAATAGCAGCTATAAATGATGAATAGCACTGTGGGACGTTAGATAGAGATATAGGCCAAACATTCTTCTGCTCTGACAGATTTTCTGTCCATCACACAACCTGGACAGCGCATTGTGGGGAAATTACGCCATCTGCCGGTAGACAATACGGGAACTAATTTACCACAATGGCCTGGGGAGCCTAATGTTAGCAAGCAAAAATGTATTCTTTGTGTAAAGTATTTCAACTGACTAAATAACTTCGCATGGTTGTATGATGTTAGAATTACAACCATATCTTGTTTCTGCCTGCATCTTCAACAACTGCATGAGTGACTGTCTAGCTAACTACGTTGGTTAGCTAGCTAACGCATTCATATTATTATATGTATACACACACAGTCATTGCACTAACGATAGCTAGCTTTGCTAGCCAAAGTTCGCTAACGACGGTTACACTGCTACCTAAATGTCATCGTATCGTATGCCATTTCAAAAAGTTATAGCATGTCTTTTAATGCTTTGGTAGCACCTACATTTATGACACCACGAGGGTAGCTTGGGATGCTTTATCTTACCATTATTTTAGCTAGAGATCCCCGATGATGACAGTTCGTGTGGCTATAGTAGCAGTTCGTTTGGTTAGCAGTTAGCTAGTTAGCTTCGTTTTTACAACCTATCACCATAGCAACATGCGCACAAACCGTTTAGCACCGGCAAAAGTGATTTTACAACAACAAATAAATAACTTGCACGCTGTACATAAATATAGCAGGCGAATTTCCACAGAATTAGCAACGAATCCAAAAAAATAATAATGTTGTTTCCGGAAGTACAACTATGACCCTATTGCGCAACGTGGGTTGACTTCTTCTGTTTTGATTTAGTCAGAGATGGGGTTAGTTAAATATGTCAATAAATAACCAGTCTTTATTTTACCCGAAGAGGACAAGGTGCAGCACCGGCTTAGTACTTTGATTTAGTCAAAGATAAATGGCTGAGTGAGATAGGCTACCAGTAAGTGACCATGGACAAAACAGATATTCTAAAACCTTTAATGGATGTTGGTCTGGGTCCACTTATTTTAGATGGTGGACTGGCAACAGAACTGGAATCAACAGGTTGTAAATTACAGGTGAAGTACATCAAATTGCATTTTATGAGTAATTCCAAAGAGAGCTGGGGTGTAATCATTACATTATTCCAAACAGCAACTAAAACGAGAGACTCTGTTGGACAAATGCAGGTTTGCAACAGAATCGCCGTAATGAATATACCCCTGTACTTGACGTCATGTATATTTGACTATAATGTTTTGCGTGGGTACAGGGAGATCCTTTATGGAGTGCAAGGCTGCTACATACTAACCCACAGGCTATTAAAGATGCTCATTACAGGTGAGTTGTTTAACATACACTATTGTTGATTGTTGTTCTAGTTCCGCCTTTACTGTTGCAAAGCATTACAGATGTGGCTCTGTGTCTCTCTTCCTAGGTTCCTGTGTGCTGGTGCCGATGTGATAACGACAGCCACGTACCAGGCTAGCGTTGAGGGCTTCACCAGGCACCTGGACATCACCCCTGAACAGGCCAACCAACTGATCATGTCAGGAGTGACTCTGGCCAGAGAGACTGTCAAACACTTTATGACTGACCAGCCTCCCTCAGGTGAGTGGGCACTGTAAATTACTGGTGGAGTCCCTGCCCGACTACATTCTAGACCAGGGATGGGAAACTTTGACTTTGGGTGGGGGGGAAACAACAAATCTAAACTCATCATGGGGGGGCGCAGTGGCTCACGGCTCTGCATACCCACATCCATACCCACACAGGTAGTCTGAGCCAGCTCTAGCCTTTTGGGGGCCCTAAGCAAAGTTGTTGCCCCTCCCCCTCCACCCCCACGTTGTGAGCCACACATCAACAGTGGCCATTGTGGTCCTCTGTAGCTCAATTGGTAGAGCATGGCGCTTGTAACGCCAGGGTAGTGGGTTCGATCCCCGGGACCACCCATACGTAAAAATTTATGCACACATGACTGTAAGTCGCTTTGGATAAAAGCGTCTGCTAAATGGCATATTATTATTATTATTATTATTATTATTTGACAGCTGAGAATAGTTTTTTTTTTTTTTAGTTCATTTCCTGCAATTCTACACATTTTGTCTGGTCACTGGTGTAGCCTACAAACGTAATGTTGTACAAAACTGTTCTAACTATTGCATTCCGTGCCTCATTAAGCATACGTGCGATTTCATGTAATTTTTTCAGGAGGGGAGTAAGCTACATGCAGCTATTTAACATGTTTTACTCAAAATACATTATCGACATGTTGGTAAAACTTTGTCATTATCGCCAACATGAGCACGACACAAATAGACGGTCTGGTTATGTCCTGTTCTTCTTAGCTGCTGAGTTACATGCAGCTACAGTGAGGGAAAAAAGTATTTGATCCCCTGCTGATTTTGTACGTTTGCCCACTGACAAAGAAATGATCAGTCTATAATTTTAATGGTAGGTTTATTTGAACAGTGAGAGACAGAATAACAACAAAACAATTCCAGCCTTGTGTAGGTCTACAATCTTGTCCCTGACATCCTTGGAGAGCTCTTTGGTCTTGGCCATGGTGGAGAGTTTGGAATCTGATTGATTGATTGCTTCTGTGGACAGGTGTCTTTTATACAGGTAACAACCTGAGATTAGGAGCACTCCCTTTAAGAGTGTGCTCCTAATCTCAGCTCGTTACCTGTATAAAAGACACCTGGAAGCCAGAAATCTTTCTGATTGAGAGGGGGTCAAATACTTATTTCCCTCATTAAAATGCAAATCAATTTATAACATTTTTGACATGCGTTTTTCTGGATTTTGTTGTTGTTTTTCTGTCTCTCACTGTTCAAATAAACCTACCATTAAAATTATAGACTGATTATTTCTTTGTCAGTGGGCAAACGTACAAAATCAGCAGGGGATCAAATACTTTTTTCCCTCACTGTATTTACTCTCGCCACGATATCAGCATATATGGCATAACTATGGCACCAGGCGAGACGAACTACTCTTTTCACCGGTCCGGATACCTAAAACGTTTCGCTGCCCAGAGGTGGAACGCAGCAAGACACAGACACGCAGCCTAATTACAAACTTCATGTTGTACACACAACTGTTGAAACTATTGCATTCCAGGCCTCAATAAACATTGGCGGTGGGTGAGGTGAGTTTCCCCCTAGTATGTAAAGCGCTTTGAGTACCTCAGTTGGTAGAAAAGCGCTATATAAATCCAATCAATTATTATTATTATTAATTTGCGATTTAATGTAATTTTTTCATCATCATTGCTAACATTGGCTAAGCTGCTCAGGACCTACCAACTCAGCGAGGCACTCAGAGATACTGTAATTTGGACATGATCCCTGTATCTCTGAAGCTCTTAGTTCTATGATCACATCTGAGTTGTTAAATGCTCATACATTACATGATTACATGGTATCTTTTTATTTTCTCAGATCGCAGGGTGCCTCTGGTGGCAGGCTCTGTTGGACCTTACGGAGCGTTTCTGCACAACGGCTCGGAGTACACTGGCGCTTACGCTGCGGAGATGAGTGTTGAGGTAAGGCAGACAATGCCAAGAAAGAACTACACATTGGGGTTGACCTATCATGATCTATACTGAACAAAAATATAAACGCAACATGTAAAGTGTTGGTTCCATTTTTCATGAGCTGAAAAAAAGATCCCAGAAATGTTCCATACGCACAAAAAGCTTATTTCTCTCAAACTTTGTACACAAATGTGTTTACATCCCTGTTAGTGAACATTTCTCCTTTGCCAAGATAATCCATCCACCTGACAGGTGTGGCATATCAAGAAGCTGATTAAACAGCATGATCATTACACAGGTGCACCTTACAGAGGCCACTCTTAAATGTGCAGTTTTGTCACACAACACAGTGCCACAGATGCCTCAATTTTGAGGGAGCGTGCAATTGGCATGCTGACTGCAGGAATGTCCACCAGAGCTGTTGCCAGATAATTGAATGTTCATTTCTCTACTATAAGCCGCCTCCAACGTCGTTTTAGAGAATTTGGCAGTACATCCAACCGGCCTCACAACCGCTGACCACGTGTAACCACGTGTCACCACGCCAGCCCAGGACCTCCACAACCGGCTTCTTCACCTGTGGGATCATCTGAGACCAGCCACCCAGACAGCTGATGAAACTGTGGAGTATTTCTGTCTGTAATACAGCCCTTTTGTGGGGAAAAACTCATTCTGGTTGGCTGGGCCTGGCTCCTAAGCTCGCCCCTGCCCAGTCATGTGAAATCCATAGATTAGGGCTTAATAAATGTATTTCAATTGACTGTTTTCATTATATGAACTGTAACTCAGTGAAATGGTTGAAATGTTGGGTTTATATTTTTGTTCAGTATAGTAGCCCAGTGTTCCTATGGTCTGTCTGCTCTCTGTCTCTAGCCCCGTTTATACCTGGTGCTTTGTCCTGATCTTGTCCACATTCTGATGTGTGTCTCTCTCTCTCTCTGTGTCTCCAGGAACTGAAAGCCTGGCACCGCCCGCAGGTCCACTGCCTAGTTGCAGCAGGGGCCGATCTCATTGCCATGGAAACCATCCCAAGCGTGAAGGAGGCAGAAGCTCTGGTGGAGCTGCTCAGAGAGTTTCCAGATTGTAAAGCATGGCTCGCCTTCTCCTGTAAGGTAATGCTTGCTATAACTATATGTAATGAAGACTGTTTCTCAATTTGTCTTTCCTTGATTCCTCGCGTCCTCTCTCCTTCTCAAACTGCATTGTAGGAGACGATCCAAAGTTCCTACCCTTAGACATTATTTTCCAAAGCGTTCTGAGAAATAGGCAAGGAGAGAGGATGCAAGGGATCTAGGAAAGACAAACTGATTCTCTATAAATATGGGATGTAAGAATACAGTGATCTGTCTTCTATTCTCCTCAGGATGGACAGTGTATATCTGACAGCAGTCGTTTCTCTGAGGCGGTCCAGTTGGCCAGTAGGTCCAGTCAGTTGGTGGCTGTAGGGGTGAACTGCTGTCCTCCAGGCCTGGTCAAGCCCCTCCTAGACTCAGCCAGGAGACAGAAGAGACCAGGCCTCAGCTGGGTGGTCTACCCCAACAGTGGAGAGGAGTGGGATACATACTCTGGGTGAGTGAAACTAAATCACCTTGGATGCGTCCCAAATGGCACCCTGTTCCCTACATGGCACCCCGGGCCCATAGGGCTCTGGTCTAAAGTAGTGCACTAAATAGGGAACAGGGTGCCATTTGGGACGAAGACCTTGGCTTGTGACCTGACACATCCAGGTTGTAGTATTATACTGTATCATTTGGCTACACACTGATGTCTGCTATAGTATAAGATATCGAGGCGATATCAACTTTTCACTTCAGTCAACAGTTCCATGATGATTACTCCATTGTTTCAAGTGATTATTGAGTGAATCTCTTGTATTGATTTAACCTTTTTTATCATTTAAAGGTGGAGAAAACCAGAGAATAGAATATCATCAATAGCTGAACTGAGTCTGGAGTGGATGAAACAAGGGTCTGCACTTATAGGTAAGAGAACAGATGATCTAATGTTGTCTTGACTTTGTATTGACTAACTAGGACAGGGATGGGCAACTCGCATCAATTTACAGATCAGTGTTTTTTAGGAACTCAGTCGGGATCTCAACTTCCTGTTGAGAGTTGGAATAGTAGAATACACAAGGCGCCATTTTGTGGTTGTGCATCAGCAGCATCCTGTTATGTCAGTCGCTGACAGTCACTCAATTAGCCCATGGCAACAGAATCTCACTTAGGGCCCCCAAAAGGCTATAGCCGGCTCTGACTGCCTGTGTGGGTATGGATGTGGTTACGCAGAGCCACTGATGAGTTCAGATTTGATGTGAACCCCGCCCCCATCGAAGTTGCCCATCCCTGAACTAGGATCTCTTGTCTTCCAACAGGAGGGTGTTGCCGCATCAGTCCTGCCCACATAGCGGAGCTACGAAGACAGATACATGGAAACATGTCTGGCTCCGATGCTTCACAGCATGGACAGGGAAGACCTAACAAGGAATGAGCTTACAGGGAAGACCTTACAGGGAATGAGCTTACAGGGAAGACCTTACAGGGAATGAGCTCTTATTGCTGTTATGTAATCACACAGTCAGATTATGCAGTTATTTTAAAATTACAATTTTGATATGCGTTTATATAAATGAATTATTAACCCTCATACTACCAACGTATTTTATATACAGTGCATTTGAAAAGTATTCAGACCCCTTGACTTGTTGTTACGTTACAGCCTTATTCTAAAATTGATTAAATATTTGTTTTTCCTCATCAATCTACTACACACAAGCATAATGACGAAAACAGGTATTTAGCAATTTTTGCAAAAAACAAAAAAACAGAAATATCTTATTACATAAGTATTCAGACCCTTTGCTATGAGACTCGATATTGAGCTCAGATGCATCCTGTTTCCATTGATCATCCTTGAGATGTTTCTACAACTTGATTGGAGTCCTCCTGTGGTAAATTCAATTGGTTGGACATGATTTGGAAAGGTACACACCTGTCTATATAAGATCCCACAGTTGACAGTGTATGTCAGAGCAAAAACCAAGCCATGAGGTCGAAGGAATTGTCCGTAGAGCTCCGAGACAGGACTGTGTCGAGGCACAGATCTGGGGAAGGGTACCAAAAAATGTCTGCAGCATTGAAGGTCCCCAAGAACACAGTGCCCTCCATCATTCTTAAATGGAAGGAGTTTGGAACCACCAAGACTCTTCCTAGAGCTGGCCGCCCGGCCAAACTGAACAATTGGCGGAGAAGGGCCTTGGTCAGGGAGGTGACCAAGAACCCGATGGTCACTCTGACAGAGCTCCAGAGTTCCTCTGTGAAGATGGGAGAACCTTCCAGAAGGACAACCATATCTGCAGCACTCCACCAATCAGGCCTTTATGGTAGAGTGGCCAGACGGAAGCCACTCCTCAGTAAAAGGCACATGACAGCCCGCTTGGAATTTGCCAAAAGGCACCTAAAGACTCTCAGACCATGAGAAACAAGATTCTCTGGTCTGATTAAATCAAGATTGAACTCTTTGGCCTGAATGCCAAGCGTCACGTCTGGAGGAAACCTGGCACCATCCCTACGGTGAAGCATGGTGGTGGCAGCATCATGCTGTGGGGATGTTTTTCAACGGCAGGGACTGGGAGACTATTCAGGATCGAGGGAATGATGAACGGAGCAAAGTACAGAGAGATCCTTGATGAAAACCTGCTCCAGAGCGCTCAGGACCTCAGACTGGCGCGAAGGTTCACCTTCCAACAGGACAACGACCCTAAGCACACAGCCAAGACAACGCAGGAGTGGCTTCGGGACAAGTCTCTGAATGTCCTTGAGTGGCCCAGCCAGAGCCTGGACTTGAACCCGATCTAACATCTCTGGAGAGACCTGAAAAAAGCCTTGCAGTGACGCTCCCCATCCAACCTGACAGAGCTTGAGAGGATCTGCAGAGAAGAATGGGAGAAACTCCCCAAATACAGGTGTGCCAAGCTTGTAGACTGGAGGCTGTAATCGCTGCCAAAGGTGCTTCAACAAAGTACTGATTAAAGGGTCTGAATACTTATAAGTTGCATGGACTCACTCTGTGTGCAAGAAGATTGTTTAACATTCTTTTTGAATGACTGTCACATCTCTACCCCACACATACAATTATATGTAAGGTCCCTCAGATGAGCAGTGAATTTCAAAAAAAGATTCAACCACAAAGACCAATGAGGTTTTTTCAATGCCTCGCAAAGAAGGGCTCCTATTGGTAGATATAAAAAAGCAGAATTTTGAAAAGAATAATGAGCAAATGTTGCAGAATCCAGGTGTGCAAAGCTCTTAGAGACTTTCCCAGAAAGACTCACAGCTGTAATCGCTGCCAAAGGTGCTTCTACAAAGTATTGACTTAGGGGTGTGAATACTTATTTAAATGAGATTTCTGTATTTCATTTTCAATAAATGTGCCAACATTTCTAAAAACATGCTTTCACTTTGTCATTATGGGATATTATTTGTATTTATGATGGATCCCCATTAGTTCCTGCCAAGGCAGCAGCTACTCTTCCTGGGGTTTATTATGGATCCCCATTAGTTCCTGCCAAGGCAGCAGCTACTCTTCCTGGGGTTTATTATGGATCCCCATTAGTTCCTGCCAAGGCAGCAGCTACTCTTCCTGGGGTTTATTATGGATCCCCATTAGTTCCTGCCAAGGCAGCAGCTACTCTTCCTGGGGTTTATTATGGATCCCCATTAGTTCCTGCCAAGGCAGCAGCAACTCTTCCTGGGGTCCAGCAAAATTAAGGCAGTTCATAAATTTTTTAATAACATTACAATACATTCACAGATTTCACAACACACTGTGTGCCCTCAGGCCCCTACTCTACTACCACATATCTACAGTACAACAATCCATATGTACATGTGTGTATAGTGCGTATGTTATCGTGTGTGTGTATGCATGTGTCTGTGTCTATGTTTGTGTTGCTTCACAGTCCCCACTGTTCCATAAGGTGTATTTTTAATCTGTTTTTTAAATCTAATTTTACTACTTTCATCAGTTACTTGATGTGGAATAGAGTTCCATGTAGTCATGGCTCTATGTAGTACTGTGCGTCTCCCATAGTCTGTTCTGGACTTGGGGACTGTGAAGAGACCTCTGGTGGCATGTCTTGTGGGGTATGCATGGGCTGTGTGCCAGTAGTTCAAACAGACCGCTCGGTGCATTCAACATGTCAATACCTCTCATAAATACAAGTAGTTATGAAGTCAATCTCTCCTCCACTTTGAGCCAGGAGAGATTGACATGCATATTATTAATATTAGCTCTCTGTGTACATCCAAGGGCCAGCCGTGCTGCCCTGTTCTGAGCCAATTGCAATTTTAAGTCCTTTTTTGTGGCACCTGACCACACGACTGAACAGTAGTCCAGGTGTGACAAAACTAGGGCCTGTAGGACCTGCCTTGTTGATAGTGCTGTTAAGAAGGAAGAGCAGCACTTTATTATGGACAGACTTATCCCAATCTTAGCTACAGTGGGGGAAAAAAGTATTTAGTCAGCCACCAATTGTGCAAGTTCTCCCACTTAAAAAGATGAGAGAAGCCTGTAATTCTCATCATTGAGAAAAAAAAATCCAGAAAATCACATTGTAGGATTTTTAATGAATTTATTTGCAAATTATGGTGGAAAATAAGTATTTGGTCACCTACAAACAAGCAAGATTTCTGGCTCTCACAGACCTGTAACTTCTTCTTTAAGAGGCTCCTCTGTCCTCCACTCGTTACCTGTATTAATGGCACCTGTTTGAACTTGCTATCAGTATAAAATACACCTTTCCACAACCTCAAACAGTCACACTCCAAACTCCACTAAGGCCAGGACCAAAGAGCTGTCAAAGGACACCAGAAACAAAATTGTAGACCTGCACCAGGCTGGGAAGACTGAATCTGCAATAGGTAAGCAGCTTGGTTTGAAGAAATCAACTGTGGGAGCAATTATTAGGAAATGGAAGACATACAAGACCACTGATAATCTCCCTCGATCTGGGGCTCCACGCAAAATCTCACCCCGTGGGGTAAAAATGATCACAAGAACGGTGAGCAAAAATCCCAGAACCACACGGGGGGACCTAGTGAATGACCTGCAGAGAGCTGGGACCAAAGTAACAAAGCCTACCATCAGTAACACTACGTCGCCAGGGACTCAATTTTGATTTTGATATGCGTTTATATAAATGAATTATTAACCCTCATACTGCCAACGTATTTTATATACAGTGCATTTGGAAAGTATTCAGACTCCTTGACTTGTTGTTACGTTACAGCCTTATTCTAAAATTGATTAAATATTTGTTTTTCCTCATCAATCTACTACACACAAGCATAATGACGAAAACAGGTATTTAGCAATTTTTGCTAAAAAACTGAAATATCTTATTTACATAAGTATTATTTACATGATCATCCTTGAGATGTTTCTACAACTTGATTGGAGTCCACCTGTGGTAAATTCAATTGGTTGGACATGATTTGGAAAGGTACACACCTGTCTATATAAGATCCCACAGTTGACAGTGTATGTCAGAGCAAAAACCAAGCCATGAGGTCGAAGGAATTGTCGGTAGAGCTCCGAGACAGGACTGTGTCGAGGCACAGATCTGGGGAAGGGTACCAAAAAATGTCTGCAGCATTGAAGGTCCCCAAGAACACAGTGGCCTCCATCATTCTTAAATGGATGGAGTTTGGAACCACCAAGACTCTTCCTAGAGCTGGCCGCCCGGCCAAACTGAACAATTGGCGGAGAAGGGCCTTGGTCAGGGAGGTGACCAAGAATCCGATGGTCACTCTGAAAGAGCTCCAGAGTTCCTCTGTGAAGATGGGAGAACCTTCCAGAAGGACAACCATATCTGCAGAACTCCACCAATCAATTATGGTAGAGTGACCAGACGGAAGCTACTCTTCAGTAAAAAGCACATGACAGCCCGCTTGGAATTTGCCAAAAGGCACCTAAAGACTCTCAGACCATGAGAAACAAGATTCTCTGGTCTGATGATCCGCTTGGAATTTGCCAAAAGGCACCTAAAGACTCTCAGACCATGAGAAACAAGATTCTCTGGTCTGATGTTCCATGATCTCGCCATCACGGTTGACAACTCCGTTGTGTCCTCCTCCCAGAGTGCGAAGAGCCTTGGCGTGACCCTGGACAATACCCTGTCGTTCTCCGCTAACATCAAGGCGGTGACCCGATCCTGTAGGTTCATGCTCTACAACATTCGCAGAGTACGACCCTGCCTTACACAGGAAGCGGCACAGGTCCTAATCCAGGCACTTGTCATCTCCCGTCTGGATTACTGCAACTCGCTGATGGCTGGGCTCCCTGCCTGTGCCATTAAACCCCTACAACTCATCCAGAATGCCGCAGCCCGTCTGGTGTTCAACCTTCCCAAGTTCTCTCACGTCACCCCCCTCCTCCGCACACTCCACTGGCTTCCAGTTGAAGCTCGCATCTGTTACAAGACCATGGTGCTTGCCTATGGAGCTGTGAGGGGAACGGCACCTCCGTACCTTCAGGCTCTGATCAGTCCCTACACCCAAACGAGGGCATTGCGTTCATCCACCTCTGGCCTGCTGGCTCCCCTTCCTCTGTGGAAGCATAGTTCCCGCTCAGCCCAGTCAAAACTGTTCGCTGCTCTGGCACCCCAATGGTGGAACAAGCTCCCTCACGACGCCAGGACAGCGGAGTCACTCACCACCTTCCGGAGACATTTGAAACCCCACCTCTTTAAGGAATACCTGGGATAGGATAAAGTAATCCTTCTACCCCTCCCTGGACTTGAACCCGATCTAACATCTCTGGAGAGACCTGAAAAAAGCTTTGCAGCGACGCTCCCCATCCAACCTGACAGAGCTTGAGAGGATCTGCAGAGAAGAAGATCCGCTCCTGAGTGGCGCAGTGGTCTAAGGCACTGCATCGCAGTGCTAACTGTGCCACTAGAGATCCTGGTTCGAATCCAGGCTCTGTCGCAGCCGGCCGCGACCGGGAGACTCATGGGCGGCGCACAATTGGCCCAGCGTCGTCCAGTGTAGGGGAGGGAATGGCCGGCAGGGATTTAGCTCAGTTGATAGAGCATGGCGTTTGCAACGCCAGGGTTGTGGGTTCGATTCCCACGGGGGGCCAGTATATATAAAAAATATATATGTATTCACTAACTGTAAGTCGCTCTGGATAAGAGTCAGAAATCTTGCTTGTTTGTAGGTGACCAAATACTTATTTTCCACCATAATTTGCAAATAAATTCATTAAAAATCCTACAATGTGATTTTCTGGATTTTTTTTTCTCATTTTGTCTGTCATAGTTGACGTGTACCTATGATGAAAATTACAGGCCTCTCTCATCTTTTTAAGTGGGAGAACTTGCACAATTGGTGGCTGACTAAATACTTTTTTTCCCCACTGTAGATGAAAACTCTCTTGGTAAATAGTGTGGTCTACAGCTTATCATAAGATACTCTACCTCAGGCGAGCAAAACCTCGAGACTTCCTTAGTATTTGATTTTGTGCACCAGCTGTTGTTTACAAATATACACAGACCGCCACCCCTTGTCTTACCGGAGTCAGCCGTTCTATCCTGCCGATGTAGCGTATAGCCCGCTAGCTGTAAGTTGTCCATGTCGTCGTTCAGCCACGACTCGGTGAAACATAAGATATTACAGTTTTTAATGTCCCGTTGGTAGGATAACCATAATCTTAAGTCATCCAATTTATTTTCAAATGATTGAACGTTGGCTAATAGGATTGATGGAAGAGGCAGTTTACTCGCTCGCCGTCGGATCCTTACAAGGCACCCCGATCTACGTCCACGATATCTCCGTCTCTTCCTCACGCGAATGACGGGGATTTGGGCCTTGTCGGGTGTCTGTATGATATCCTTCGCGGCCGCCTCGTTGAAGAAAAAATCTTCGTCCAATACGAGGTGAGTAATCGCTGTCCTGATATCCAGAAGCTCTTTTTGGTTATAAGAGACGATGGCAGAAACATTATGTACAAAATAAATTACAAATAATGCGGAAAAACACACATAATAGTACAATTGGTTAGAGCAGGGATGTCAATCATACGGCCCGCGGGCCAGAACCTGCCCGCCAGATGGTTCAATCCGGCCCGCGAGACGACGTCCACTTTTTTTTTTTAAAGGAACAGATATTCCAAATTTGTCCAGCAGAGCTCGCACTGAAATAACGAGAGATCCTGAAATAAACAGCACGTGACAGCAACGCGCCCAGAATGCGCCATCTGCCGATCTTGCCTTATCGTTATTAAGCTCGTTGTCAAAATTACCCACATTACCAAAATGTCTTTGTCAAAAAGGAGAAAAGTTGACACCGAGTGCAGAGTTTTCCAAGAAAAATGGACTGATTCATATTTATTCACAGAAGTGAATGGGAAATATGTGTGCTTGGTGTGTAATCAGCAAGTTTCAGTGCTCAAGGAATATAATATTCGGCGCCACTATGAGACTCATCATGGTGAAAAATACAACCATTTGCGAGGACAACTGAGAATAGAGAAGATAAATGAATTGTTAGTGGGTCTGAAGAAACAGCAGTCTGTTTTTACCCGTAGCCGAGTGGTCAGTGATGCAGCAGTGAAAGCTAGCTACCTTATTGCTAATGAGATAGCGTTAGGATCCAAGCCATTTTCTGAGGGTGAGTTCGTGAAAACATGCATGCTGAAGGCTGCAGAAATCGTGTGCCCTGAAAAGCGACAGGCCTTTGCCAACATTAGCCTAACGAGAAACACTGTCGCAGATAGAATTTCAGATCTCTCGGCAGACTTGGAGAGCCAAATGAATCACAAAGTCAAGTCATTTGTTGCATTTTCGGTTGCAATTGATGAGAGCACTGATATTACAGATGTTGCTCAACTGGCCATATTCATTCGTGGTGTTGATGCGACTTTGACAGTCACCGAGGAGTTCCTTGGGTTGGTACCTATGACGGATACTACAACAGCGGATGACATTATGAGCTCTCTCGTTGGAGCGCTGGACAGAGTCGGAGTGGACTGGTCCCGTGCCGTCAGCCTGGCTACAGATGGTGCGCCATCAATGATTGGGAGAAAAGCAGACGTTGTGACAAAGTTCAGAGAGAAAGTACAGGCCGCAAATGGAGGACAAGAGTTTTGGACATTTCACTGTATTTTGCACCAGGAAGCATTGTGTTGCAAATCATTAAAAATGGATCATGTCATGGAGGTGGTTGTCCGCACTGTTAATTACATCCGAGCAAGAGGTTTGAATCACCGTCAGTTTGACAGTCTTCTCAGTGATAAAGACATTACGCATGGCTTGCCATACCACACCGAAGTACGGTGGTTAAGCCGAGGTGCCGTGCTGAAGCGTTTCTTTGAGCTACGAGAGCAAATTGAACAGTTCATGGAGAAAAAAGGCAAACCAGTGAAGGAACTTAAATGCCCAGAATGGGTGCAGGATCTTGCCTTTCTGGTGGATATTACAGAGCACCTGAATAATCTTAACAAAATGTTGCAGGGCCGCAAAAAAGTTGTCACTCAGTATTATGACAGCATACGCGCATTCAAGTTGAAACTGTCACTCTGGGAGACACAACTATCTAGCGGTGACACCGCTCATTTCCCTGGTCTAAGAGATGTGCGTGCGACCGGACTTAATGCTGACATGGCTCAATACAAAGACAAGATTACAGGATTGCTGCGGGAGTTTGAGCGACGGTTTCAGGTCTTCGGTGAACTTGAGACAGAATTTGCCGTTTTTTGCTCGCCATTCACAGTCAAGGCTTCTGATCTGCCCGCTGACATCCAACTCGAAATAATTGACTTGCAGTGTGATTCAGGTATGAAGGACAAATTTGCCTCTGTGGGCTTGGACACATTTTATCAGTATCCCTTGCCAGGGTGCCCCAAATTAACAGCCCTGGCTGCAAAGGTTTTATGCATGTTTGGGACTACCTATCTTTGTGAACAGGTTTTCTCTGTAATGAACATCAATAAAACAAAGCTGCGCTCAAGGCTAACACACAAGCACTTAAATGGCATTATGAAATTGGCTGCTACTCAGGATTTGACACCTGATATTGATGCAATCGTGAAGGCTAAAAGATGCCAAGTTTCAGGAGCAGCCGCAGTGAGAGAAAGAGAGGGGAGTAGGTCAAGTCTAATTGTAAGACTCTCTCCAAAACTATTGTAAGACTTGTGCCTTTGTAGATCCACTGTGATCTGTGAGTTATAATGCACATATGTAGGCTAAATGATAAATTAAGGCATAATATTGAAAAACAAAGGTAAAGATTTGGAGTTGACGTTATTTATAGGTTATTTTGCTATTATTTTACTGGCCCGGCCCATAAATAACATTTACTGTGGTAATGTAATATTTAAAGACCATGAACATTGTGATAACGTTCTTCATAGCTCCCACTTTAGTTTGTGCATAGTGTGGTGAGTCAGTTCAGGTGGTCAGAATGTATACTGTACATTAAAATAAGTTAAGTTAATAAAACAAGTTGTTTTAATCATAGTGAAATGCCATTTTTTCAGTTCCATAGGCCTATCTGTGAATAAATGTTTTGTGCCTTTGTAGATCCACTGTGATCTGTGAGTTATAATGCACATATGTAGGCTAAATGATAAATTAAGGCATAATATTGAAAAACAAAGGTAAAGATTTGGAGTTGACGTTATTTATAGGTTATTTTGCTATTATTTTACTGGCCCGGCCCACTTGAGATCAGATTGCGCTGTATGTGGCCCCTGAACCAAAATGAGTTTGACACCCCTGGGTTTGAGGGCTGTAAAACGGCAGCCATCTTCTCCGGCGCTGTTCTTTTGTACAGGTTATATATGTCGGAGATTTCCCAGTTGGTTTGAACGTGGCATAGAAGTCATGACTTTACTCAACGTAAAAGGCATGGCTTCTTGACTTCTACATTTATTTAGTTTTTTCTTCTAGGTAAGTTGTCGCACATTGACAAATACACTCACATGCAGGAGGGCGTTCTACTGCCGCATTCAAGTGCTAGTCGGAATTAGGAAACTCTGACATTTCTGACTTGCTAACTGGTTGAAGGCGGCACGTGAATAAATACAACCAGTTAGCAAGTCGGAAATGACAGTGTCCTATTTCCGACTAGCAGATGAACGCGGCATACTCCCTGTGATCCTTGTCAATGATTTATGATTTTATGACTTGATTGGGTTGAAACGTTCACTTCTCCACTTCAAGCAGTGCTCAGGACTCTGGGTAAGCCTTGGAATCTGAATATTGTACCACTTATGTAACTTTGTCTTATCTAATAATGTCATAAGATGCTTTAGATAGTTCAATGTCCACTTGTCAATACTTTGCCTAATACATCAGACTGTGATACCTTTTTGGGATTCGTATGAGTCAAGTCAATACTCCGCTGATCTGCACAACAGGAAGCAGTTGTTATTCCACTAAAGTCTTGGTAAGTCTGGGAGTTTGAATTACAGTAATTCTTATCAAGTTTTTTTAGTCGTATGTATGGGATATACTGCCCCAGTATCGGTGCAGATCTCGCAAATGGTGCTTTCAAGACAACGGTCGGTCGGTAAATTGGAGCTCTAGAATGATGCCAAAATACGTTCGCTATTCACCAATTATGGAGTTTCGCCGAATAACTGTCTTCATTTACTCTCGTTATGTCCGGTATGTACTTCTAAAAAAGGTCTAAGTAAATATTTACAAGCAACCAAAACAATGCCTCTTCGGCACCTCGGATGTATTTAGGTCTTATTTTGCTGTGCGTGGCAGTAATGTGTGATAAACTGGAGGTGTCGACTGGGAATTTTTTGGAAGTACATACCTGCCGTAACGGGAGTAAATTATGATAGTTGTTCAGCGAAACTCCACATTTTGAGAATAACGAACGTATTTCTACTTTATAACGCCTGCAGAGCTGTCTGACAGAGTTTGAAACCGAGCTTCCCGGGCGTTAGAGAGGAAATGTCGACATCTCTAAAACAGAAACTGGGGCGGGGATACACATGGTATACACGTCCAGGGAAATGCTTACAGGTTCCTCGACAATGCAACAACAACAATAACTAATAAAATATAACAATAAGGACATAAAGTAAATGGCTCAGTAGAATATAATACTTTTTTTTGCATAAGTATAATACAGGAAGGCACAATTAATCTATTTACATGTGTTTTTGGAAAGGTGAATTAGGGGCAAGTGTTTAAATTGTGCAGTATAATGTAACAATGTTATGTAACTTTATCTAATGTTCTATATTAGAAATTGATAACGCATATCCACTCTTCCTGCTCTCCCTAGCTATAATCTGAACTCCAAAGACAAGGCACTGCCACCATGGCCCAGAAGCTGGTGATCATAGACACGGACGCAGGTATAGATGACGCCCAGGCCATAATGATGTCCTTGGCCGCTCCAGGCCTGCAGATCCTGGGGATAACATGCTGCTTTGGGAATACTGATGTGGACAACGTCTGTCAGAATGTGCTGCGGGTGCTGTCTGTCTGTGAACGGACACAGGTAGGGACCCAGCTCAGACAGGCTTGTACTGTCAGACTCAATGCTCGGCTTCCTCCTCCCCCCCCAAGTGTCTTCATTTGCATTTCTATTTTCTTGACAACGTGTGGCATCCATTCATACCAAACTTGGTTATCTGTACGACCTAAAGGTAAATCGGCAGCCTGTATGTTTCTCATAGATCCCGGTGTTCCGGGGTGCTGCTGTTCCCCTGGTGGGAGCCACCAAGGCTTTCAGCCATCACTTTGGGACGGACGGGCTGGGAGATGTGCTGGAGGGTAGAGATCCACAGTGGAAGGAGAAGCTCCAGAGAGAACATGCTGTTAATGCCATGATCCGACTGGTGGCTGACAACCCCAAACAGGTACTGTAGGCTACCAATACCAATCTGGGGGTCAGGGGTTTTTTCATAACTATTCAAACACAAAAGAAACACAAAGGTAATAATGTCAAGCAATAATACAGTCTTCAGTCCAATGGGAGACAGTGGACGAACGATGATGGTATTGCAAAGATGATCATTGTTTAAGTCACTAAGTTTTAATAATGTTTAAGTCACTAAGTTATAATAATGTCCTCTAGTGGAATATGTGTCCATTGTAAGCCGCCAATTCTTATTTTTCCTTTTCTGTTGACAGGTGTCCCTGGTGGCTCTTGGGCCGCTCACCAACCTGGCTCTAGTCATCAGACTTGACCCTTCTTTCCCTCAGAACTTGAAGGAGCTCATCATTATGGGAGGCAACATGGAGGGTAACGTCACAATCAGTAATAGAAAATAAGGTCATTTCAATGTTCGTCCCAAATGACACCCTATTCTCGACATAAGTGCACTAAGTTTGAACAGGGCCCATAGGCTCTGGTTAAAAGTAGTGCACTTTGTAGGGAATAGGGTGCGATTTTGGGACGCAAACTAATTTGACCAGTATTTCTCCTTCAAGGTAAGGGGAATGTATCGTTATGTGGAGAGTTTAACTTTGTGTTGGATCCTGAATCTGCCTACATCGTCCTGGAGGAATACCTCTGTCCTACACACATAGCATCATGGGAATATTGCTGTAGGAATAAACTGTCATGGGTAAGAGTTAACAGCGTTCAACATTCAGACGGCTTTTATTACTTTATCTATACTGGACACTACTAAATCATTACTAATATAACAGTTTAGAATAATTTAGCATTTACTTGATTTCTTTAACAGTATTAACTTTCATCTTGCATTTCCTGTCGCTGTACACTCCTATAACCCCACCTAGTGTATGATTGACCTGTTTTTATTACCTGATATCTGAACAGGAACACAATCATTACTAATGAAACCGTTTTGTATTTCATTGATTACTCACAGCTTGCGTTGCCTACTTGTACTTCCTAGTTGCTAAGGAATGCTTCCTTTCCATGTACACTACTTTATTGAGCTGCCTACTTGGCGAGGTCTCCTGACCTCAACAGGACTTCAATAAAGACTCAAATATACCCCGTTTAGTTTGATTCACCAGTGTATTTAGTTTTAGATTTATCTTGTGTGTAACTGTGTTTTCATTGACCAGGAATTCTTTGAAGAACTGATTAACGAAGACACGCCTGCTGGTCGCTTCATGAAGAAGATCACGTCCAAGTGTTGGGGTTATTCCAAGGAGGCCATGCTGAATAAGAGGGATGTGTACTTTGGGCCTGGCTTTGTCTCCTATGATGCTTATGCAGTGGCAGCGTGTATAGACAGCTCTGTGGTGACAGAGAGTATAGTGTGCGCTGTCAGGGTGGAACTGCAGGGGGCGCTATGCAGGGGGATGATGGCTCTGGATCCGAGTAACAGACTGAAGAAAAACCACTGTGTTTCTGTCATGAAGACCTGTGATCTGACCAAGTTCAGCCAGTTACTCGTGGCTTCCCTTAGACAACCCTGCAGTAAGTAGTGTAGATGTCGGCCATGCGTTGTGGATCACCTGCTGGGTGTTGACAAAAGGTGGCGATGGTGAGGGGAAATATAGCAGCAATGAACGGGGTTCACATGATGACAGAAAGGAGACCAGATCAGTTGGATAACAACGCAAGCACTCTATCATGTAGGAAGTACAGGTTACTGCCAAAATAATGGCAGCATGAATAAATGAGGGATACAAAGTATATTGAAAGCATGTGCTTCCACACAGGTGTGGTTCCTGAGTTAATTAAGCAATTAACGTCCCATCATGCTTAGGGTCATGTATAAAAGTGCTGGACAGGCCATTATTTTGGCTACCATGGCAACGCCCCCATCCACAGGGCACGAGTGGTCAGTAAATGGTTTTATGCGCATGGAAATGATGTAAGCCATATGCCATGGCCGTCTCAGTCACCAGAGCTCAACCCAATTGAACACTTGCAGTATGTGAGATTCTGGAGCGGCGCCTGAGACAGCGTTTTCCAACACCAAATGATGGAATTTCTCATGGAAGAATGGTGTCGCATCCCTCCAATAGAGCTCCAGACACTTGTAGAATCTATGTCAAGGTGCATTGAAGCTGTTCTGGCTTGTGGTGGACCAACGCCGTATTAAGACACTTTATGTTGGTGTTTTTGTTAACTTGGCCAAATACTCTATTACAGGGTACTCAACTCTGACCCTACGAGGTCCGGATCCTGCTGATTTTCTGTTCTACCTGATAATTAATTGCGCCAACCTGGTGTCCCAGGTCTGATTAGAGGGGAACGATGAAAAAAAATAATGCAGTGGAACTGGCTTTGAGGTCCAGCGTTGAGTTTGACGGCCCAATTAAGACATTTGATGTTGGTGTTGTCTTATTTAGGCAGCTCCCTGTATCTTCCCTTATCAGTGAAAGTATTACCGTGTTTCTCTCAATACCACAAGGAGGACGCAAGTGATCCGTTTCTGGACTTATATATCAATGAAATGTACCCATTGATTAGAAATACCTCATGAGCTTAGTTCAATTGTCATAGCTCATCAGAACCCAAAATATAAGCTTGTTTTACTCCAATGTTTGTAAACAAAGTCAATGGAAACCAAGCCTCATGGTTAAAACTATAATTTTGATATCATGGAGGATCAGCCATAGATCTATGAATTTGAGTGGTTACATTTCTCCAGCCCCATTCCTCAGCTTTTACCGAAACAGTGGCAGAGAGAACGCTTTACTATTTCTACTGCTGATTGTGGCTTTAGTCTTTCCTTAATTCATTGAGTCTGTATGCCAAATCTGGAGTCAATCTGATTTATGGTTCATGAGAAGATTTGTAAAGTATTTTTAGCATTAGCATACAGTAATTCAGGCTGTATCACAACCGGCCGTGATTGGGAGTTCCATAGGGCGGCGCACAATTGGCCCAGCGTCGTCCGGGTTTGGCCGGTTTAGGCCGTCATTGTAAATAAGAATTTGTTCTTAACTGACTTGCCTAGTTAAATAAGGTAAATGAATAAAGTATGTGCTAACATGCATCTATAGGTACAGTGCGCCCATAATTGTGCCCATAATTGAATGCAGCAACAACAAAAATCTCAAAACCATTAAAGACTGCTGTATGTAATGAGTCTAAATCTGGAGGATGGTTCATGAGATGATTGCAGATTTAGCATTACATATGCTAATTTTAAAAAAAATGTACACCTCACCACTGCACCAAACAACTCCCCACACCTCACCACCGAAACGCTCAGGGGCTTATTTTCACATCTGATTTGTAATGTTCAATAAAAGAAAATGCATTTGAATGACCTCAGTCCGATGCCTTTTATTTCAATTTGGTGACAGATGTAATGTACAGTATAAACCTCTTGATTAAAGTAATTTATTAACCCTTAAAGGGACACTTCAGGCCTTGACTCTATTTCCCCAGAGTCAGATCAACCTTTATCCCTTAAAGGGACACTTCAGGCCTTGACTCTATTTCCCCAGAGTCAGAAACTCATGGATTCCATTTTTATGTCTCAGTATAAAGGAAGTTAGAGGTAGTTTCGTGAGCCAATGCTAACTAGCGTTAGCGCAACGACTGGAAGTCTATGGTATCTGTTAGCGTGCTAGCAGATAGCGCAATGACTGGAAGTCTATGCTAGCCCTAGTTAGTAACTTCCTTCAAACTGCATGCAGACATAAATGGTTTCCACGAGTTCATCTGACTCTGGGGAAGTAGGTAAAGGGCCTCTGTCAAAATACAGAGCTATTCCTTTAACTTAACCACATTTTTTATCAATTCCAACAAAAAGCTTATTTTTCTAACTTTCAGTAGAACTCCTTTTTTTAAAGACAAAACATCAACATTCATGATGTTTTCCTGATTTGGCCATGTATGAGTGGAAACAAAGCAAACACTGAGTGTCCCAGCTCCTAACTGTTCAATAGAACTGCATTCAAAATGGCACCCTATTCCCTATAGCAGGGTCTAAAGTAGTGCACTATTATAGGGAATAGGGTGCCATTCTCTGGTCTAAAGTAGTGCACTATATAGGGAATAGGGTGCCATTCTCTGGTCTAAAGTAGTGCACTATATAGGGAATAGGGTGCCATTTGGGATGCATTCTAGGATTCTGGTCACAAAGGATGCTTCCTCCGTCATAATTACTGTGTCAGCCACATTTCAAATCAGCCAATAAAATTAAATAATGAAAACAACTAGCCTGGTCCCAGATGTGCTCTAGTGAACAGCATGATGGCACAAACAGACTGGTATCCAGGCTAGAAAACAACCCTTAAAACAGAAGATACAGTGCATTCGGAAAGTATTCAGACCCCCTTCACTTTTTCCACATTTTGTTACGTTACAGCCATATTCTAAAATGGATTACATTGTCTTTTTCCCCCTCATCAATCTACACACAATACCTCATCATTACAAAGTGAAAACAGGTTTTTAGACATTTTTGCAAATGTATTAAAAATAAAAAACAGAAATACCTTATTTATTCAGCCCCTTTGCTATGAGACTCGAAATTAAGCTCAGGTGCATCCTGTTTCCATTGATCATCCTTAGTAAAAGGCACATGACAGCCCGCTTGGAGTTTGCCAAAAGGCACCTAAAGACTCTGACCATGAGAAACAAGATTCTCTGGTCTGATGAAACCAAGATTGACCTCTTTGGCCTGAATGCCAAGCGTCTTGTCTGGAGGAAACCTGGCACCATCCCTACGGTGAAGCATGGTGGTGGCAGCATCATGCTGTGGGGATGTTTTTCAGTGGCAGCGACTGGGAGACTAGTCAGGATCGAGGGAAAGATGAACAGAGCAAAGTACAGAGAGATCCTTGATGAAAACCTGCTCCAGAGCGCTCAGGACCTCAGACTGGGGCGAAGGTTCACCTTCCAACAGGACAACGACCCTAAGCACACAGCCAAGACAACGCAGGAGTGGCTTCGGGACAAGTCTCAGAATGTCCTTGAGTGGCCCAGCCAGAGCCCAGACTTGAACACGATCTAACGTCTCTGGAGAGACCTGAAAATAGCTGTGCAGTTTTTTAAATGTATTATACATTTGCTAAAATGTCTAAAAAACGGTTTGTGCTTTGTCATTATGGGGTATTGTGTGTAGATAAGGAATTATTATTTTTTAAATCCATTTTTGAATAAGGCTGTAACGTAACAAAATGTGGAAAAAGTGAACGGGTCTGAATACTTTCCAAATGCACTGCATGTGTCTGCTTCACACAAAGTGCTTATTTACATTTTACATTACATTTTAGTCATTTAGCAGACGCTCTTATCCAGAGCGACTTACAGGAGCAATTAGGGTTAAGTGCCTTGCTCAAGGGCACATTTACGTCATTTAGCAGACGCTCTTATCCAGAGCGACTCACAAATTGGTGCATTCACCCTATAGCCAGTGGGATAACCACTTTACAATTTTGGGGGGGGGTAGAAGGATTACTTTATCCTATCCCAGGTGTTCCTTAAAGAGGTGGGGTTTCAAATGTCTCCGGAAGGTGGTGAGTCTTATTTCAACAGAGTAACACTGCACCATACAGCAGTACTGAGCCAAGACCAACACAACAGCACAGCATTACCTAGCTCTGGTCCAGGGTGTTACAGCGACCTGGACCAGAGCAAGTGAACAACAATCAGTAAAAACATTCCATCCATCCTTTCTCTTGTTTAAATTTACAGGTGTCCCTAAAATAAATCTGAATCAAGTCTGTATTTCTCTCCCCCCTGAATAAAAAGCATGTAACTGCTGTGAACTAAATGGTAAGGGGGGTTTGGTTGGTGTTACAAAGTGCTGGGGCTACCAAATGACATTTAAACCTTTTCCAGACAGGACTCGTCGATAAAATTATTTATTTGTTTTGACGTACATTTAAGTACTGTTTAACAACTGATACCATGGCATGTTTTCTGATTTAGACCAGAATCCTTACTTGAGATCTGCTTACATAACAAGTTGATGTAAATATACCATTTACATTAATGCATGATTTACTTGATTGTTCAGTTAAGAGTCTGTGAGAGCGAGTTAGCCATGAGTGCCAGCCTGTTTGGCCAGCCTGTTTGGCCACGTTGCCAAGCCACGTTGCCATGTATGGCTTGATAAAGACAGCAATGGAGTTGGAAAAAAGCTGAAACAGATCTGGGACCAGGCTAAGAGTGAGTGGAGCTGAAACAGATCTGGGACCAGGCTAAGAGTGAGTGGAGCTGAAACAGATCTGGGACCAGGCTAAGAGTGAGTGGAGCTGAAACAGATCTGGGACCAGGCTAAGAGTGAGTGGAGCTGAAACAGATCTGGGACCAGGCTAAGAGTGAGTGGAGCTGAAACAGATCTGGGACCAGGCTAAGAGTGAGTGGAGCTGAAACAGATCTGGGACCAGGCTAAGAGTGAGTGCCTGTCGCTCCTCAGTGGTTGGTGTCGTCTGATTGGTTGGGCCAGGGCTCCGAGCTGCGTCTGCTGAGGGTGGGTCTCCACGTGCTCCAGGGGTTATAGGTCATCTCAGTGGGGGCAGCGGGAGGGGCTGGTGCCAGGCCCAGGGCGGGGGTGCTGCTGGGTAGGTCCGGGAGGGTGGAGGTGGTGGTGGGAGTGAAGGAGTGTAGGGCTCCACCAGTGGACCAGATCGAGCTGCCAAAGGGGGTGCTACTGGGTAGGTCCGGGAGGGTGGTGGTGGACCAGTGGTTCCTGCTCCTACCCAGGATGGACTGAAGAAACAGAGGTGGGGAAATCATTAGTTTACGTCTCAAAATATATGACCTATAGTGCTTCTGTCCAGAGCCCTATGGGTTAATAATAATATAAAGTCTAATATTACTGATGGTGAACATGGGGGCATGTCTAGACAATATACCACTGAAGCACCCCAAAAAACTGTTAGATGGACTGGAAAAATAATTGTAAATGTTGGTGTTTATCATTACCAGAAAGACTAAATATCATCAATCAATTTTCTTAATAGATTTTTGGTATTGGTATTTTATTAGGATCCCCATTAGCTGTTGCAAAAGCAGCAGCTGCTCTTTCTGGAGTCCACACAAAACATGAAACATTAAAAGACAAGAACAGCTCAAGGACAGAACTACAGATATTTTTAAAAAGGCACACGTCACCTACATATCAATACATACACACAAACTATCTAGGTCAAATAGGGGAGAGGCGTTGTGCCGTGAGGTGTTGCTTTATCGGTTTTTTTAAACCAGGTTTTCTATTTATTTGAGCAATATGAGATGGAACGGAGTTCCATGCAATAATAGCTCTATATAATTTTATTTTATTTTTTATTTAACCTTTATTTAACCAGGTAAACCAGTTGAGAACAAGTTCTCATTTACAACTGCGACCTGGCCAAGATAAAGCAAAGCAGTGCGATAAAAACAACAACACAGAGTTACATATGGGGTAAAACAAAACTAAGTCAAAAATACAACAGAAATACATATAATATACAGTGTGCAAATTTAGCAAGTTATGGAGGTAAGGCAATAAAATAGGCTATAGTGCAAAATAATTACAATTTAGTATTAACACTGGAATGATGTGCAAGAGATGATGTGCAAATAGAGATACTGGGGTACAAATGAGCAAAATAAATAACAATATGGGGATGAGGTAGTTGGGCGGGCTAATTTCAGATGGGCTGTGTACAGGTGCAGTGATCGGTAAGGTGCTCTGACAACTGATGCTTAAAGTTAGTGAGGAAGATAAGTGTCTCCAGCTTCAGAGATTTTTGCAATTTGTTCCAGTCATTGGCAGCAGAGAACTGGAAGGAATTGCGGCCAAAGGAGGTGTTGGCTTTGGGGATGACCAGTGAGATATACCCGCTGGAGCGCAGACTACGGGTGGGTGTTGCTATGGTGACCAATGAGCTAAGATAAGGCGGGGATTTGCCTAGCAGTGATTTATAGATGGCCTGGAGCCAGTGGGTTTGGCGACGAATATGTAGTGAGGACCAGCCAACAAGAGCGTACAGGTCACAGTGGTGGGTATTATATGGGGCTTTGGAGACAAAACGGATGGCACTGTGATAGACAACATCCAATTTGCTGAGTAGAGTGTTGGAGGCTATTTTGTAAATGACATCGCCGAAGTCAAGGATCGGTAGGATAGTCAGTTTTACGAGGGCATGTTTGGCAGCATGAGTGAAGGAGGCTTTGTTGCGAAATAGGAAACCGATTCTAGATTTAACTTTGGATTGGAGATTCTTAATGTGAGTCTGGAAGGAGAGTTTACAGTCTAACCAGACACCTAGATATTTGTAGTTGTCCACATACTCTAGGTCAGACCCGTCTAGAGTAGTGATTCTAGTCGGGTGGGCGGGTGCAAGCAGCGTTCGGTTGAAGAGTATGCATTTAGTTTTACTAGTGTTTAAGAGCAGTTGGAGGCTACTGAAGGAGTGTTGTATGGAATTGAAGCTCGTTTGGAGGTTTGTTAACACAGTGTCCAATGAAGGGCCAGATGTATACAAAATGGTGTCGTCTGCGTAGAGGTGGATCTGAGAGTCACCAGCAGCAAGAGCGACGTCATTGATATACACAGAGAAAAGAGTTGGCCCAAGAATTGAACCCTGTGGCACCCCCATAGAGACTGCCATAGGTCCAGACAACAGGCCCTCCGATTTGACACATTGAACTCTATCTGAGAAGTAGTTGGTGAACCAGGCGAGGCAGTCATTTGAGAAACCAAGGCTATTTAGTCTGCCAATAAGAATGCGGTGGTTGACAGAGTCGAAAGCCTTGGCCAGGTCAATGAAAACGGCTGCACAGTACTGTCTATTATCGATCGCGGTTATAATATCGTTTAGGACCTTGAGCGTGGCTGAAGTGCACCCATGACCAGCTCGGAAACCGGATTGCATAGCGGAGAAGGTACGGTGGGATTCGAAATGGTCGGTGATCTGTTTGTTGACTTCGCTTTCAAAAACCTTTGAAAGGCAGGGCAGGATGGATATGGGTCTGTAACAGTTTGGATCTAGAGTGTCACCCCCTTTGAAGAGGGGGATGACCGCGGCAGCTTTCCAATCTCTGGGGATCTCAGACGTTACGAAAGAGAGGTTGAACAGGCTAGTAATAGGGGTTGCGACAATTTCGGCGGCTAGTTTTAGAAAGAAAGGGTCCAGATTGTCTAGCCCAGATGATTTGTAGGGGTCCAGATTTTGCAGCTCTTTTAGAACATCAGCTGTCTGGATTTGTGTGAAGGAGAAGCGGGGGGGGCATGGGCAAGTTGCAGCGGAGGGTGCAGAGCTGGTGGCCGGGGTAGTGGTAGCCAGGTGGAAAGCATGGCCAGCCGTAGCAAAATGCTTGTTGAAATTCTCGATTATTGTAGATTTATCGGTGGTGATAGTGTTTCCTAGCCTCAGTGCAGTGGGCAGCTGGGAGGAAGTGCTGTTATTTTCCATGGACTTTACAGTGTCCCAAAACTTTTTGGAGTTAGTGCTACAGGATGCAAATTTCTGTTTGAAAAAGTTAGCCTTTGCTTTCCTAACTGCTTGTGTATATTGGTTCCTAACTTCCCTGAAAAGTTGCATATCGCGGGGGCTATTTGATGCTAATGCAGTACGCCACAGGATGTTTTTGTGCTGGTCAAGGGCAGTCAAGTCTGAGGAGAACCAGGGGCTATATCTGTTCTTAGTTCTGTATTTTTTGAATGGGGCATGTCTATTTAAGATTGAGAGGAAATTACTTTTAAAGAACAACCAGGCATCCTCTACTGACGGAATGAGATCTATATCCATCCAGGATACCTGGGCCAGGTCAATTAGGAAGGCCTGCTCGCTGAAGTGTTTTTGGGAGCGTTTGACAGTGATGAGGGGTGGTCGTTTGACCGCGGACCCGTTACGGACGCAGGCAATAAGGCAGTGATCGCTGAGATCCTGGTTGAAGACAGCGGAGGTGTATTTAGAGGGTAAGTTAGTCAGGATGATATCTATGAGGGTACCCATGTTTACGGATTTAGGGTTGTACCTGGTAGGTTCGTTGATAATTTGTGTGAGATTGAGGGCATCTAGTTTAGATTGTAGGATGGCCGGGGTGTTAAGCATATCCCAATTTAGGTCACCAAGCAGTACGAACTCTGAGGATAGATGGGGGGCAATCAATTCACATATGGTGTCCAGGGCACAGCTGGGGGCTGAGGGGGGTCTGTAGCAAGCGGCAACAGTGAGAGATTTATTTCTGGAAAGGTGGATTTTTAGAAGTAGAAGCTCAAACTGTTTGGGCACAGACCTGGATAGTATGATGGAGCTCTGCAGGCTATCTCTACAGTAGATTGCAACTCCACCCCCTTTGGCAGTTCTATCTAGACGGAAAATGTTATAGTTGGGGATGGAAATTTCAGAATTTTTGGTGGCCTTCCTAAGCCAGGATTCAGACACTGCTAGAACATCAGGGTTGGCGGAGTGTGCTAACGCAGTGAATAACTCAAACTTAGGAAGGAGGCTTCTGATATTTATAGCTCCTGGGGAGTAGGAGTGATACTGGGGGCTGCAGGGCCTGGGTTAGCCTCTACATCACCAGAGGAACAGAGGAGGACTAGAATAAGGATACGACTAAAGGCTGGTCTTCTAGTGCGTTGGGTACATAGAATAAAGGGGGCAGTTCTCCGGGCGTTGTAGAAAAGATTCAGGGCATTATGTACAGAAAAGGATATGGAAGGATATGAGTACAGTTCAGGTAACCCTAAGCGTTGGGTAACAATGAAAGAGATAGCGTCATTGGAGGCATCGATTGAGCCGGTCTCGGCGTGTATGGGGGGAGGAACAAAGGAACTATATGAGGCAGTTTGAGAGGGACTAGGGGTTCTACATTGAAATTGTATAATACGAACTAACCCAAACAGCAATAGGCAAGGCATAATTGACATGGGAGAGAGGCATAAAGCAGTCACAGGTGTTATTAGAGAGAGCTAAGACACAACTGGAAATAGCGATAACGTTTGGGCTAAGACTAAACAGAATAAACAGGACAGGGTACCGTGTAAAGGAACAGTCCAGCAGGCATCAGCTGTGCAGCTGAGTGATCATAAGGTCCAGTGAACAGCAATATGTGAGTCCGAGAGCAGTTCAAATTGGTGCTTCAGCACAGCTAGCAGGGAGCACAGTTGTAGTTTGCGTGTGCTAGCGGGCCGGGGCTGGCAGATGGATCTTCGTGGTCGTCGCAACGGGAAGCCTGTTGAAACCACATCAGACTATTTCGTCGGCAAACCAGTCGTGTTGGATCGGCGGGGCTCAGTGTCAACACTAGGAGGTCCCGTCCGGTTGACAGAGAGGTAGATAGCCGGGAGATGGGCCTGAGGCTAGCTCAAGGCTAACTGGTGCTTGCTATAGGGCAATGGTAATGGTAATCAGCCAACAACAGGTTGCAGCTAGCTAGCTGGTTGTGATGATCCGGCGCTAGGGTCCAGTGATTCCGGCAGAAAGTCCAATAAGCTCTGGGTCGATAGCACGCTGGGTCGATAGCACGCTGTGCAGACTGGCCGACGAATTGTCCAGGCTAGAGCTAGAGCTGGCTGGTGGATAGTGTAGGCCACGGACAATGGTGAAGACGCTAACGGTGACTAATAACAGGTAGCCACTATTTTCAGCTTACGGTTCTTGATGAAAGTTATAAAGAAATAATAGAATCCTTTCCACGTTGGGTGAGGCGGGTTTAGTTAAAGAATGAAAGTAAAAAATTGAGAAATATAGACAAAAAAACAAGAAACGGGATATTTACACGGGACGAAAAATAAAAGCGACCGCACTGCTACGCCATCTTGGAAACATACTCTACGCTTTCTTGAATTTGTTCTGGATTTGGGGACTGTGAAAAGACCCCTGGTGGCATGTCTGGTGGGGTAAGTGTGTGTGTCAGAGCTGTGTGTAAGTTGACTATGCAAACAATTTGGGATTTTCAACACATTAATGTTTCTTATAAAAAGAAGAAGTGATGGAGTCAGTCTCTCCTCAACTCTTAGCCAAGAGAGACTGGCATGCATAGTATTTATATCAGCCCTCTGATTACAATGAAGAGCAAGACATGTCGCTCTGTTCTGGACCAGCTGCAGCTTAACTAGGTCTTTCCTTGCAGCACTGGACCACATGACTGGACAATAATCAAGATTAGACAAAACTAGAGCCTGTAGAACTTGCTTTTTGGAGTGTGGTGTCAAAAAAGCAGAGCATCTCTTTATTACGGACAGACCTCTCCCCATCTTTACAACTATTGAATCTATATGTTTTGACCAGAATCTATATGTTACCTTAGATTGTAAACTAAGTAATTTAGTCTCCTCAACTTGTTCAACAGCCACACCATTCATTACCAGATTCAGCTGAGGTCTAGGATTAAGGGAATGATTTGTACCAAATACAATGCTCTTAGTTTTAGAGATGTTCAGGACTAGTTTATTAGTGGCCACCCATTCCAAAACAAACTGCAACTCTTTGTTAAGGGTTTTGGTGACTTCATCAGCATATATGGACACACATGCTTTGTTTTCAACTTGTAAGTCGCTCTGGATAAGAGCGTCTGCTAAATGACGTAAATGTAAAAAATGTAAATGTTTAATGCCAGCGACAGGTCATTGGTAAAAAGAGTAGAGGGCCTAGAGAGCTGCCCTGTGGTACACCACACTTTACATTAGAGAAGCTTCCACTAAATAAAACTCTGTTCTATTAGATAGATAGCTCTGAATCCACAATATGGCAGAGGTTGAAAAGCCATAACACGTGTTTTTTCAACAACAGGTTATGGTCAATAATACCCAAGGCTGCACTGAAATCTAACAGTACATCTCCCACAATCTTCTTATTATCAATTTCTTTCAACCAATCATCAGTCAATAGTGTCAGTGCAGTACATGTTGAGTGCCCTTCCCTATAAGCATGTTGAAAGTCTGTTGTTAATTTGTTTACAGAGAAATAGCATTGTATTTGGTCAAACACCATTCTTTCCAATAGTTTGCTAAGAGCTGGCAGCAAGCTTATTGGTCTGCTGTTAGAACCAGTAAAGGCCACTTTACCACTCTTAGGTAGTGGAATGACTTTGGCTTCCCTCCAGGCCTGAGGACACAGACTTTCCTCTAGGCTCAGATTAAAGATATGACAGATAGGAGTGGCTATAGAGTCAGCTACCATCCTCAGTAGCTTTCCATCTAAGTTGTCAATGCCAGGAGGTTTGTCATTATTGATCGATAACAATGTCCACCTCTCCCACACTAACTTGCAATGCTTTTCTTTCATTATTAGTTTTTTACTCTTAAAGGGAGTGCTCCTAATCTCAGCTTGTTACCTGTATAAAAGACACCTGTCCACAGAAGCAACAGCGTGATGTGGACAGGACCAAAGAGCTCTCCAAGGATGTCAGGGACAAGATTGTAGACCTACACAAGGCTGGAATGGGCTACAAGACCATCGCCAAGCAGCTTGGTGAGAAGGTGACAACAGTTGGTGCGATTATTCGCAAATGGAAGAAACACAAAATAACTGTCAATCTCCCTCGGCCTGGGGCTCCATGCAAGATCTCACCTCGTGGAGTTGCAATGATCATGAGAACGGTGAGGAATCAGCCCAGAACTACACGGGAGGATCTTGTCAATGATCTCAAGGCAGCTGGGACCATAGTCACCAAGAAAACAATTGGTAACACACTACGCCGTAAAGGACTGAAATCCTGCAACGCCCTGCTCAAGAAAGCACATATACAGGGCCGGCTGAAGTTTGCCAATTAACATCTGAATGATTCAGAGGAGAACTGGGTGAAAGTGTTGTGGTCAGATGAGACCAAAATCATGCTCTTTGGCATCAACTCAACTCGCCATGTTTGGAGGAGGAGGAATGCTGCCTATGACCCCAAGAACACCATCCCCACCGTCAAACATGGAGGTGGAAACATTATGCTTTGGGGGTGTTTTTCTGCTAAGGGGACAGGACAACTTCACAGCATCAAAGGGACGATGGATGGGGCCATGTACCGTCAAATCTTGGGTGAGAACCTCCTTCCCTCAGCCAGGGCATTGAAAATGGGTGGTAGATGGGTATTCCAGCATGACAATGACCCAAAACACACAGCCAAGGCAACAAAGGAGTGGCTCAAGAAGAAACACATGAAGGTCCTGGAGTGGCCTAGCCAGTCTCCAGACCTTAATCCCATAGAACATCTGTGGAGGGAGCTGAAGGTTTGAGTTGCCAAACGTCAGCCTCAAAACCTTAATGACTTGGAGAAGATCTGCAAAGAGGAGTGGAACAAAATCCTTTCTGAGATGTGTGCAAACCTGGTGGCCAACTACAAGAAACGTCTGACCTCTGTGATTGCCAACAAGGGTTTTGCCACCAAGTACTACGTCATGTTTTGCAGAGGGGTCAAATACTTATTTCCCACATTAAAATGCAAATCAATTTATAACATTTTTGACATGCTTGTTATTCTGTCTCTCACTGTTCAAATAAAACAACCATTAAAATTATAGACTGATCATGTCTTTGTCAGTGGGCAAACATACAAAATCAGCAGGGGATCAAATACTTTTTTCCCTCACTGTATTTAGATACTGACTGTTCACACTTGGTGGCCTATAGCAACACCCCAAAAGAAAAGGCTTTAGATGTGGCAAGTAAACCTGCAACAACAACACTTCAATAACACTTGACATAATGGCTAATATATGCATGTTAGCAAGTTATTGATTTCATGAACCTTATTTCTAAGGCTACATATATTAATATTTTCAGCCCTTTCCTGAGTAGCTTATCAGAGATAGACATAATCCTGGAAAGAGCAAACAAAGCAAGAGAAAAATATATGCATTTAGCAGTCCATTAATCAGTTGGTGTGTGTGTGTGTGTGTGTGTGCGCGCTTTGGGGTTGAAGCTACGAACCAATAGGATTGGCTCTCTCATCCCTTCCAGGCTTCTGGGAGGGAGGGTGGACAATGACCCTGTCATAGCGGATGTAAACAATGTCCCCACGCGCTCTGGCAGCTTTCATGGCTGGGATAAGTTCTTTCCTCTTCTGGCGCACAGCTTCAGGATAGTCCTCGTTGAGGAAGATATACATTCCTCTCAAGTTCTTGGCTCTTTCCAGAACAACTACCTTGTCCTTGAACCTCAGGAACTTGACCACTATTGGCCTGGGCCGGTCCCCTGGGCCGGTGGTGGGTTTTCCAGTCCTGTGGGGGCGCTCCACCTCAGTCTTCCTGTGGTCCATCTTCAATTTCTCAGAGATCATTTCCCTCACTTTGTCCTCAGACTCCGTCCAGGTCTCATGTGGAGATTCTGTAATTCCGTCCACAACCATGTTGTTACGCCTTGATTGTCCCTCGAGATGATTTATCCGTCATTGTTATCATGGATTCACAGACAGAACTGATGTCCTCTCTCAATGACTTACAGATTGCTGTAATCTTGCCGTTCTCCTGTTTCAACTCATCGAGCTGACCCTGGGAGAACTGCAAACTGTTCTTCAGGTCCTGGACCTCTCTGGTCAGGTCGTCCATTATTTTATTAGTTGAATCCACCAGTATATGGACAAAGCACTTGAAGCTATTTTCGTGTTGTTGTAACAACTGCTTGTAGAACTATTTTTGTTCGTTTAAAAGATCCTTCACGTGTTATAGAGAGACACCACTGTCCTTGACAACGGTACTCCCGCCGGCTTTGGTCTTTGTCATGGTAGCTAGCAACGTAGGTTACGCTGTTACTCCTCTCAGTTCCCGACAGGGCAGGTCACAGGGAAGATGGAAAACAACAAACAGCAGGGATCTAGACAGCCACAAACCCGGGACAATCCGCGGTCCCAGCCACAATGGCTAACCACGTTGCGGGCTGCGTTCAAGCCCTCAAGAAAACCTTTCTAGCTTGAAATGCTGCTAGCTAGCAGCCAGGCTAGCTGCTACGCCAAATAGCTCCTCAGACCAGTCCTTGGTCGGCAGGATCACTGGACAGAGACTAGCAATCCCAGCAACTGATGCCAACTGTGTCACGGGATCCAAACTAAAAAGTAAGCTAGCTACAAAGAACTTCACTTTCAAAACAACAAACTTTTCAAAACAACAAATACGAGCTCTTCCTCGTAGCAGTGGACCAGGGATTCCTGCTGTTAACCAGGGTGGGAGAGGTGGGGTGAGTTTAACTACGTTTATCATTAGTAAACCGGGGAGACGACATCAGTTTAATTAATAGATTTGGAAGGCTTTTACTACAGGTGAAAACCGGGGCCGGTCTGGACAATATCCGGTCTGGACAATATCCGGTCTGGACAATATCTCATCGACAAACGTCAAAAACACTTTCTCCACTCCATGCATCAAGTGGCCAAACAGAACTTTGAAACCGGCTTAAGAATGTACCTCAGGGAGGATTAAGATCATACTGTGAGGGGGTCTGACCACAGTGGTATATGTTAAGAATGTATAATGATAATATGGTATTTAAGAGGGCTCTTACCGCGGTGGGGACAGTGGGGGAGCTGGAGCTGCTGAGCCAGGAGTGCAGGGGGTTGCTGGTGCTGGGGGCGTCCCAGATAGACGAGGACACAGAGCTTAACTCAGGCCAGCTCTGCTGAGGCTCGGACGTCTTCGGGAAGGACATCCCCCTGAAGACTGAAAAACAAACAAAAACGCCTTTAATACTAGCAAAAAAATGATGTAGATTGATCCACTACCGTCCGGATCATTATAATGTGGATTGATCCACTACAGTCCGGATCATTATAATGTGGATTGACCCACTACAGTCCGGATCATTATAATGTGGATTGATCCACTACAGTCCGGATCATTATAATGTGGATTGATCCACTACAGTCCGGATCACTATAATCTAATGTGAAATCCCCTAAATAAGCCAACACTTCACCATAACTGCAGGATTTCTAACCACGCCGAATCATAATGCACCATCAAATTGGATTTATTCAATTTATTCGAGAATTAAAAGTAGTAGGCTGCTCTATCCGGAGACAACATTACAAAACACAATACAGCCCGAAGGCTCATTTCCTTTGTTCTCCCCCGATTCCAGTCCTTACCTCCTGTCAGATTGAAAGAGTTGTTGGGTCCGAATGCAGAGAAGGAGTTGACAGAGTTGAATCCTATGGGAGACCATAATCCTGAGCTAGATAGAGGAAATATGAAGGGATTATTTGGAATCAGAGCGAGAAAGCGAGAGAGAGAGAGAGAGAGAGAGATGTTGTTACCTGTCTGAGCGGTCACTCTCCACTGAGGTCATGTGAGCTAGAGACTTCCCTTGGCCTCTTTTACCTGGGTCACTGCCACCTGAAAACCATCACACCCTATGGTCACAACCTGCCACCTGAAAACCATCACACCCTATGGTCACAACCTGCCACCTGAAAACCATCACACCCTATGGTCACAACCTGCCACCTGAAAACCATCACACCCTATGGTCACAACTTGTATCTAGTCACCACAACAGTATGAGAGGGTTGACAACTAGAGATCCTCTCTCGTAGCGCACCTGGGCTTCTGTCGTATCCCGCAGCAACAGCTGCAAAAGTAGGATTGCCATTCTTGCCCGGGAGAGAGGTGGTGGCATTAGCTAGCTTGTTCCCTGGTGCCTTCTTCAAGTTGGTCTCACAATTGGCGTTGAGTACTTGGCTGTATGTTCCCCTGGTCACTAGGCTGGGGGAGGAGGGGGGAGGGGAGTAGGTCCTAGCTGAGATGGGTCTCTTCAGGAAGGGGTTCACGGTCTGCAGGAAGTTGTCTGCTTCTGTATGACGGAGAGAGAGGAGTGATAATGGAGGCAGTATGTGGTGTTTCACAGGGATTGATTCTAGGACCTCTATTATTTAGTTTACATTCATTGTATTAACCATCAACATGACCTTCTCAGATGTGGTTTGCTGATGACACGCGTCTTATATTACCACAGATATACAGTGGGGAAAAAAAGTATTTAGTCAGCCACCAATTGTGCAAGTTCTCCCACTTAAAAAGATGAGAGAGGCCTGTAATTTTCATCATAGGTACATGTCAACTATGACAGACAAAATGAGGAAAAAAAATCCAGAAAATCACATTGTAGGATTTTTAATGAATTTATTTGCAAATTATGGTGGAAAATAAGTATTTGGTCAATAACAAAAGTTTCTCAATACTTTGTTATATACCCTTTGTTGGCAATGACACAGGTGAAACATTTTCTGTAAGTCTTCACAAGGTTTTCACACACCGTTGCTGGTATTTTGGCCCATTCCTCCACGCAGATCTCCTCTAGAGCAGTGATGTTTTGGGGCTGTCGCTGGGCAACACAGACTTTCAACTCCCTCCAAAGATTTTCTATGGGGTTGAGATCTGGAGACTGGCTAGGCCACTCCAGGACCTTGAAATGCTTCTTACGAAGCAACTCCTTCGTTGCCCGGGCGGTGTGTTTGGGATCATTGTCATGCTGAAAGACCCAGCCACGTTTCATCTTCAATGCCCTTGCTGATGGAAGGAGGTTTTCACTCAAAATCTCACGATACATGGCCCCATTCATTCTTTCCTTTACACGGATCAGTCGTCCTGGTCCCTGTGCAGAAAAACAGCCCCAAAGCATGATGTTTCCACCCCCATGCTTCACAGTAGGTATGGTGTTCTTTGGATGCAACTCAGCATTCTTTGTCCTCCAAACACGACGAGTTGAGTTTTTACCAAAAAGTTCTATTTTGGTTTTATCTGACCATATGACATTCTCCCAATCCTCTTCTGGATCATCCAAATGCACTCTAGCAAACTTCAGACGGGCCTGGACATGTACTGGCTTAAGCAGGGGGACACGTCTTGCACTGCAGGATTTGAGTCCCTGGCGGCGTAGTGTGTTACTGATGGTAGGCTTTCTTACTTTGGTCCCAGCTCTCTGCAGGTCATTCACTAGGTCCCCCCGTGTGGTTCTGGGATTTTTGCTCACCATTCTTGTGATCATTTTGACCCCACGGGGTGAGATCTTGCGTGGAGCCCCAGATCGAGGGAGATTATCAGTGGTCTTGTATGTCTTCCATTTCCTAATAATTGCTCCCACAGTTGATGTCTTCAAACCAAGCTGCTTACCTATTGCAGATGCAGTCTTCCCAGCCTGGTGCAGGTCTACAATTTTGTTTCTGGTGTCCTTTGACAGCTCTTTGGTCTTGGCCATAGTGGAGTTTGGAGTGTGACTGTTTGAGGTTGTGGACAGGTGTCTTTTATACTGATAACAAGTTCAAACAGGTGCCATTAATACAGGTAATGAGTGGAGGACAGAGGAGCCTCTTAAAGAAGAAGTTACAGGTCTGTGAGAGCCAGAAATCTTGCTTGTTTGTAGGTGACCAAATACTTATTTTCCACCATAATTTGCAAATAAATTCATTAAAAATCCTACAATGTGATTTTCTGGATTTTTTTCCCTCAATTTGTCTGTCATAGTTGACGTGTATCTATGATGAAAATTACAGGCCTCTCTCATATTTTTAAGTGGGAGAACTTGCACTATTGGTGGCTGACTAAATACTTTTTTTCCCCCACTGTATCTCAACAGTGTTTTTTCTGCACCAATAGAGTAACAGTGATGAATTTCAGTTTACTCCCTGAATTGGCTTAATTGAAATGACATTTACCCCAACCCAGGTCTGCATTCCAGATGGCACCCTAATCCCTACATAGGGTTCTGGTCAAAAGTAGTGCACTATGGGCCCTGGTCAAACGTAATGCACTATATAGGACAGGGTTCTTCAATTCCGGTCCTGGAGGGCCGAAACACTTCTGTTTATTATTTCTACCTGGTAGTTAATTGCACTCACCTGGTGTCCCAGGTCTGAATTAGCCCCTGATTAGAAGGAGAGGATGAAAAACAGAGGTGTTTCGGCCCTCCAGGACCGGAATTGAAGAACCCTGATATAGGGAATAGGGCAGCATTTTGGACACAGCGTCAATGTAGATAAGTGACGTGGCCTATTTATTGCCTTACCTCCATAACTTACTACATTTGCACACACTGTATATAGATTTTATGTGGTATTTTTGACTTTATGTTTTGTTTTACCCCATATGTAACTCTGTGTTGTTGTTTTTATCGCACTGCTTTGCTTTATCTTGGCCAGGTCGCAGTTGTAAATGAGAACTTGTTCTCAACTGACTTACCTGGTTAAATAAAGGTGAAATAAATTTAAAAATAAACGTACGGTCGGTGGTTTTGAGGAGTGGGACGTCCCATTCAGGAGCAGCAAACTCCTTCTCTCCCTCGGAGCAGCTGCTGTGACCCAGCTCGGAAACAGAGACCGAGCCGTTGGACAACCGCTTCACCAGGGGAAACGGACAACAATCCTCCAGCTTCCCACAAGGCACTGGGGTGCGGAGAGAGAACCACCGGTGTCAGACATCAGCCTTACACGTCTCTAATGCCAAAGTACAGAACATTTAGTAGAGAGAATGCATGGAGGGAGTCTAATGAACGGAGGGAGTCTAATGAACGGAGGGAGTCTAATGAACGGAGGGTGTCTAATGAACGGAGGGAGTCTAATGAACGGAGGGAGTCTAATGAACAGAGGGAGTCTAATGAACGGAGGGTGTCTAATGAACGGAGGGAGTCTAATGAACGGAGGGAGTCTAATGAACGGAGGGAGTCTAATGAACGGAGGGTGTCTAATGAACGGAGGGAGTCTAATGAACGGAGGGTGTCTAATGAACGGAGGGAGTCTAATGAACGGAGGGAGTCTAATGAACGGAGGGAGTCTAATGAACGGAGGGAGTCTAATGAACGGAGGGAGTCTAATGAACGGAGGGAGTCTAATGAACGGAGGGAGTCTAATGAACGGAGGGAGTCTAATGCACATCAATAGTAAGAGGATCAGTTGGACAAAGACAAGATCCAATATGAAGAACAAAAGAGAATCCCTCACGGTTTTGCTGTTTCTCCCAAAACATTAAAGATCACGTTCAGGAGCAGCAAAACAGTGAAGGCAGTTTTTTTAAAAAACACCAGCGTAAAAATAACAACAGGTCTCCATTACCAAGTCCAGAACAGTCAGAAGAGTTGAGATGGGAGAGAGACTCAGGTCTGGGTTTCTGCAGAGTCCTAGGGCCAGTGGTGAGAGCAGGGTGGATGAGGGCTTTGGATGTGAAGGTCTTGCGTTGTTTGTTCTCCAGGGGTGTGGCGTATGGAAGCTCCAGGGAACTAGATTTATCCTCTGTGTTGGTTTGTTTCTTGTTGTTTTGGGGTTTGGTGAGGAAAGATGTTTCCTCTTTTTCCACTGCTGTTCTGCCTTTCTTTTTCACTGGTTCCTAAACAGACAGAAGAACAAGACATTTATTCTCCCTACACCACCCGTCTGCCTGTAGATGTCCACACAGTAGATCCTGTTATCTGTGCTCTTATGTCTGCAACTCCTAAGAGTGAGTGAGTCTGTGTGTGCTGTGTGTGTGCACGTCTCTCTGTCTCTCTCGGTCTACCTCTTTGTTGCTGGCTTCTACCTCAGGGTTGGAGGTCTCTGTGGTGGTAGATGAGCTGTCATCGTTCAGCTGGTCTCCCGGAGGTGGTTTTCCCTTCGCTCTCCTGTCCCTTCTCCCTCTTCCTCTGAGCTTTAGTTTGACCTCTCAGCTGCTTTCCTTTAGAGTCCAGCACTGCAGGACACCACAAATACACAACTACAGTCACAACTACTGCAGGACAACACAAATACACAACTACAGTCACAACTACTGCAGGACACCACAAATACACAACTACAGTCACAACTACTGCAGGACAACACAAATACACAACTACAGTCACAACTACTGCAGGACAACACAAATACACAACTACAGTCACAACTACTGCAGGACACACAAATACACAACTACAGTCACAACTACTGCAGGACAACACATATACACAACTACAGTCACAACTACTGCAGGACAACACAAATACACAACTACAGTCACAACTACTGCAGGACACACAAATACACAACTACAGTCCAATATCACAACTACTGCAGGACAACACAAATACACAACTACAGTCACAACTACTGCAGGACACACAAATACCACAACTACAGTCACAACTACTGCAGGACACCACAAATACACAACTACAGTCACAACTACTGCAGACACCACAACTCACAACTACAGTCACAACTACTGCAGGACAACACAAATACACAACTACAGTCACAACTACTGCAGGACAACACATATACACAACTACAGTCACAACTACTGCAGGACAACACATATACACAACTACAGTCACAACTACTGCAGGACACCACAAATACACAACTACAGTCACAACTACAGTCACAACTACTGCAGGACAACACAAATACACAACTACAGTCACAACTACTGCAGGACAACACAAATACACAACTACAGTCACAACTACTGCAGGACAACACAAATACACAACTACAGTCACAACTACTGCAGGACAACCACAAATACACAACTACAGTCACAACTACAGTCACAACTACTGCAGGACAACACAAATACACAACTACAGTCACAACTACTGCAGGACAACACAAATACACAACTACAGTCACAACTACTGCAGGACAACACAAATACACAACTACAGTCACAACTACTGCAGGACAACACAAATACACAACTACAGTCACAACTACAGTCACAACTACTGCAGGACACCACAAATACACAACTACAGTCACAACTACTGCAGGACAACACAAATACACAACTACAGTCACAACTACAGTCACAACTACTGCAGGACACCACAAATACACAACTACAGTCACAACTACTGCAGGACAACACAAATACACAACTACAGTCACAACTACTGCAGGACACCACAAATACACAACTACAGTCACAACTACAGTCACAACTACTGCGACAGAACAACACAATATAACACAACCTACAGTCACAACTACTGCAGGACACACAAATACACAACTACTCAACTACTGCAACACAAATCACACTACGTCACAACTACTGCAGGACAACACACAATACACACAACTACAGTCACAACTACTGCAGGACAACACAAATACACAACTACAGTCACAACTACTGCAGGACAACACAAATACACAACTACAGTCACAACTAAATGCAGGACAACACAAATACACAACTACAGTCACAACTACTGCAGGCACAAATACACAACTAAGTCACAACTACAGTCACAACTACTGCAGGACACCACAAATACACAACTACAGTCACAACTACTGCAGGACAACACAAATACACAACTACAGTCACAACTACAGTCACAACTACTGCAGGACAACACAAATACACAACTACAGTCACAACTACTGCAGGACACCACAAATACACAACTACAGTCACAACTACAGTCACAACTACTGCAGGACAACACAAATACACAACTACAGTCACAACTACTGCAGAACAACACAAATACATATGCCTAAGCATGGTTGGTTACAAAGGGCTTGTGCACTACCTCTAGTCAACTCCAAACAATTCAGCTCTGCACAGCCCCAGAGAGTCCTACGGTGCCTCCAGAAAGGATTCATACCACTTCACTTATTCCACATCTTGTGTTACCGCCTGAATTCAAAATGGATCAAATGTTGTTGGTTTTCACACACAATACCCCATAATGACAAAAATATCTCATTTATACTGAATATAATTCATACAAAAATATAAACGGAACATGTAAAGTGTTGGTCCCATGTTTCACGAGCTGAAAATAAAAAAAATCCCCTAAAATACGCACAAAATGTGTATTTCTCTCAAATGTGCACAAATTAGTTTACATCCCTGTTAGTGAGCATTTCTCCTTTGCCAAGATAATCCATCCACCTGACAGGTGTGGCATATCAAGAAGCTGATTAAACAACATGATCATTACACAGGTGCACCTTGTGCTGGGGACAATAAAAGGCCACTCTAAAATGTGTAGTTTTGTCACATAACACAATGCCACAGATGTCTCAAGTTTTGCGGGAGCGTGCTGAGGAGGGGGGGGGGGAAACTCATTCTGATTGGCTGGGCCTGGCTCCCCAGTGGGTGGGCCTATGCCCTCCCAGGCCCACCCATGGCTGCAACCCTGCCCAGTCATGTGAAATCCATAGATGAGGGCATAATTTATTTATTTAAATTAACTGAGTAAAATATTTGAAGTTGTTGCATGTTGCGTTTATATTTTTGTTCAGTATACTAAAGTATTCACACCCCTGAGTCAATACTTTGTAGAAGCACCTTTGGCAGTGATTACAGCTGTGAGTCTTTCTGGGAAAGTCTCTAAGAGCTTTCCACACCTGGATTGTGCAACATTTGCCCATTATTCTTTTCAAAATTCTTCAAGCTCTGTCAAATTGGTTGTTGATCATTGCTAGGCAACCATTTTCAGGTCTTGCCATAGATTTTCAAGCAGATTTAAGTCAAAACTGTAATTCGGCCTCTCAGGAACATTCACTGTCTTCTTGGTAAGCAACTCCAGTGTATATTTGGCCTTGTGTTTTAGGTTATTGTCCTGTTGAAAGGTGAATTAATCTCCCAGTGTCTGGTGGAAAGCAGACTGAACCAGGTTTTCCTATAGGATTTTGCCTGAGCTTAGCTCCATTCCTTTTATTTTTTAGCCTGAAAAACTCCCCAGTTCTTATTGATTCCAAGCATACCCATAACATGATGCAGCCACCACTATGCTTGAAAATATGGAGAATGGTACTCAGTAATGTGTTGGATTTGCCCCAAACATAACACTTTGTATTCAGGACAAGACGTTAATTGCTTTGCCACATTTTTTGCAGTATTACTTTAGTGCCTTGTTGCAAACAGGATGCATGTTTTGGAATATTTGTATTCTGTACAGGCTTCCTTCTTTTCACTCTGTCATTTAGGTTAGTGTTGTGGAGTAACTACAATGTTGTTGATCCATCCTCAATTTCCTCCTTTCACAGCCATTAAACTCTGTAACTGTTTTAAAGTCACCATTGGCCTCATGGTGAAATCCCTGAGTGGTTTCCTTCCTCTCCGACAACTGAGTTAGGAAGGACGCCTGTATCTTTGTAGTGACTGGGTGTATTGATACACCATCCAAAGTGTAATTAATAACGTCACCATGCTCAAAGGGATATTCAATGTCTGCTTTTTTTATTTTTACCCATCTACCAATAGGAGCCCTTCTTTGTGAGTCACTTGAAAACCTCCCTGGTCTTTGTGGTTGAATCTGTGTTTAAAATGCACTGCTCGACTGAGGGACCTTACAATCAAACACTATTATTGCACACAGAGTGAATCCATGCAACTTATTATGTGACTTGTTAAGCACATTTTTACTCCTGAACGTATTTAGGCCATAACAAAGGGGTTGGATACTTATTGATTCAAGACATTTTGGTGTTTCATTTTTTATAAATGTGTAAAAAAATCTAAATGTAATCCATTTTAAATTCAGGCTTTAACACAACAAAATGTGGAAAAGGTCAAGGGGTGTGAAAACTTTCTGAAGACACTGTACGTGTAGAATCAAAGCACTGTTTATATTGCTCTGCACAGCCCCATCCATCATGGGTGTAGTTAGTGTGAAATAAAATGCTACCATTGTTCTGTGTAGACTGAGGAGTAATTCTACCATTGTTCTGTGTAGACGGAGGAGTAATGCTACCATTGTTCTGTGTAGACTGAGGAGTAATGCTACCATTGTTCTGTGTAGACTGAGGAGTAATGCTACCATTGTTCTGTGTAGACGGAGGAGTAATGCTACCATTGTTCTGTGTAGACTGAGGAGTAATGCTACCATTGTTCTGTGTAACTGAGGAGTAATGCTACCATTGTTCTGTGTAGACGGAGGAGTAATGCTACCATTGTTCTGTGTAGACGGAGGAGTAATGCTACCATTGTTCTGTGTAGACGGAGGAGTAATGCTACCATTGTTCTGTGTAGACGAGGAGTAATGCTACCATTGTTCTGTGTAGACGGAGGAGTAATGCTACCATTGTTCTGTGTAGACTGAGGAGTAATGCTACCATTGTTCTGTGTAGACTGAGGAGTAATGCTACCATTGTTCTGTGTAGACTGAGGAGTAATGCTACCATTGTTCTGTGTAGACGGAGGAGTAATGCTACCATTGTTCTGTGTAGACTGAGGAGTAATGCTACCATTGTTCTGTGTAGACTGAGGAGTAATGCTACCATTGTTCTGTGTAGACGGAGGAGTAATGCTACCATTGTTCTGTGTAGACTGAGGAGTAATGCTACCATTGTTCTGTGTAGACGGAGGAGTAATGCTACCATTGTTCTGTGTAGACGGAGGAGTAATGCTACCATTGTTCTGTGTGGACGGAGGAGTAATGCTACCATTGTTCTGTGTAGACGGAGGAGTAATGCTACCATTGTTCTGTGTAGACGGAGGAGTAATGCTACCATTGTTCTGTGTAGACGGAGGAGTAATGCTACCATTGTTCTGTGTAGACTGAGGAGTAATGCTACCATTGTTCTGTGTAGACTGAGGAGTAATGCTACCATTGTTCTGTGTAGACGGAGGAGTAATGCTACCATTGTTCAGTGTAGACTGAGGAGTAATGCTACCATTGTTCTGTGTAGACTGAGGAGTAATGCTACCATTGTTCTGTGTAGACTGAGGAGTAATGCTACCATTGTTCTGTGTAGACGGGGAGTAATGCTACCATTGTTCTGTGTAGACGGAGGAGTAATGCTACCATTGTTCTGTGTAGACGGAGGAGTAATGCTACCATTGTTCTGTGTAGACTGAGGAGTAATGCTACCATTGTTCTGTGTAGACTGAGGAGTAATGCTACCATTGTTCTGTGTAGACTGAGGAGTAATGCTACCATTGTTCTGTGTAGACTGAGGAGTAATGCTACCATTGTTCTGTGTAGACTGAGGAGTAATGCTACCATTGTTCTGTGTAGACGGAGGAGTAATGCTACCATTGTTCTGTGTAGACTGAGGAGTAATGCTACCATTGTTCTGTGTAGACTGAGGAGTAATGCTACCATTGTTCTGTGTAGACTGAGGAGTAATGCTACCATTGTTCTGTGTAGACTGAGGAGTAATGCTACCATTGTTCTGTGTAGACTGAGGAGTAATGCTACCATTGTTCTGTGTAGACGGAGGAGTAATGCTACCATTGTTTGTGTAGACGGGGGAGTAATGCTACCATTGTTCTGTGTAGACTGAGGAGTAATGCTACCATTGTTCTGTGTAGACGGGGAGTAATGCTACCATTGTTCTGTGTAGACTGAGGAGTAATGCTACCATTGTTCTGTGTAGACGGGGGGGAGGAGTAATGTACCATTGTTCTGTGTAGACTGAGGAGTAATGCTACCATTGTTCTGTGTAGACGAGGAGTAATGCTACCATTGTTCTGTGTAGACTGAGGAGTAATGCTACCATTGTTCTGTGTAGACGGAGGAGTAATGGCTACCCATTGTTCTGTGTAGACGGAGGAGTAATGCTACCATTGTTCTGTGTAGACGGAGGAGTAATGCTACCATTGTTCTGTGTAGACTGAGTAATGTAACCATTTTGGTAGACGGAGGAGTAATGCTACCATTGTTCTGTGTAGACTGAGGAGTAATGCTACCATTGTTCTGTGTAGACTGAGGAGTAATGCTACCATTGTTCTGTGTAGACTGAGGAGTAATGCTACCATTGTTCTGTGTAGACGGAGGAGTAATGCTACCATTGTTCTGTGTAGACTGAGGAGTAATGCTACCATTGTTCTGTGTAGACTGGAGGAGTAATGCTACCATTGTTCTGTGTAGACTGGAGGAGTATGCTACCCATTGTTCTGTGTAGACTGAGGAGTAATGCTACCATTGTTCTGTGTAGACGGAGGAGTAATGCTACCATTGTTCTGTGTAGACGGAGGAGTTAATGCTACCATTGTTCTGTGTAGACTGGAGGAGTAATGCTACCATTGTTCTGTGTAGACTGGGGAGTAATGCTACCATTTGTCTGTGTAGACGGAGGAGTAATGCTACCATTGTTCTGTGTAGACGGAGGAGTAATGCTACCATTGTTCTGTGTAGACGGAGGAGTAATGCTACCATTGTTCTGTGTAGACTGAGGAGTAATGCTACCATTGTTCTGTGTAGACTGAGGAGTAATGCTACCATTGTTCTGTGTAGACTGAGGAGTAATGCTACCATTGTTCTGTGTAGACTGAGGAGTAATGCTACCATTGTTCTGTGTAGACTGAGGAGTAATGCTACCATTGTTCTGTGTAGACTGAGGAGTAATGCTACCATTGTTCTGTGTAGACTGAGGAGTAATGCTACCATTGTTCTGTGTAGACGGAGGAGTAATGCTACCATTGTTCTGTGTAGACGGAGGAGTAATGCTACCATTGTTCTGTGTAGACTGAGGAGTAATGCTACCATTGTTCTGTGTAGACTGAGGAGTAATGCTACCATTGTTCTGTGTAGACGGAGGAGTAATGCTACCATTGTTCTGTGTAGACTGAGGAGTAATGCTACCATTGTTCTGTGTAGACGGAGATCCGTTGTGATCCTGTAGAGCTTGTAGAGGTGATTCAGGTCTGTCTAGGTCATTATCCATGGCCCCCAGGAGGCTGGCGTAGTCTGGGTCCTCTCCCCCAGAACAGAGCCTTCTGTGGGGCAGAGACGACCCTGACCCAGGGCCCCCGTCCTGGAGGTCCAGGCGTCCTCCACCCTGCTGCCCCTTGGAGCTCCGCGCCTTCCGATTGGTCAGCTGACAGGAAACCGGGGCGCCATTGGCTAGCTGGGAGGAAGAGGAGGAGGAAGTGGAGGAGGCTTGTATAGTTGATCGACCGAAGCCCATCCTGGCTCTCTGTCTATCAAGGTCCATGGAGGACCTGCTGTTCTGGCCCCCGGCCCGGGACACCCCACTACCAGACCCATACATCCCCCTGGTCGATTTCTGGTGGGTGTCAGTGAAATCATTCAAGCTAAAGGACAAAGAATAGTGGGGACATCACATTTTTAGAAGATGTAACAGTTCTCTGAAAAAGATACTACTCTCCACAAGAGGACCATTATATACATCCATATGGGTGGGCTATCTTTGATGCAAGACACTTTAATGACAAACAAATACATCCATAACAAAAGAGGTAGTCGGACTTACTTAGCATCACTTGAAATGAATACTATTTCCCTGAGGTGGAAGGGTCTGCCCGTCTCCATGGCAGAGTCCAGAGACAGACTTCTCTTAAAGGGCTCCCAGATCCCCTGGGCTTCCAGGTAGGCTTTAGCAATCACCAGCAGGAACAGGGAGCTACAGAGGAGAGAGGAGAGCCATGTTAACATGGAGCTACAGAGGAGAGAGGAGAGCCATGTTAACAGGGAGCTACAGAGGAGAGAGAAGAGCCATGTTAACAGGGAGCTACAGAGGAGAGAGGAGAGCCATGTTAACATGGAGCTACAGAGGAGAGAGGAGAGCCATGTTAACAGGGAGCTACAGAGGAGAGAGGAGAGCCATGTTAACAGGGAGCTACAGAGGAGAGAGGAGAGCCATGTTAACAGGGAGTTACAGAGGAGAGAGGAGAGCCATGTTAACAGGGAGCTACAGAGGAGAGAGGAGAGCCATGTTAACAGGGAGCTATGGAGGAGGAGAGCCATGTTAACAGGGAGCTACAGAGGAGAGAGGAGAGCCATGTTAACAGGGAGCTACAGAGGAGAGAGGAGAGCCATGTTAACAGGGAGCTACAGAGGAGAGAGGAGAGCCATGTTAACAGGGAGCTACAGAGGAGAGAGGAGAGCCATGTTAACAGGGAGCTACAGAGGAGAGAGGAGAGCCATGTTAACAGGGAGCTACAGAGGAGAGAGGAGAGCCATGTTAACAGGGAGCTATGGAGGAGTAGAGCCATGTTAACAGGGAGCTACAGAGGAGAGAGGAGAGCCATGTTAACAGGGAGCTACAGAGGAGAGAGGAGAGCCATGTTAACAGGGAGCTACAGAGGAGAGAGGAGAGCCATGTTAACAGGGAGCTACAGAGGAGAGAGGAGAGCCATGTTAACAGGGAGCTACAGAGGAGAGAGGAGAGCCATGTTAACAGGGAGCTACAGAGGAGAGCCATGTTAACAGGGAGCTACAGAGGAGAGAGGAGAGCCATGTTAACAGGGAGCTACAGAGGAGAGCCATGTTAACAGGGAGCTACAGAGGAGAGAGGAGAGCCATGTTAACAGGGAGCTACAGAGGAGAGAGGAGAGCCATGTTAACAGGGAGCTATGGAGGAGAGAGGAGAGCCATGTTAACAGGGAGCTACAGAGGAGAGAGGAGAGCCATGTTAACAGGGAGCTACAGAGGAGAGAGGAGAGCCATGTTAACAGGGAGCTACAGAGGAGAGAGGAGAGCCATGTTAACAGGGAGCTACAGAGGAGAGAGGAGAGCCATGTTAACAGGGAGCTACAGAGGAGAGAGGAGAGCCATGTTAACAGGGAGCTACAGAGGACAGCCATGTTAACAGGGAGCTACAGAGGAGAGAGGAGAGCCATGTTAACAGGGAGCTACAGAGGAGAGAGGAGAGCCATGTTAACAGGGAGCTACAGAGGAGAGAGAAGAGCCATGTTAACAGGGAGCTACAGAGGAGAGAGGAGAGCCATGTTAACAGGGAGCTACAGAGGAGAGAGGAGAGCCATGTTAACAGGGAGCTATGGAGGAGGAGAGCCATGTTAACAGGGAGTTACAGAGGAGAGAGGAGAGCCATGTTAACAGGGAGCTACAGAGGAGAGCCATGTTAACAGGGAGCTACAGAGGAGAGAGGAGAGCCATGTTAACAGGGAGCTACAGAGGAGAGAGGAGAGCCATGTTAACATGGAGCTACAGAGGAGAGAGGAGAGCCATGTTAACAGGGAGCTACAGAGGAGAGAGGAGAGCCATGTTAACAGGGAGCTACAGAGGAGAGCCATGTTAACAGGGAGCTACAGAGGAGAGAGGAGAGCCATGTTAACAGGGAGCTACAGAGGAGAGAGGAGAGCCATGTTAACAGGGAGCTACAGAGGAGAGAGGAGAGCCATGTTAACATGGAGCTACAGAGGAGAGAGGAGAGCCATGTTAACAGGGAGCTACAGAGGAGAGAGGAGAGCCATGTTAACATGGAGCTACAGAGGAGAGGAGAGCCATGTTAACATGGAGTTACAGAGGAGAGAGGAGAGCCATGTTAACAGGGAGTTACAGAGGAGAGAGGAGAGCCATGTTAACAGGGAGCTATGGAGGAGAGAGGAGAGCCATGTTAACAGGGAGCTACAGAGGAGAGAGGAGAGCCATGTTAACAGGGAGCTACAGAGGAGAGAGGAGAGCCATGTTAACAGGGAGCTACAGAGGAGAGAGGAGAGCCATGTTAACAGGGAGCTACAGAGGAGAGAGGAGAACCATGTTAACATGGAGCTACAGAGGAGAGAGGAGAGCCATGTTAACAGGGAGCTACAGAGGAGAGAGGAGAGCCATGTTAACATGGAGCTACAGAGGAGAGAGGAGAGCCATGTTAACAGGGAGCTACAGAGGAGAGCCATGTTAACAGGGAGCTACAGAGGAGAGAGGAGAGCCATGTTAACAGGGAGCTACAGAGGAGAGAGGAGAGCCATGTTAACAGGGAGCTACAGAGGAGAGCCATGTTAACATGGAGCTACAGAGGAGAGAGGAGAGCCATGTTAACAGGGAGCTACAGAGGAGAGAGGAGAGCCATGTTAACAGGGAGCTACAGAGGAGAGAGGAGAGCCATGTTAACAGGGAGCTACAGAGGAGAGAGGAGAGCCATGTTAACAAGGAGCTACAGAGGAGAGAGGAGAGCCATGTTAACAGGGAGCTACAGAGGAGAGAGGAGAGCCATGTTAACAGGGAGCTACAGAGGAGAGAGGAGAGCCATGTTAACAGGGAGCTACAGAGGAGAGAGGAGAGCCATGTTAACAGGGAGCTACAGAGGAGAGCCATGTTAACAGGGAGCTACAGAGGAGAGCCATGTTAACAGGGAGCTACAGAGGAGAGAGGAGAGCCATGTTAACATGGAGCTACAGAGGAGAGAGGAGAGCCATGTTAACAGGGAGCTACAGAGGAGAGAGGAGAGCCATGTTAACAGGGAGCTACAGAGGAGAGAGGAGAGCCATGTTAACAAGGAGCTACAGAGGAGAGAGGAGAGCCATGTTAACAGGGAGCTACAGAGGAGAGAGGAGAGCCATGTTAACAGGGAGCTACAGAGGAGAGAGGAGAGCCATGTTAACAGGGAGCTACAGAGGAGAGAGGAGAGCCATGTTAACAGGGAGCTACAGAGGAGAGAGGAGAGCCATGTTAACAGGGAGCTACAGAGGAGAGAGGAGAGCCATGTTAACAGGGAGCTACAGAGGAGAGAGAAGAGCCATGTTAACAGGGAGTTACAGAGGAGAGCCATGTTAACAGGGAGCTACAGAGGAGAGAGGAGAGCCATGTTAACAGGGAGCTACAGAGGAGAGAGGAGAGCCATGTTAACAGGGAGCTACAGAGGAGAGAGAAGCTAGTAAATTATCATCTGATATAAACACAATGATGTGGTTGAAAAGCCTGGCCACAGATCTGTTTGTGCCAACCACGATAGGAGTTGGTTATACAGCACAAAAAGATCTGGGACCAGGCTATTTGAAAATGTGCTTATATTTGAAAATACTGCTGCAGCTACTATGTATTGTGTATACCTCATAATGAGGGATTAGATCCAGTTCCCACCTCGCAGTGACAGACCACGTGTAACAACACCTGCACAGGATCGGTACATCCCAAACGTCACACCTGCGGGACAGGTACAGGATGGCAACAACAACTGCCCGAGTTACACCAGGAACGCACAATCCCTCCATCAGTGCTCAGACTGTCCCCAATAGGCTGAGAGAGGCTGGACTGAGGGCTTGTAGGCCTGTTGTAAGGCAGGTCCTCACCAGACATCACCCGCAACAACGTCGCCTATGGGCACAAACCCACCGTCGCTGGACCAGACAGGACTGGCAAAAAGTGCTCTTCACTGACGAGTCGCGGTTTTGTCTCACCAGGGGTGATGGTCGGATTCGTGTTTATCGTCGAAGGAATGAGCGTTACACCGAGGCCTGTACTCTGGAGCGGGATCGATTTGGAGGTGGAGGGTCCGTCATGGTCTGGGGCGGTGTGTCACAGCATCATCGGACTGAGCTTGTTGTCATTGCAGGCAATCTCAACGCTGTGCGTTACAGGGAAGACATCCTCCTCCCTCATGTGGTACCCTTCCTGCAGGCTCATCCTGACATGACCCTCCAGCATGACAATGCCACCAGCCATACTGCTCGTTCTGTGCGTGATTTCCTGCAAGACAGGAATGTCAGTGTTCTGCCATGGCCAGCGAAGAGCCCGGATCTCAATCCCATTGAGCACGTCTGGGACCTGTTGGATCGGAGGGTGAGGGCTAGGGCCATTCCCCCCAGAAATGTCAGGGAACTTGCAGGTGCCTTGGTGGAAGAGTGGGGTAACATCTCACAACAAGAACTGGCAAATCTGGTGCAGTCCATGAGGAGGAGATGCACTGCAGTACTTAATGCAGCTGGTGGCCACACCAGATACTGACCGTTACTTTTGATCTTGACCCCCCCTTTGTTCAGGGACACATTATTCAATTTCTGTTAGTCACATGTCTGTGGAACTTGTTCAGTTTATGTCTCAGTTGTTGAATCTTGTTATGTTCATACAAATATTTAAACATGTTAAGTTTGCTGAAAATAAACACAGTTGACAGTGAGAGGACGTTTCTTTTTTTGCTGAGTTTATGTATATCTCATGATGAGGGAGAAGATTAGCTCCAGCTTCCAACGGAGTCTGAGTTATACATGCATATACACTACCAGTCAAACGTTTGGACAAACATACTCATTCAAGGGTTTTTCTAAATAATTCTCATTCAGATTTTTTTTTTTATAATAGTGAAGACATCAAAACTATAAAATAACACATATGGAATCATGTAGTAACCAAAGAAAAGTGTTAAACAAATCAAAATATAGTTTATATTTGAGATTCTTCAAAGTAGCCACCCTTTGCCTTGATGACAGCTTTGCACACTCTTGGCATTCTCTCAACCAGCTTCATGAAGTAGTCACCTGGAATGCACTTCTTTCCTTCTTAATGCGTTTGAGCCAATCAGTTGTGTTGTGACAAGGTAGGGGTGGTATACAGAAGATGGTCTTTTACCAAATAGGGCTAAGTCCATATTATGGCAAGAACAGCTCAAATAAGCAAAATCGAACCCACAACCCTGGCGTTGCAAACGCCATGCTCTACCAACTGAGCTATATCCCTTATTTCATAGTTTTGATGTCTTCACTATTATTCTACAATGTAGAAAATAGTAAAAATAAAGAAAAACCCTTGAATGAGTGTCTAAACTTGTCAGTGGTACTGTATATATAAATATGTATACCTCATAATGAGCTCCCAATTGGGTCTGGGTTATACATGTCAAGGGGTCTGAATACTTTCCGAATGCACTGTACATACAGTTGTGGTGCCCTCGGTGGTGACCGGGGGACTGCCATTGTTTGGAGCGTCAGTCACGCCCCACAACCAGCATTTCTAGGCTGCAGCAAGCTAGGCTGCAGAGCCATGCCCTGCACATGAAGCCGCAACACACCTGGGGCCTCGTTTATAACCACAAGGTGCTGTTTTCGTCAGCACAGGTGAAGCTACTGGCTGGAGGCTGAGCGCACCGGACATTTGGTGGAGGCTCACGGACATTGACTTATGACTGCAGAAAAGTCGGCTTGTAAGCTGGATAGCAGCCCAGCTATTTAGTCTTCTAAGTTAAGTTCAGCCTAAGTTAAGTTTATCACCTGTGTGTGGGAGTGTTTTGATTGTCCTTTCTGTGAATCAATGTTCCAGCCTAGCCTAGTTTAAGCCTCTGAGTTCCAGCCTAGCCTGGTTTAAACCTCTGTGTTCCAGCCTAGTCTGGGGTTTTAAACCCCCCTGGGTTTCCCGCCAGCCGGTTTTAAACCTTTGTTCCAGCCCCAGCCCGGTTTAAGCCTCTGTGTTCCAGCCTAGCCTGGTTTTTAAACCTCGGGGTTCCAAGGGCCCAGGGGTGGTTTAAACCTTGTGTTTTCCCGCCAGTGGTTTAAGCCTCTGGGTTTTCCCGCCTGCTGGTTTTTAAACCTCTGGTTCCAAAATAGCCTGGTTTAAGGGCCCCGTGTTTTCCCGCCTACCTGGGTTTTTTTAAATCTCGTGTTCCAGCCTAGCCTGGTTTTTAAAAACCCCTTTTGTTCCAGCCTAGCCCCGGTTTTAAATCTCTGTGTTTCCCGCCTAGGCCCGGTTTAAGCTTGGGGTTCCAGCCTAGCCGGTTTAAGTTCCCGGTTCCAGCCTTTGCCTGGGTTTTAAAACCCCTGTGGTTTCCCGGGCCCAGCCTTTTTTAAGTCTCTTTTTCCAGCCTAGCCCGGTTTAAGCCGGGGTTCCAGGCCCAGCCTGGTTTTTTAAACCTCTGTTTTTCCCGGGGCCCAAACCTGGGTTTTTAAACCCCTGTGTGTTAAACCCCCCTTTTTTTATGGTTTTTCATTTAATTTTTTCTTTTAGTCATTAGCAGATGCTCTTATCCAGAGCGCTTACAGTTAGTGAGTGCATACATTTTTCCCCACTGGCCCCCGGGGAATGAAACCCACAACCCTGGGTTTAAAAAGCCAATTTTCTTTCCAAAATGAGCTACACGGGGCCCTTTCCCCATTGCCATCCTGTCCCGCCACGCGAGTCGTTACATAGTACATGGATACCTAAAGATGAAGGAGAGAGTTTCACTGAAAAACCCCAGATGAAGGAGACGATGAGGTATAGCTCCCAGGAGGGTCTGGGGAGGGCCTCGTACAGGAGGGAAACTTTGATAGGGAGGGAGGCGTTCAGGGGCAAACACAAAAATCGACCCTCCCCCCCGTAAATAGCTTCAGCTCCCCGGGTCATCTGGACGGGGTTGTGAAATCCGGGTGGGAAACCCGGGATAAAAGACAGAAGGGGAAAGGGGACGAGTCAGTCATGAACAGGGGCCCCCCCATACACAAAATACAGGTTAAAATGACCGGGGGTTTAAAAGAGGAAAAACCCGCCACACTGTACCACAGGGTTCTTTCCCTTTAAAGGGCATTTGGGTGATACTGCCCGGGGACAAAAAGATGGCATGGTTAAAAGCCCCAAAAGATAAAAGAATGGTTTGGGGACATCTTTAACCACCAAAAACACACTCTCAAAATTTTTAAAAGGGGGTAAATAAGGGAAATAGCTAGATCCCTTTTCCAGAAGGGCCCTTTTTTGGTACAATTGGGTAATAAGGTTTGTTTTAAAAAAAAAATTTTAATAAAAAAACAGAAAACATTTAAAAAGCCCCTTGTGATATTTAAAAGCCTTTTTATAGCAAAACCCAAATGGGCCCCGGTGCATTTTGTTTTTTCAAATTAAGTGGGGCCCAAAACCAAAAAAACTCCATGTTTTGGGAGCTACTTTACTGAGCCAGGGAGGTTGATTGGGTTTAGTCTCTTTTTAAAAGGCTTTGAGGGGAGAGGTGAAGAGGAACTGCAAGCAGCACAGAGAGGGGAAAAGGGAGCACAAATCCCACCGATTGTAAATAATTTTCCCCAACAAAACACACACACACACAAAAAAAACCCCCCACCGTGTGGCTGAAGACCTGTTTTTAAATAGCTTTTAGGGGGTGAGGAGAGAAAACACCTTGACTGCTAGTGTTTTCCATGGCTGGTTTGGGAAAAAGGGCCCCCCCTTTTTCTGTTTACCCATTTCAGTTTGTAGAATAGAGCCCCTCTTTAGTTAAATTAGGGCAGAGCTCCATCAAATTTTAGTTGACTAGAGCCCTCTCAAAATTCAGTAGACTAGAGCCCCTTCAGTTCCGTAGACTATTTGGGTTTCTCAGTTTAGTAGACTATAGTTTCCCCTCAGTTCAGGAGACTAGAGGTTTCCCCCAGTTCAGTAGACTAGAGCTCCCCTCAGTTTAGTAGACTAGAGTCTTCCCGTTTAGTAGAATATAGTTCCCCTCAGTTCAGTTTGCTATAGTCCTCCAGTTCAGTAGACTAGACTCCTCTTTTTCCCCCAGTAGAATTTGAGCCCCTCTAGTTTTAGTAGACTATATTCCTCCAGTTCAGTAGATTTTAGTTCCTCTCAGTTTAGTTTGACTAGAGGTTCCCTTTAGTTCGTAGACCCAGAGCTCCTCTCAGTTCGTTTGACTTTGAGCTTCTCAGGGTTTAGTAGATAGAGCCCCCCCTTTAGTTCGTTTGACTATAGTTTCCTTTAGTTCAGAGGGCTATATTTCCCCCCCCCAGGTTTAGTAACTAGAGCTCCCCTCGTTCAGTAGACTAGAGCTCCTCTCGTTCAGTAGCTAGAGCCCCCCTCAGTTTAGTAGACTATGTTCCCCTCAGTCAGTGATAGAGTTTTCCCCTCAGTTTAGTAGACTAGAGCCCCTCTCCCGTTTTAGTTTGGGCTAGAACCCCCCTCAGTTTTAGTAGACTATAGGGTTTCCCCTCCCGTTCGTAGGACTATAGTTCCTCTCAGTTCGTAGGGCTAAAGTCCTTCAGTTAAATAGGAAAAAAAAGCCCCTCTCAGTTTCAGTAGGGTATAGTTCCCCTCAGGTTTAGTAGCAGAGCTCCCCTCAGTTAAATGACTATAGTTCCTCTCAGTTTCTGGACTAGAGGGTCCTTCAGTTTAGTAGAATAGGTCCTCCAGTTCAGTAGGGGTGAGGGCCCCCCCCCAGTTCAGGTTTGACCACCGCCTCCAGTTCAGTAACTAGAGCTCCTCTCAGTTCAGTAGACTAGAGCTCCTCTCAGTTCAGTAGACTAGAGTTCCTCTCAGTTCAGTAGACTAGAGCTCCTCTCAGTTCAGTAGACTAGAGCTCCTCTCAGTTCAGTAGACTAGAGCTCCTCTCAGTTCAGTAGACTATAGTTCCTCTCAGTTCAGTAGACTAGAGCTCCTCTCAGTTCAGTAGACTAGAGCTCCTCTCAGTTCAGTAGACTAGAGATTCCCTCATTCAGTCAGATGACTAGAGCTCCTCTCAGTTCAGTAGACTAGAGCTCCTCTCAGTTCAGTAGACTAGAGTTCCTCTCAGTTCAGTAGACTAGAGGCCTCCTCTCAGTTCAGTAGACTAGAGCCCCTCTCCTCAGCTATATTTCACATTATAAGACACTATCAAATGAATGCGATTCATCTGCATTAGAGGCTATTACAGCCATTTACAGGAATCCATTTCTGCACCATAGAAGGACTGATAAGCCCATCCATCTGATGGACACTGTAGAGTGTCTTATCAGTCAGTGACTCTGTTATGTGAGTATGCAAAGCTACTAAACAGTTGCTGTGATCTTTAAACTTACAGTATAACTAGGTCTTTAGAAGCATTTGGTTTAAGTGCAAACTGTTGACAGTTGAGAACTTTGAATCCGTATCCTTGGCAGGGCTGGCCGTTGATCTCTGCAGAGCGCATATAGAACGGGAGCAGACCAGTGTTCTCCATCCTGAAGGTCCTTCTCAGAGTGGACTTGGGCTCCTTGGACTTCATCTCTGGAAAGGAACAGTGGTGAGGGGGAAAGATGTGTTAAGAGAGTAATGTTCATTTAAATGGAGAACATGACTTGCAGTGGCAGCATATTCTGAAGGGACACTGTGTCTCTCAGCGTCAGTACTTGGGCCAACTCCAACAGGGAATCGCACTTCCCTCGTTTTAGACTGGGGCCTCGTAGCGAAGAGAACTTTAACTGGGTAAAGGGTAACTCACTGGCTGTGCAGTCTTTCAGAAATGTAAAGTTAATATACAGTGCCTAGGGAAAGTCTACACAACCCTTTACAGCTTTACACAACTTGCTTCACATTTTCAAAGTGAAAGAAAAGGTATAGAACATTTTCTAAATGAATAACAAATCCAAAACAAAGATGTCTTGATTGTGTGTCTTCACACCCCCAGAGTTAATACACGGTGGAAACACCCCCAGAGTTAATACACGGTGGAAACACCCCCAGAGTTAATACACGGTGGAAACACCCCCAGAGTTAATACACGGTGGAAACACCCCCAGAGTTAATACACGGTGGAAACACCCCCAGAGTTAATACACGGTGGAAACACCCCAGAGTTAATACACGGTGGAAACACCCCCAGAGTTAATACACGGTGGAAACACCCCCAGAGTTAATACACGGTGGAAACACCCCAGAGTTAATACACGGTGGAAACACCCTCAGAGTTAATACACGGTGGAAACACCCCAGAGTTAATACACGGTGGAAACACCCCCCAGAGTTAATACACGGTGGAAACACCCCAGAGTTAATACACGGTGGAAACACCCCAGAGTTAATACACGGTGGAAACACCCCAGAGTTAATACACGGTGGAAACACCCCCAGAGTTAATACACGGTGGAAACACCCCCAGAGTTAATACACGGTGGAAACACCCCAGAGTTAATACACGGTGGAAACACCCCCAGAGTTAATACACGGTGGAAACACCCCCAGAGTTAATACACGGTGGAAACACACCCAGAGTTAATACACGGTGGAAACACCCCAGAGTTAATACACGGTGGAAACACCCCAGAGTTAATACACGGTGGAAACACCCCAGAGTTAATACACGGTGGAAACACCACGGTGGAAACACCCCAGAGTTAATACACGGTGGAAACACCACGGTGGAAACACCCCAGAGTTAATACACGGTGGAAACACCACAGTGGAAACACCCCAGAGTTAATACACGGTGGAAACACCACGGTGGAAACACCCCAGAGTTAATACACGGTGGAAACACCACGGTGAAAACACCCCCAGAGTTAATACACATTACAATGTGTGTAATTGTCCCACTGAAAAATTAAACTATCCCAGGGTTAGGTATTCAGAAGACCTTGGCAGGTTTTTACGATATTTTTTTTAATTCATATTTATTTTGATCCTGACAAACTCCCCAGTCCCATGATGCTGCCGCCACAATTTTGACGCTGCCGCCCCGATACTTGACAATATAAATCAGCTAATAGCAGGAACCTTCTCAGAGACAGAAAACTGATACTATATACTCGTTGTTGGTGTGGGGGGGGGGGTACATGGATGGCTTTTGACAATTTATTTGGATTCTTCATGTCTTACTCATTGTTTTAAAAAAGTTTTTCCAAATAAGATGTTAGGTACTATATTTATTGAATATTATATGAATTCTATAAATACAAAAATTGCCAATTTGGGTGCAAGAAATTAGCTTAATTTCTCAGAGATCAAATTATAGTTCAACAAAATAATGTTGCAGGAATGTTAATCTTAGCGGTTTCTAACTACAGAAACTATTTCAGGACAATCTGATATGTGGGTGTCATGGCTTGCTGAAATGACACGGAACGACCCACTAGGCACTGTAACTCACTGTCTGTGCAGTCCTTGAGCAAAGCCTCAGTCATTTGGAAGCGAAGGGAGCTGCCTGGTCCAGGAGGGTTCCCAGCTATATGCAGGCTCTCTGTGGTTCCCTGGCCGTGCACCATGATCATATCCATCACCGTCAGGTTGTTCCTGCAATACAAGACAACACACTAGGTCAGCTCATTCCTAAAATACAACATTGAACAACACACTCAAGAGTAGAGCTAGCTACTGTGCCATGGGTCTTCCAAGAACATACTCTTCTTGACCTTTTGTGACCTCAAAAAGTCTAATAGTCACTGATTATCAATACATTTCTGACAGTGGACACTAGATCATCATATTAAAAGGAGGCTAGTTGTGAGTGATGAGTAGGGTTGGTGTAGAGCTCTAAACATGACACAGTGTAGGGTTGGTGTAGAGCTCTAAACGTGACAGTGTAGGGTTGGTGTAGAGCTCTAAACGTGACACAGTGTAGGGTTGGTGTAGAGCTCTAAACATGACAGTGTAGGGTTGGTGTAGAGCTCTAAACGTGACACAGTGTAGGGTTGGTGTAGAGCTCTAAACGTGACAATGTAGGGTTGGTGTAGAGCTCTAAACATGACACAGTGTAGGGTTGGTGTAGAGCTCTAAACGTGACACAGTGTAGGGTTGGTGTAGAGCTCTAAACATGACACAGTGTAGGGTTGGTGTAGAGCTCTAAACATGACACAGTGTAGGGTTGGTGTAGAGCTCTAAACATGACACAGTGTAGGGTTGGTGTAGAGCTCTAAACGTGACAGTGTAGGGTTGTTGTAGAGCTCTAAACGTGACACAGTGTAGGGTTGGTGTAGAGCTCTAAACATGACAGTGTAGGGTTGGTGTAGAGCTCTAAACATGACAGTGTAGGGTTGGTGTAGAGCTCTAAACATGACAGTGTAGGGTTGGTGTAGAGCTCTAAATGTGACACAGTGTAGGGTTGGTGTAGAGCTCTAAATGTGACAGTGTAGGGTTGGTGTAGAGCTCTAAACGTGACTCAGTGTAGGGTTGGTGTAGAGCTCTGAACGTGACACAGTGTAGGGTTGGTGTAGAGCTCTAAACATGACAGTGTAGGGTTGGTGTAGAGCTCTAAATGTGACACAGTGTAGGGTTGGTGTAGAGCTCTAAACATGACAGTGTAGGGTTGGTGTAGAGCTCTAAACGTGACTCAGTGTAGGGTTAGTGTGAGTTGTGAGTGATGAGTAGGGTTGGTGTAGAGCTATGAATGTGACACAGTGTAGGGTTGGTGTAGAGCTCTAAACGTGACAGTGTAGGGTTGGTGTAGAGCTCTAAACGTGACACAGTGTAGGGTTGGTGTAGAGCTCTAAACGTGACACAGTGTAGGGTTGGTGTAGAGCTATGAACGTGACTCAGTGTAGGGTTAGTGTAGAGCTCTAAACGTGACACAGTGTAGGGTTGGTGTAGAGCTCTAAACATGACAGTGTAGGGTTGGTGTAGAGCTCTAAACGTGACACAGTGTAGGGTTGGTGTAGAGCTCTAAACGTGACACAGTGTAGGGTTGGTGTAGAGCTCTAAACGTGACTTAGTGTAGGGTTGGTGTAGAGCTCTAAATGTGACTGTGTAGGGTTGGTGTAGAGCTCTAAACATGACTGTGTAGGGTTGGTGTAGAGCTCTAAACGTGACACAGTGTAGGGTTGGTGTAGAGCTCTAAAAATGACTCAGTGTAGGGTTGGTGTAGAGCTCTAAATGTGACTCAGTGTAGGGTTAGTGTGAGTTGTGAGTGATGAGTAGGGTTGGTGTAGAGCTATGAATGTGACTCAGTGTAGGGTTGGTGTAGAGCTCTAAACGTGACTCAGTGTAGGGTTGGTGTAGAGCTCTAAATGTGACTCAGTGTAGGGTTAGTATGAGTTGTGAGTGATGAGTAGGGTTGGTGTAGAGCTATGAATGTGACTCAGTGTAGGGTTGGTGTAGAGCTCTAAACATGACAGTGTAGGGTTGGTGTAGAGCTCTAAATGTGACTCAGTGTAGGGTTAGTGTGAGTTGTGAGTGATGAGTAGGGTTGGTGTAGAGCTCTAAACGTGACACAGTGTAGGGTTGGTGTAGAGCTCTAAACGTGACAGTGTAGGGTTGGTGTAGAGCTCTAAACGTGACACAGTGTAGGGTTAGTGTAGAGCTCTAAATGTGACTCAGTGTAGGATTAGTGTAGAGCTCTAAATGTGACAGTGTAGGGTTGGTGTAGAGCTCTAAACGTGACACAGTGTAGGGTTGGTGTAGAGCTCTAAACGTGACACAGTGTAGGGTTGGTGTAGAGCTCTAAACGTGACTCAGTGTAGGGTTAGTGTAGAGCTCTAAATGTGACAGTGTAGGGTTGGTGTAGAGCTCTAAACGTGACACAGTGTAGGGTTGGTGTAGAGCTCTAAACGTGACACAGTGTAGGGTTGGTGTAGAGCTCTAAACGTGACACAGTGTAGGGTTGGTGTAGAGCTCTAAACATGACAGTGTAGGGTTGGTGTAGAGCTATAAACATGACACAGTGTAGGGTTGGTGTAGAGCTCTAAACGTGACACAGTGTAGGGTTGGTGTAGAGCTCTAAACGTGACACAGTGTAGGGTTGGTGTAGAGCTCTAAACGTGACACAGTGTAGGGTTGGTGTAGAGCTCTAAACGTGACACAGTGTAGGGTTGGTGTAGAGCTCTGAACGTGACTCAGTGTAGGGTTGGTGTAGAGCTCTAAACGTGACTCAGTGTAGGGTTGGTGTAGAGCTCTAAATGTGACAGTGTAGGGTTGGTGTAGAGCTCTAAACGTGACACAGTGTAGGGTTGGTGTAGAGCTCTAAACGTGACACCGTGTAGGGTTGGTGTAGAGCTCTAAATGTGACAGTGTAGGGTTGGTGTAGAGCTCTAAACATGACAGTGTAGGGTTGGTGTAGAGCTCTAAACATGACACAGTGTAGGGTTGGTGTAGAGCTCTAAACGTGACACAGTGTAGGGTTGGTGTAGAGCTCTGAACGTGACTCAGTGTAGGGTTAGTGTAGAGCTCTAAACGTGACTCGGTGTAGGGTTGGTGTAGAGCTATGAACGTGACACAGTGTAGGGTTGGTGTAGAGCTCTAAATGTGACAGTGTAGGGTTGGTGTAGAGCTCTAAACGTGACACAGTGTAGGGTTGGTGTAGAGCTCTGAACGTGACTCAGTGTAGGGTTAGTGTAGAGCTCTAAACGTGACTCGGTGTAGGGTTGGTGTAGAGCTATGAACGTGACTCGGTGTAGGGTTGGTGTAGAGCTATGAACGTGACACAGTGTAGGGTTGGTGTAGAGCTCTAAACGTGACACAGTGTAGGGTTGGTGTAGAGCTCTAAACATGACAGAGTAGGGTTGGTGTAGAGCTCTAAACATGACACAGTGTAGGATTGGTGTAGAGCTCTAAACATGACAGTGTAGGATTGGTGTAGAGCTCTAAACGTGACACAGTGTAGGGTTGGTGTAGAGCTCTAAACATGACAGTGTAGGGTTGGTGTAGAGCTCTAAACGTGACACAGTGTAGGGTTGGTGTAGAGCTCTAAACGTGACTCAGTGTAGGATTGGTGTAGAGCTCTAAACATGACAGTGTAGGATTGGTGTAGAGCTCTAAACGTGACACAGTGTAGGGTTGGTGTAGAGCTCTAAACATGACAGTGTAGGGTTGGTGTAGAGCTATGAACGTGACACAGTGTAGGGTTGGTGTAGAGCTCTAAACATGACAGTGTAGGGTTGGTGTAGAGCTCTAAACATGACAGTGTAGGGTTGGTGTAGAGCTCTAAACGTGACACAGTGTAGGGTTGGTGTAGAGCTCTAAACATGACAGTGTAGGGTTGGTGTAGAGCTCTAAACATGACAGTGTAGGGTTGGTGTAGAGCTCTAAACGTGACACAGTTTAGGGTTGGTGTAGAGCTCTAAACATGACAGTGTAGGGTTGGTGTAGAGCTCTAAACATGACAGTGTAGGGTTGGTGTAGAGCTCTAAACATGACACAGTGTAGGATTGGTGTAGAGCTCTAAACATGACAGTGTAGGGTTGGTGTAGAGCTCTAAACGTGACACAGTGTAGGGTTGGTGTAGAGCTCTAAACGTGACACAGTGTAGGGTTGGTGTAGAGCTCTAAACGTGACACAGTGTAGGGTTGGTGTAGAGCTCTAAACATGACACAGTGTAGGGTTGGTGTAGAGCTCTAAACATGACACAGTGTAGGGTTGGTGTAGAGCTCTAAACGTGACACAGTGTAGGGTTGGTGTAGAGCTCAACAACTACTACACCACCCCCACCAACCCACCTGACTATGAGCAGGGAGGAGACAGAGTGGTTGCTGGCAGGAGTGAACGTCAGGCTGAAGGACTTGACCTCTCCAGGCTGCAGAAGCAGGTTGTAGACAAATGGTCTGGTTGAGCCCTCCACAAACCCTGAGCTTCCCTTCATTACAGATGACTGGAAGAGGACAGAGACACACAGAGCAGTTAGAGGACAGAGACACACAGCGCAGTTAGAGAGGACAGAGACACACAGAGCAGTTAGAGAGGACAGAGACACACAGAGCAGTTAGAGAGGACAGAGACACACAGAGCAGTTAGAGAGGACAGAGACACACAGAGCAGTTAGAGAGGACAGAGACACACAGAGCAGTTAGAGAGGACAGAGACACACAGAGCAGTTAGAGAGGACAGAGAACACAGAGCAGTTAGAGAGGACAGAGACACACAGAGCAGTAGAGGACAGAGACACACAGAGCAGTTAGAGAGGACAGAGACACACAGAGCAGTTAGAGAGGACAGAGACACACAGAGCAGTTAGAGAGGACAGAGACACACAGAGCAGTTAGAGGACAGAGACACACAGAGCAGTTAGAGGACAGAGACACACAGAGCAGTTAGAGAGGACAGAGACACACAGAGCAGTTAGAGAGGACAGAGACACACAGAGCAGTTAGAGAGGACAGAGACACACAGAGCAGTTAGAGAGGACAGAGGACACACAGAGCAGTTAGAGAGGACAGAGGACACACAGAGCAGTTAGAGGACAGAGACACACAGAGCAGTTAGAGAGGACAGAGACACACAGAGCAGTTAGAGAGGACAGAGACACACAGAGCAGTTTAGAGAGGACCAGAGACACCACAGAGCAGTTAGAGAGGACAGAGACACACAGGCAGTTAGAGAGGACAGAGACACACAGAGCAGTTAGAGAGGACAGAGACACACAGAGCAGTTAGAGAGGACAGAGACACACAGAGCAGTTAGAGAGGACAGAGACACACAGAGCAGTTAGAGAGGACAGAGACACACAGAGCAGTTAGAGAGGACAGAGACACACAGAGCAGTTAGAGAGGACAGAGACACACAGAGCAGTTAGAGAGGACAGAGACACACAGAGCAGTTAGAGAGGACAGAGACACACAGAGCAGTTAGAGAGGACAGAGACACACAGAGCAGTTAGAGAGGACAGAGACACACAGAGCAGTTAGAGAGGACAGAGACACACAGAGCAGTTAGAGAGGACAGAGACACACAGAGCAGTTAGAGAGGACAGAGACCACAGAGCAGTTAGAGAGGACAGAGACACACAGAGCAGTTAGAGAGGACAGAGACACACAGAGCAGTTAGAGAGGACAGAGACACACAGAGCAGTTAGAGAGGACAGAGACACACAGAGCAGTTAGAGAGGACAGAGACACACAGAGCAGTTAGAGGACAGAGACACACAGAGCAGTTAGAGGACAGAGACACACAGAGCAGTTAGAGAGGACAGAGACACACAAGAGCAGTTAGAGAGGACAGAGACACACAGAGCAGTTAGAGAGGACAGAGACACACAGAGCAGTTAGAGAGGACAGAGACACACAGAGCAGTTAGAGAGGACAGAGACACACAGAGCAGTTAGAGAGGACAGAGACACACAGAGCAGTTAGAGAGGACAGAGACACACAGAGCAGTTAGAGAGGACAGAGACACACAGAGCAGTTAGAGAGGACAGAGACACACAGAGCAGTTAGAGGACAGAGACACACAGAGCAGTTAGAGAGGACAGAGACACACAGAGCAGTTAGAGAGGACAGAGACACACAGAGCAGTTAGAGAGGACAGAGACACACAGAGCAGTTAGAGAGGACAGAGACACACAGAGCAGTTAGAGAGGACAGAGACACACAGAGCAGTTAGAGAGGACAGAGACACACAGAGCAGTTAGAGGACAGAGACACACAGAGCAGTTAGAGAGGACAGAGACACACAGAGCAGTTAGAGAGGACAGAGACACACAGAGCAGTTAGAGGACAGAGACACACAGAGCAGTTAGAGAGGACAGAGACACACAGAGCAGTTAGAGAGGACAGAGACACACAGAGCAGTTAGAGAGGACAGAGACACACAGAGCAGTTAGAGAGGACAGAGACACACAGAGCAGTTAGAGAGGACAGAGACACACAGAGCAGTTAGAGAGGACAGAGACACACAGAGCAGTTAGAGGCATAGTGGTAAGACGCCAAACAAACTGCAACCACAAATTCTTACAATTCTTCGATAAATGACTTGTGATTGGATGTGATTGGCTATGGATGTAGTTTCAGCTAGGTAACACTGCTAGTATCGTCCAACAGGGTCACAGGGAACTCTATTCTGCACTACTTACTAGATTTTGTTTGACCTGGAATTCCAGTGATTTTGTGTCGATGTTGATGTTGGACAACCTTCCCAGTGGGAACCTGGAAAGAGACAACAGAGTCAGTGAGGCTCATCATTTATTTCCCCCTAAATGTGTCTAGTACACAGCGGCAGAAAGGCCTTTGGTTGTGAGAGGTGATGAAACCCATTTGATGGCAGCTGTGGAAAGGTTGGTATCTATTACACTTAGTGTAGCTACGTGCCACTTCATACCTGTCGGCTAGTTTCCCAGCGAACACAGAGGGGTTCGGGTAGAGAGCCAGAGGAAGGACCTGGACATAGACTGGGACATCTGATGGGTTCTCTAGAACAACCTCCTTCTCCTGTAGGACACACAAGGATGAGAGTTAGAACAGAGAGACACAGAGACAGACACAGACACAGAGACAGAGACAGAGAGAGACGGAGAGAGACACGGAGACGGAGACGGAGAGAGACACAGACACAGAGACAGAGACAGACAGAGAGAGAGACAGAGAGAGAGAGAGAGAGAGAGAGAGAGACAGAGAGAGAGACAGAGACAGAGACAGAGAGAGACACAGAGACAGAGAGAGAGAGACACAGACACAGAGACAGACACAGAGACAGAGACACAGACACAGAGACAGAGAGACACAGACACAGAGACAGACACAGAGACAGAGAAAGAAACAGAGACAGAGAGAGTCAGTGTAGGGTTGCGAGCATGTACGTTCATTGTGTGTTACAGTATTCAGACCCCTTGACTTTTTCCACATTTAGTTAGGTTACATCCTTATTCTAAAATGGATTCAATTATTATTTTTCCTCATCATTCTACAAACAATACCTCATAATGACAAAGCAAAAACAGGTTTAAAAAAACTGAGGTATCACATTTACATAAGTATTCAGACCCTTTACCCAGTACTTTGTTGAGGCACCTTTGGCAGCGATTACAGCCTCGAGTCTTCTTGGGTATGACGCTACAAGCTTGGCACACCTGTATTTGGGGAGTTTCTCCCATTCTTCTCTGCAGATCCTCTCAAGCTCTGTCAGGTTGGATGGGGAGCGTCGTTGCACAGCTATTTTCAGGTCTCTCCAGAGATGTTCGATCGGGTACAAGTCCAGGCTCTGGCTGGGCCACTGAAGGACATTCAGAGACTTGTCCCGAAGCCACTCCTGAGTTGAGTTGCCTTGGCTGTGTGCTTAGGGTCGTTGTCCTGTTGGAAGGTGAACTTCGCCCCAGTCTGAGGTCCATAGCGCTCCGGAGCAGGTTTTCATCAAGGTTCTCTGTACATTGCTCCGTTCATCTTTCCCTCGATCCTGACTAGTCTCCCAGTCCCTGCCGCTGAAAAACATCCCCACATCATGATGCTGCCACCACCACGCTTCACCGTAGGGATGGTGCCAGGTTTCCTCCAAATGTGACGCTTGGCATTCAGGCCAAATAGTTCAATCTTGGTTTCATCAGACCAGAGAATCTTGTTTCTCATGGTCTGAGAGTCTTTAGGTGCCTTTTGGCAAACTCCAAGTGGGCTGTCATGTGCCTTTTACTGAGGAGTGGCTTCCGTCTGGCCACTCTACCATAAAGGCCTGATTGGTGGAGTGCTGCAGAGATGGTTGTCCTTCTGGAAGGTTCTCCCATCACCACAGAGGAACTCTGGACCTCTGTCAAATTGACCATCAGGTTCTTGGTCACCATCCCTGACCAAAGCCCTTCTCCGTTTGGCCAGGCAGCCAGCTCTAGGAAGAGACTTGGTGGTTCCAAACTTCTTCCATTTAAGAATGATGGAGGCCACTGTGTTCTTGGGGACCTTCAATGCTGCAGACCCTTCCCCAGATCTGTGCCTTGACACAATCCTGTCTCGGAGCACTACGGACAATTCCTTCGACCTCATGGCTTGGTTTTTACTCTGACATGCACTGTCAACTGTTGGACCTTATATAGACAGGTGTGTGCCTTTCCAAATTAAGTCCAATCAATTGAATTTACCACAGGTGGACTCCAATCAAGTTGTAGAAACATCTCAAGGATGATCAATGGAAACAGGATGCACCTGAGCTAAATTTCGAGTCTCAAAGCAAAGGGGCTGAATACTTATGGAAATAAGGTATTTCTGATTTTTATTTAACACATTTTCAAAAATGTCTACAAACCTGTTTTTGCTTTGTCATTATGGGGTATTGTGTGTAGATTGATGAGGAAAAAAGTTTATTCAATGAATTTTAGAATAAAGCTGTAATGTAACAAAATGTGGAAAAAGTCAAAGGGTCAGAATACTTTACGAATGCACTGTATGTGTATATATATGTGTGTATATATATATACACATACACATACATACACACACTATACTACTATATACAGTGGGGAGAACAAGTATTTGATACACTGCCGATTTTGCAGGTTTTCCTACTTACAAAGCATGTAGAGGTCTGTAATTTGTATCATAGGTACACTTCAACTGTGAGAGACAGAATCTAAAACAAAAATCATACAATGTGATTTTCTGGATTTTTAAGTAATGAATTTGCATTTTATTGCATGACATAAGTATTTGATCATCTACCAACCAGTAAGAATTCCGGCTCTTACAGACCTGTTAGTTTTTCTTTAAGAAGCCCTCCTGTTCTCCACTCATTACCTGTATTAACTGCACCTGTTTGAACTCGTTACCTGTATAAAAGACACCTGTCCACACACTCAAACAGACTCCAACCTCTCCACAATGGCCAAGACCAGAAAGCTGTGTAAGGACATCAGGGATAAAATTGTAGACCTGCACAAGGCTGGGATGGGCTACAGGACAATAGGCAAGCAGCTTGGTGAGAAGGCAACAACTGTTAGTGCAATTATTAGAAAATGGAAGAAGTTCAAGATGACGGTCAATCACCCTCGGTCTGGGGCTCCATGCAAGATCTCACCTTGTGGGGCATCAATGATCATGAGGAAGGAGAGGTCTCAGCCCAGAACTACACGGCAGGACCTGGTCTATGACCTAAAGAGAGCTGGGACCACAGTCTCAAAGAAAACCATTAGTAACACACTACGCCGTCATGAATTAAAATCCTGCAGCGCACGCAAGGTCCCCCTGCTCAAGCCAGCACATGTCCAGGCCCGTCTGAAGTTTGCCAATGACCATCTGGATGATCCAGAGGAGGAATGGGAGAAGGTCATGTGGTCTGATGAGACAAAAATAGAGCTTTTTGGTTTAAACTCCACTCGCCGTGTTTGGAGGAGGAAGAAGGATGAGTACAACCCCAAGAACACCATCCCAACCGTGAAGCATGGAGGTGGAAACATCATTCTTTGGGGATGCTTTTCTGCAAAGGGGACAGGACGACTGCACCGTATTGAGGGGAGGATGGATGGGGCCATGTATCGCGAGATCTTGGCCAACAACCTCCTTCTCTCAGTAAGAGCATTGAAGATGGGTCGTGGCTGGGTCTTCCAGCATGACAACGACCCGAAACACACAGCCAGGGCAACTAAGGAGTGGCTCCGTAAGAAGCATCTCAAGGTCCTGGAGTGGCCTAGCCAGTCTCCAGACCTGAACCCAATAGAACATCTTTGGAGAGAGCTGAAAGTCCATATTGCCCAGCGACAGCCCCGAAACCTGAAGGATCTGGAGAAGGTCTGTATGGAGGAGTGGGCCAAAATCCCTGCTGCAGTGTGTGCAAACCTGGTCAAGACCTAGAGGAAACATATGATCTCTGTAATTGCAAACAAAGGTTTCTGTACCAAATATTAAGTTCTGCTTTTCTGATGTATCAAATACTTATGTCATGCAATAAAATGCAAATTACTTAAAAATCATACAATGTGATTTTCTGGATTTTTGTTTTAGATTCCGTCTCTCACAGTTGAAGTGTACCTATGATAAAAATTACAGACCTCTACATGCTTTGTAAGTAGGAAAACCTGCAAAATCGGCAGTGTATCAAATACTTGTTCTCCCCACGATATATATATATATATATATATATATATATATATATATATATATATATATATATATATATATATATATATATATACACACACTCTACTACTATATATATATATATACTCTACTCACAGAGGAGCTGTTGGTATTGGTGAGGGGAAACATGATTTGTTGTGAGGCGTTAACCAGCGACGGCCAGGTCTGTTGAGCTGTTATTGTAGCCTGGACGGTAGTCTGTAGATCTGTGTTTACTTCAAACACCGCCTCAACTCTTTATACAAAGACAACATCATGACACACAGGACAACTGTCTGCTAGCTGCACCAACACAGCACTGTGACATTTGATCAAGAGAACACAGAGTTATTTGCATCCTATGGCACCCTATTCCATACAGAGTGCAGTCATTTCATTTGAAGCATATTTTTATCCTTCGCATGTTTGTAAGAATTGGAAAGACATTGGCAACTTTGTATTTGTAGTCAACTTCGTTCTGATGTTTTCACAGAATGAAAGATAAACGTCTTGATTCTATGTACACGGAACAATAATGTAAAACACAACATGCAACAATTTCAAAGATTTTACTGAGTTACAGTTCCTATAAGGAAATCAGCCAATTAAAATAAATAAATTAGGCCCCAATCTATGGATTTCACATGACTGGGAATACAGATATGCATCTGTTGGTCACATTTACTTAAAAAAAAAAAAAAAAGATGTCTGGACCCTTCTATAACTTGCCATTTATATCAAAAACAGACATTTGGTTGTAAAAAAAAGAAAACTTCTCCTTTAAGATGCTTTTGGGAAACCGGGCCCAGGTCAAAAGTAATGCACTATATAGGGAACAGGGTGCTATTTGGGCCTCAGTCAGAGAGATGTCATCAGACTTACTGATGTCCTGAGCGATCTTTCAGCTCTCTCCAGCGGCGGAGCAGTTTCTGGTGGAGGTCAACGTCAGCCTCCCAGATGTCCTCCTGTAAGACCAGGCCGTGGGGGCGAGCCTCCGCTTTAAACACAACAATATATTAACATTCCCTTTGACAATTGACCTACTGATATCAGCTGTAAGGATAGACCTACTGATATCAGCTGTAAGGACAGACCTACTGATATCAGCTGTAAGGATAGACCTACTGATATCAGCTGTAAGGATAGACCTACTGATATCAGCTGTAAGGACAGACCTACTGATATCAGCTGTAAGGACAGACCTACTGATATCAGCTGTAAGGATATACCTACTGATATCAGCTGTAAGGATATACCTACTGATATCAGCTGTAAGGATAGACCTACTGATATCAGCTGTAAGGATAGACCTACTGATATCAGCTGTAAGGATAGACTACTGGATATCAGCTTTAAGGATAGACCTACTGATATCAGCTGTAAGGACAGACCTACTGATATCAGCTGTAAGGATAGACCTACTGATATCAACTGTAAGGATAGACTACTGATATCAGCTGTAATGATAGACTACTGATATCAGCTGTAATGATAGACTACTGGATATCAGCTGTAAGGATAGACCTACTGATATCAGCTGTAAGGATATACTACTGATATCAGCTGTAAGGATAGACCTACTGATATCAGCTGTAAGGACAGACCTACTGATATCAGCTGTAAGGATAGACCTACTGATATCAGCTGTAAGGATAGACTACTGGATATCAGCTGTAAGGATAGACCTACTGATATCAGCTGTAAGGATAGACCTACTGATATCAACTGTAAGGATAGACTACTGATATCAGCTGTAAGGATAGACCTACTGATATCAGCTGTAAGGATAGACCTACTGATATCAGCTGTAAGGATAGACTACTGGATATCAGCTGTAAGGACAGACTACTGGATATCAGCTGTAAGGACAGACCTACTGATATCAGCTGTAAGGATAGACCTACTGGATATCAGCTGTAAGGATAGACCTACTGATATCAGCTGTAAGGATAGACCTACTGATATCAGCTGTAAGGATAGACCTACTGGATATCAGCTGTAAGGATAGACCTACTGATATCAGCTGTAAGGATAGACTACTGATATCAGCTGTAAGGATAGACTACTGGATATCAGCTGTAAGGATAGACCTACTGATATCAGCTGTAAGGATAGACTACTGGATATCAGCTGTAAGGATAGACCTACTGATATCAGCTGTAAGGATAGACTACTGGATATCAGCTGTAAGGATAGACTACTGGATATCAGCTGTAAGGATAGACTACTGGATATCAGCTGTAAGGATAGACCTACTGATATCAGCTGTAAGGATAGACCTACTGGATATCAGCTGTAAGGACAGACCTACTGATATCAGCTGTAAGGATAGACTACTGGATATCAGCTGTAAGGATAGACTACTGATATCAGCTGTAAGGATAGACCTACTGATATCAGCTGTAAGGATAGACTACTGGATATCAGCTGTAAGGATAGACTACTGGATATCAGCTGTAAGGATAGACCTACTGGATATCAGCTGTAAGGACAGACCTACTGATATCAGCTGTAAGGATAGACTACTGATATCAGCTGTAAGGATAGACTACTGATATCAGCTGTAAGGATAGACTACTGGATATCAGCTGTAAGGATAGACCTACTGGATATCAGCTGTAAGGACAGACCTACTGATATCAGCTGTAAGGATAGACTACTGATATCAGCTGTAAGGATAGACTACTGATATCAGCTGTAAGGATAGACTACTGGATATCAGCTGTAAGGACAGACTACTGATATCAGCTGTAAGGATAGACTACTGATATCAGCTGTAAGGATAGACTACTGATATCAGCTGTAAGGATAGACTACTGATATCAGCTGTAAGGATAGACTACTGGATATCAGCTGTAAGGACAGACTACTGGATATCAGCTTTAAACTGGAGGGGAATGTAGCTGCTGTAGCCATAGAGCACCAACAGGCATTCAAGCAAATAACAGGTAGAACCACATTGGTATGAGTTTAATAGTGAATATACAGTATGTACGGTATGTACGGTATGTACGGTATGTACGGTATGTACGGTATGTACGGTATGTACGGTATGTACGGTATGTACGGTATGTACGGTATGTACGGTATGTACGGTATGTACGGTATGTACGGTATGTACGGCCAGGCCATGGGGTCTAGCCTCAGCTGAAACCACAGCACAATATTGACGCAGGGCTCTGTAGGCTGGAGCTGGGCCAATGAACCAAAGCAGGGCTCTGTAGGCTGGAGCTGGGGCAATGAACCAAAGCAGGGCTCTGTAGGCTGGAGCTGGGGCAATGAACCAAAGCAGGGCTCTGTAGGCTAGAGCTGGGCCAATGAACCAAAGCAGGGCTCTGTAGGCTGGAGCTGGGGCAATGAACCAAAGCAGGGCTCTGTAGGCTGGAGCTGGGGGCAATGAACCAAAGCAGGGCTCTGTAGGCTGGAGCTGGGCCAATGAACCAAAGCAGGGCTCTGTAGGCTGGAGCTGGGCCAATGAACCAAAGCAGGGCTCTGTAGGCTGGAGCTGGGGCAATGAACCAAAGCAGGGCTCTGTAGGCTGGAGCTGGGGCAATGAACCAACGCAGGGCTCTGTAGGCTGGAGCTGGGGCAATGAACCAAAGCAGGCTCTGTAGGCTGGAGCTGGGCAATGAACCAAAGCAGGGCTCTGTAGGCTGGAGCTGGGGCAATGAACCAACGCAGGGCTCTGTTAGGCTGGAGCTGGGGCAATGAACCAACGCAGGCTACTGTAGGCTGGAGCTGGGGCAATGAACCAACGCAGGGTCTGTAGGCTGGAGCTGGGGCAAGAACCAAAGCAGGGCTTGTAGGCTGGAGCTGGGGCAATGACCAACGCAGGGCTCTGTAGGCTAGAGCTGGGGCAAGAACCAACGCAGGCTCTGTAGGCTGGAGCTGGGGCAATGAACAACGCAGGGTCTGTAGGCTGGAGCTGGGGCAATGAACCAAAGCAGGGCTCTGTAGGGTGGAGCTGGGCAATGAACCAACGCAGGCTCTGTAGGCTGGAGCTGGGCAATGAACCAACGCAGGGCTATGTAGGCTGGAGCTGGGGCAATGAACCAAAGCAGGGCTCTGTAGGCTGGAGCTGGGCAATTTAACCAAAGCAGGGCTATGTAGGCTGGAGCTGGGGCAATGAACCAAAGCAGGGCTCTGTAGGCTGGAGCTGGGGCAATGAACCAAAGCAGGGCTCTGTAGGCTGGAGCTGGGGCAATGAACCAACGCAGGGCTCTGTAGGCTGGAGCTGGGGCAATGAACCAACGCAGGGCTCTGTAGGCTGGAGCTGGGGCAATGAACCAACGCAGGGCTCTGTAGGCTGGAGCTGGGGCAATGAACCAAAGCAGGGCTCTGTAGGCTGGAGCTGGGGCAATGAACCAACGCAGGGCTCTGTAGGCTAGAGCTGGGGCAATGAACCAACGCAGGGCTCTGTAGGCTGGAGCTGGGGCAATGAACCAACGCAGGGCTCTGTAGGCTGGAGCTGGGGGCAATGAACCAAAGCAGGGCTCTGTAGGCTGGAGCTGGGGCAATGAACCAACGCAGGGCTCTGTAGGCTGGAGCTGGGGCAATGAACCAAAGCAGGGCTCTGTAGGCTGGAGCTGGGGCAATGAACCAAAGCAGGGCTATGTAGGCTGGAGCTGGGGCAATGAACCAAAGCAGGGCTCTGTAGGCTGGAGCTGGGGCAATGAACCAAAGCAGGGCTCTGTAGGCTGGAGCTGGGGCAATGAACCAAAGCAGGGCTCTGTAGGCTGGAGCTGGGGCAATGAACCAACGCAGGGCTCTGTAGGCTGGAGCTGGGGCAATGAACCAAAGCAGGGCTCTGTAGGCTAGAGCTGGGGCAATGAACCAAAGCAGGGCTATGTAGGCTGGAGCTGGGGCAATGAACCAACGCAGGGCTCTGTAGGCTGGAGCTGGGGCAATGAACCAACGCAGGGCTCTGTAGGCTGGAGCTGGGGCAATGAACCAACGCAGGGCTCTGTAGGCTGGAGCTGGGGCAATGAACCAAAGCAGGGCTCTGTAGGCTGGAGCTGGGGCAATGAACCAACGCAGGGCTCTGTAGGCTAGAGCTGGGGCAATGAACCAACGCAGGGCTCTGTAGGCTGGAGCTGGGGCAATGAACCAACGCAGGGCTCTGTAGGCTGAAGCTGGGGCAATGAACCAAAGCAGGGCTCTGTAGGCTGGAGCTGGGGCAATGAACCAACGCAGGGCTCTGTAGGCTGGAGCTGGGGCAATGAACCAAAGCAGGGCTCTGTAGGCTGGAGCTGGGGCAATGAACCAAAGCAGGGCTATGTAGGCTGGAGCTGGGGCAATGAACCAAAGCAGGGCTCTGTAGGCTGGAGCTGGGGCAATGAACCAAAGCAGGGCTCTGTAGGCTGGAGCTGGGGCAATGAACCAAAGCAGGGCTCTGTAGGCTGGAGCTGGGGCAATGAACCAACGCAGGGCTCTGTAGGCTGGAGCTGGGGCAATGAACCAAAGCAGGGCTCTGTAGGCTAGAGCTGGGGCAATGAACCAAAGCAGGGCTATGTAGGCTGGAGCTGGGGCAATGAACCAAAGCAGGGCTCTGTAGGCTAGAGCTGGGGCAATGAACCAAAGCAGGGCTATGTAGGCTGGAGCTGGGGCAATGAACCAAAAATGGCCTTCCTTTTACTGAAGCATTTTGCTTAAAATATAAAAAGCAAATTATTTAAATGTATTCTCACTCAGCTGTTCCTCACAAGTAATACAACAACTGATCTATTACCGGTGTCATCATATAGCCTACCATAGTGTCATCATACAGCCTACCATAGTGTCATCATACAGCCTACCACAGTGTCATCATATAGCCTACCGTAGTGTCATCATACAGCCTACCATAGTGTCATCATACAGCCTACCATAGTGTCATCATATAGCCTACCATAGTGTCATCATATAGCCTACCATAGTGTCATCATATAGCCTACCATAGTGTCATCATACAGCCTACCACAGTGTCATCATATAGCCTACCATAGTGTCATCATATAGCCTACCATAGTGTCATCATATAGCCTACCATAGTGTCATCATATAGCCTACCATAGTGTCATCATATAGCCTACCATAGTGTCATCATACAGCCTACCATAGTGTCATCATATAGCCTACCATAGTGTCATCATATAGCCTACCATAGTGTCATCATATAGCCTACCATAGTGTCATCATACAGCCTACCATAGTGTCATCATATAGCCTACCATAGTGTCATCATATAGCCTACCATAGTGTCATCATATAGCCTACCATAGTGTCATCATTACAGCCTACCATAGTGTCATCATATAGCCTACCATAGTGTCATCATATAGCCTACCATAGTGTCATCATATAGCCTACCATAGTGTCATCATATAGCCTACCATAGTGTCATCATATAGCCTACCATAGTGTCATCATATAGCCTACCATAGTGTTCATCATATAGCCTACCATAGTGTCATCATATAGCCTACCATAGTGTCATCATATAGCCTACCATAGTGTCATCATATAGCCCTACCATAGTGTCATCATATAGCCTACCATAGTGTCATCATATAGCCTACCATAGTGTCATCATATAGCCTCCCATAGTGTCATCATACAGCCTACCATAGTGTCATCATATAGCCTACCATAGTGTCATCAATAGCCTACCATAGGTCATCATACAGCCTACCATAGTGTCATCATATAGCCTAGCCTACCATAGTGTCATCATACAGCCTACCATAGTGTCATCATATAGCCTACCATAGTGTCATCATATAGCCTACCATAGTGTCATCATATAGCCTACCATAGTGTCATCATACAGCCTACCATAGTGTCATCATATAGCCTACCATAGTGTCATCATATAGCCTACCATAGTGTCATCATATAGCCTACCATAGTGTCATCATACAGCCTACCATAGTGTCATCATACAGCCTACCATAGTGTCATCATACAGCCTACCATAGTGTCATCATACAGCCTACCATAGTGTCATCATATAGCCTACCATAGTGTCATCATATAGCCTACCTTAAATTTAGAAATATATATTTTTTTTAATGGTCCGAACAACAATTCATTGGCAGGGCAATTCAAGCAAAGCCTATATGCAGTGATAATGTATTGGGCCTATAGTCTACTGCACAAACCTCATTGCTACAGTACTGTTTTTAAATAGGTTAATGTTGCATAGGATTACGTTTTTTAAGTCACGCACAATAACATTCTGAGTGGTAGATCTCGGCTTGCATTTTGACTCAGAAAAGGTTGGTGACCACTGAGCTAGATCGAGACAGACACGTCGCTGTCCGAGCATCCAGAACTAATTCCAGCCCTTACCTTATGATACATTAATTCAGTACACCCTCCTCTGTCAACGCAATGTTCTTCATGGCATTTTAATCCAAACTTGCGCCGACTGATCAGTGTCAAGGTACTTTTCAGTGTGTTCCCATAAATCTGAACCCTTACCCAGTACGCAAAATGATGTTTAAGAGACGTATTTTCCAGACGTTGAAGTTAAGTTCATTTTAGGTTCTGAATGAAAAGGTGAAAAGAGGTATTTTCAGGAAGTTGAAAATACATATTTTGTTTTACTGTATTGTAATGTACTGCACTCTGCTGTGCTCTACTGCAGTGGTTCTCAGAAGGGCAGAAAAGCATCTAACGACCCAGTTAGCTGTTCTACAAGTGGTCTAACGCAGTCGGGAAACTGAGTGTTTTCAAGTGCAACTTTAGTAACGACGGTTTTGAGAAACAGCTCTGAAATGTAACAATGCGCCTACAAAAGGTTCTAATGATGAACATAGCCTTTAAGCTCCATATTCATCTGACAGAGGTAATGAACTGCCTATTGATCAGCACAGCACAGCAATAAACGGTTGGGGTTGTACTCATCCTTTCTGGATTTTTGTTTTAGATTCCGTCTCTCACAGTTGAAGTGTACCTACGATAAAAATTACAGACCTCTACATGCTTTGTAAGTAGGAAAACCTGCAAAGTCGGCAGTGTATCAAATACTTGTTCTCCCCACTGTATGAGTGACTGTGTCCAACACAGCACCCACCACTAGTTGTTATGTTGGGCACCTACATAATTTTATGCAATTACATCCATTGCTAAAATAAAGGCTAAAGGAAATACAGGCAGGCACCACGTTACTACAAGACAAAACAGCTCTCTCAATCAAGCATGATGGTCTTGTAAGTAATAAAAGCAAATAGAAAATAGTGGAATGGGACTACTAGTGTGGCGTGTGAAGAATCCGATACTTTAACTTGTATGCAGAACAAATCACATTATTGTGGAAGCACCTCCTCTAAGATTTTGAGTCAGGCTGTTTGACAAGGTGTGAATCCTAAGCAACCTGCAGACTCATAGTTTGAAGTACAATTACCCACATAGCTACTGTAGTAGGTCACATCTGTGTGCTGGAAACCCTTGGTAAAGCATGGGTGGAATAGGCATTGTGGTGTTCATGTGAATTTCCTTTTCAGATTCAGACCAATGCCTACTTCTCACTTAACACATAGTTTTGGGTGTTTAATAACCTATAGCCCAATATTCACAAAGATGTCTGCAGATTCTCTGAAGAACCTAAAATAAAATCAGATAATTCTGTATCCTATTTTGACAGGTTGCACATCGTAATATCAAATCATGCATTTCCTGAATATGTTAGATGAATAATTCAAAAAAAGTAAGCTCTCTCAGTTGTCGTACTTGGCACTGGAAAAACATTTCTCTAGAGACCTGCAGCTATTGTAAAGTAACTGTCCATACAAAAGAAAAATACATCTTAGTTGTATTTGTTGTTATCGAGCAAAATAGTTAAATCTATCGCGATATGGATTTTTGTCCTTTATGCCAGGTCTAAAACTATGGCTAGCTGTAGCATACTGTAGCCCTAGAATACCAGCTGGAATATTCATGTAGCCATAGAATACCAGCTGGAATATTCATGTAGCCATAGAATACCAGCTGGAATATTCATGTAGCCGTAGAATACCAGCTGGAATATTCATGTAGCCGTAGAATACCAGCTGGAATGTTCATGTAGCCATAGAATACCAGCTGGAATATTCATGTAGCCGTAGAATACCAGCTGGAATGTTCATGTAGCCATAGAATACCAGCTGGAATGTTCATGTAGCCATAGAATACCAGCTGGAATGTTCATGTAGCCATAGAATACCAGCTGGAATATTCATGTAGCCGTAGAATACCAGCTGGAATGTTCATGTAGCCATAGAATCCCAGCTGGAATATTCATGTACGCCATAGAATACCAGCTGGAATGTTCATGTAGCCGTAGAATACCAGCTGGAATGTTCATGTAGCCATAGAATACCAGCTGGAATGTTCATGTAGCCATAGAATACCAGCTGGAATGTTCATGTAGCCATAGAATACCAGCTGGAATGTTCATGTAGCCATAGAATACCAGCTGGAATATTCATGTAGCCATAGAATACCAGCTGGAATATTCATGTAGCCATAGAATACCAGCTGGAATATTCATGTAGCCATAGAATACCAGCTGGAATATTCATGTAGCCATAGAATACCAGCTGGAATATTCATGTAGCCATAGAATACCAGCTGGAATATTCATGTAGCCATAGAATACCAGCTGGAATATTCATGTAGCCATAGAATACCAGCTGGAATATCATGTAGCCATGTAGCCATAGAATACCAGCTGGAATATTCATGTAGCCGTAGAATACCAGCTGGAATATTCATGTAGCCGTAGAATACCAGCTGGAATGTTCATGTAGCCGTAGAATACCAGCTGGAATGTTCATGTAGCCGTAGAATACCAGCTGGAATATTCATGTAGCCGTAGAATACCAGCTGGAATATTCATGTAGCCATAGAATACCAGCTGGAATGTTCATGTAGCCATAGAATACCAGCTGGAATGTTCATGTAGCCATAGAATACCAGCTGGAATGTTCATGTAGCCATAGAATACCAGCTGGAATGTTCATGTAGCCATAGAATACCAGCTGGAATGTTCATGTAGCCATAGAATACCAGCTGGAATATTCATGTAGCCATAGAATACCAGCTGGAATATTCATGTAGCCATAGAATACCAGCTGGAATATTCATGTAGCCATAGAATACCAGCTGGAATATTCATGTAGCCATAGAATACCAGCTGGAATGTTCATGTAGCCATAGAAATACCAGCTGGAATAGTTCATGTAGCCATAGAATACCAGCTGGAATGTCATGTAACGCCGTAGAATACCAGCTGGAATATTCATGTAGCCATAGAATACCAGCTGGAATATCATGTAGCCATAGAATACCAGCTGGAATATTCATGTAGCCATATAATACCAGCTGGAATGTTCATCGTAGCCACTAGCATAACCAGCGGGACATCTTCATTTGTACCCATAGACTACCAGCTGAATATCATGCGCCATAGAATACCAGATGGCATATTCATGTATGTCGCCAATTAGAATTACCAGCTGGAATATTCATTTGTAGCCATAGAAGAATTACCAGCTGGAATATTCATTGTTAGCCATAGGAATACCAGCTGGAATGTTCATTGTTAGCCATAGAATACCAGCTGGAATATTCATGTAGCCATAGAATACCAAGGCTTGGGAATATTCATGTAGCCATTAGAATACCAGCTGGAATATTCATGGAGCCATAGAATACCAGCTGGAATATTCATGTAGCACAAAAAACAATATCATGTAGCCATAATACCAGCTGGAATATTCATGTAGCCATAGAATACCAGCTGGAATATTCATGTAGCCATAGAATACCAGCTGGAATATTCATGTAGCCATAGATATACCAGCTGGAATATTCATGTAGCCATAGAATACCAGCTGGAATATTCATGTAGCCATAGAATACCAGCTGGAATATTCATGTAGCCATAGAATACCAGCTGGAATATTCATGTAGCCATAGAATACCAGCTGGAATATTCATGTAGCCATAGAATACCACTGGAATATTCATGAGCCATAGAATACCAGCTGGAATATTCATGTAGCCATAGAATACCAGCTGGAATATTCATGTAGCCATAGAATACCAGCTGGAATATTCATGTAGCCATAGAATACCAGCTGGAATATTCATGTAGCCATAGAATACCAGCTGGAATATTAATGTAGCCATAGAATAACAGCTGGAATATTCATGTAGCCATAGAATACCAGCTGGAATATTCATGTAGCCATAGAATACCAGCTGGAATATTAATGTAGCCATAGAATAACAGCTGGAATATTCATGTAGCCATAGAATAACAGCTGGAATATTCATGTAGCCATGGAATACTGCTGGCATATTCATGTAGCCGTAAAATAACGGCTGGAATATTCATGTAGCCATAGAATACCAGCTGGAATATTCATGTAGCCATAGAATACCAGCTGGAATATTAATGTAGCCATAGAATAACGGCTGGAATATTCATGTAGCCATAGAATACCAGCTGGAATATTCATGTAGCCATAGAATACCAGCTGGAATATTCATGTAGCCATAGAATACCAGCTGGAATATTCATGTAGCCATAGAATACCAGCTGGAATATTCATGTAGCCATAGAATACCAGCTGGAATATTCATGTAGCCATAGAATACCAGCTGGAATATTCATGTAGCCATAGAATACCAGCTGGAATATTCATGTAGCCATAGAATACCAGCTGGAATATTCATGTAGCCATAGAATACCAGCTGGAATATTCATGTAGCCATAGAATACCAGCTGGAATATTCATGTAGCCATAGAATACCAGCTGGAATATTCATGTAGCCATAGAATACCAGCTGGAATATTAATGTAGCCATAGAATAACAGCTGGAATATTCATGTAGCCATAGAATACCAGCTGGAATATTCATGTAGCCATAGAATACCAGCTGGAATATTAATGTAGCCATAGAATAACAGCTGGAATATTCATGTAGCCATAGAATAACAGCTGGAATATTCATGTAGCCATGGAATAACTGCTGGCATATTCATGTAGCCGTAAAATAACGGCTGGAATATTCATGTAGCCATAGAATAACAGCTGGAATATTCATGTAGCCATAGAATACCAGCTGGAATATTAATGTAGCCATAGAATAACGGCTGGAATATTCATGTAGCCATAGAATACCAGCTGGAATATTCATGTAGCCATAGAATACCAGCTGGAATATTCATGTAGCCATAGAATACCAGCTGGAATATTCATGTAGCCATAGAATACCAGCTGGAATATTCATGTAGCCATAGAATACCAGCTGGAATATTCATGTAGCCATAGAATACCAGCTGGAATATTCATGTAGCCATAGAATACCAGCTGGAATATTCATGTAGCCATAGAATACCAGCTGGAATATTCATGTAGCCATAGAATACCAGCTGGAATATTCATGTAGCCATAGAATAACAGCTGGAATATTCATGTAGCCATAGAATAACAGCTGGAATGTTCATGTAGCCATAGAATAACAGCTGGAATATTCATGTAGCCATAGAACAACAGCTGGCATATTCATGTAGCCATTGAATAACTGGCAATCATTCACATTCTTATAGTATACACCTGAACTTGAGAGTTAAGGTTAGAGGATTTTAAGTAGCAGGTTGTGTGAGGATATACAATTTTCTGTGAAAAAAACGAACAAATGATATCATGAGACGGTCCAGGATACTCACATTTCAGGATAAATGGCAACCCCACATAACAGTGGTCGCCACACTGCAAACTGGCATCAAAATAAATATTTGCAACCTACAAAAAAAGAGGGAAATAAATGATAAGTGATGTCATTAAGCTCTGTGCTGCATAAATGTTCACATTCAGAACAGTGTTATTAAACTAAGGCCTGACGTGGTGACCTGTGTGTGTCTACCTTAGACTGCCGTCTGGGTTCCAGTCCATCCTTGTTAATGCGTAGTCTTTTGTAATAGAACCGAACGTCTTCTGTTAGGGAATGAATGCGTTGGAGTCTCACTCTCTGGGTGAAGGAACTCTGGATGCTGAAACTCTGGTGAACTATCTTCCCCTGGCAGCAGGAGAGGAGAGGGCAAACACAGGCACACGTCAGGGCAGGGCGACGCGTGACAGCGACCATAACATAACACTGTTTTCACACCTCACGTGTCGGTAATTTCAAGACAGTGAAGAGCTTCATTGTGAGAATGTTGCGTTGCCTGTTGGAACGTCAGCAATCTGATCTTGTGCCTGTTGTTAATATAGAATAGACTACTGCAACAAAGAATGGTGAGGGGCCTCAATATAGTCCATGTCATAAGGGATCATAATACACAGTAACAGGAGTGAAATGTTGCAATATGAAATCCATGCATCAAGGCATACCAGGACACCTAAATCACCCATATAGTTGGGCTGATATTTTTAAAGAATAATTTAGCAATTTCTGATCCGAGATATCGGGAGTCAGAGATTATGGGATTAAGAATCATGAGTTAGGGTTAAAGGTAGGATGATGGTTTAACAGGGGGTTAAAGGTAGGATGATGGTTTAACAGAGGGTTAGAGGTAGGATGATGGTTTAACAAGAGGGTAGAGGTAGGATGATGGTTTAACAGGGGGTAGAGGTAGGATGATGGTTTAACAGAGGGTTAGAGGTAGGATGATGGTTTAACAAGAGGGTAGAGGTAGGATGATGGTTTAACAGGGGGTAGAGGTAGGATGATGGTTTATAACAGAGGGGTTAGAGGTAGGATATGGTTTAACAGAGGGTAGAGGTAGGATATGGTTTAACAGGGGGTTAAGGTAGGATGATGGTTTAACAGGGGGTTGGGTTAGAGGTTAGGATGACGGTTAACAGAGGGTTAGAGGTAGATGATGTGTTTAAACCAGAGGGTTAGAGGTAGGAATGATGGTTTTAACAGAGGGGTTATAGGTAGGATGATGGTTATGCAGAGGGTTAGAGGTAGGATGATGGTTTTAGCAGAGGGGTATAGAGTCGAGGATGATGGGTTTAACCGAGGGTTAGAGGGTAGGATGATGGTTTTAACAGAGGGTTTAGAGAGTAGGATGATGGTTTAAACAGAGTGTTAGAGGTTATGGGATGATGGTTTTAACAGGGTGTTAGGGTTTAGCGGTAGGATGACTGTTTAACAGAGGGTTTAGAGGTAGGATGATGGTTTAAAGAGGGTTTAGATGTAGGTGATATGTTTAGTCAGAGGGGTTAGAGTGTAGGACTGAATGGTTTAACAGAGGGTTAGAGGTAGGATGATGGTTTAACAGGGGGTTAGAGGTAGGATTGATGGTTTGCAGAGGGTTAGAGGTAGGATGGTGGTTTTAAACAGGGGTTAGAGGTAGGATGATGGTTTTAGCAGAGGGGTAGAGGTAGGATGATGGTTTAACAGGGGGTTAGAGGTAGGATGATGGTTTAACAGGGGGTTAGAGGTAGGATGATGGTTTAGCAGAGGGGTAGAGGTAGGATGATGGTTTAGCAGAGGGTTAGAGGTAGGATGATGGTTTAACAGAGGGTTAGAGGTAGGATGATGGTTTAACAGAGGGTTAGAGGTAGGATGATGGTTTAACAGAGGGTTAGGGTTAGAGGTAGGATGATGGTTTAACAGAGGGTTAGAGGTAGGATGATGGTTTAACAGAGGGTTAGGGTTAGAGGTAGGATGATGGTTTAACAGAGGGTTAGAGGTAGGATGATGGTTTAGCAGAGGGTTAGAGGTAGGATGATGGTTTAACAGAGGGTTAGAGGTAGGATGATGGTTTAACAGGGGGTTAGAGGTAGGATGATGGTTTAACAGGGGGTTAGAGGTAGGATGATGGTTTAGCAGAGGGGTAGAGGTAGGATGACGGTTTAGCAGAGGGTTAGAGGTAGGATGATGGTTTAACAGAGGGTTAGAGGTAGGATGATGGTTTAACAGAGGGTTAGAGGTAGGATGATGTTTAACAGAGGGTTAGAGGTAGGATGATGGTTTAACAGAGGGTAGAGGTAGGATGATGGTTTAACAGGGGGTTAGAGGTAGGATGATGGTTTAGCAGAGGGGTAGAGGTAGGATGATGGTTTAACAGAAGGTTAGAGGTAGGATGATGGTTTAACAGAGGGTTAGAGGTAGGATGATGGTTTAACAGGGGTTAGAGGTAGGATGATGGTTTAACAGAGGGTAGAGGTAGGATGATGGTTTAACAGAGGGTTAGAGGTAGGATGATGGTTTAACAGTGGGTAGAGGTAGGATGATGGTTTAACAGGGGTTAGGGTTAGAGGTAGGATGATGGTTTAACAGAGGGTTAGGGTTAGAGGTAGGATGATGGTTTAGCATAAGTTACTCACAGGAAAGGATGGAGGTAGGATGATGTGTTTGGGATGGCTGTTTAGCCTCCCCACTGCTATGACAGCCTTCACTGGGATTGTTAATATCTGAAAAACACAGAAAAAAAACTCTTAAGACTGGTCCTAGATCTGTTAGTGCTGTAGCCTTCGCCTCGGGTCATTTGGCATAACAATCACCACAGGACAGATCTCAGATCAGGCAACAAAAAAACTAAACTCATCATGATGGCACATATTGAGTAACACCTACTGTTGTTTTAAAGGATGTATTGCTCTGCACACCCAGTGGACAATACAGTTGGAGAGGTGCTGACTAAGAAGAAGGCAATGTGGGCTGGAACGTTAAGTGTTTAACCATTAAATTATTGGGAGTATATTTTATTGGGCGTGTGCAACTACATTTGTAGAAATGTTAGAAGCAGTGGCCTGAGTCAATACCTCTTAGTCTGTGTTTTTGTGTAACGTACAGAGTTGCAAAATTCCGATAACCTTTTTACAACCAGGATTTCTGGAAAACTTGGGAATTTAAAAAAAGTTACCGTCATTTTGCAACCCAGGTAACGTACCTCGTAGTCAGTGATGATGTGTACCGCCCCGTCGTACAGGCCCTCCAGAGATTGAGCCTCCAGGGTGACTCTGAAGGCTGCGTAGTACCCTGATGATAACACCACCTGGAGACAGAGGTATACATACATCACCCTGATGATAACAGAGGTATACATACATCACCCTGATGATAACACCACCTGGAGACAGAGGTATACATACATCACCCTGATGATAACACCACCTGGAGACAGAGGTATACATACATCACCCTGATGATAACACCACCTGGAGACAGAGGTATACATACATCACCCTGATGATAACAGAGGTATACATACATCACCCTGATGATAACATCACCCTGATGATAACAGAGGTATACATACATCACCCTGATGATAACAGAGGTATACATACATCACCCTGATGATAACATCACCCTGATGATAACATCACCCTGATGATAACAGAGGTATACATACATCACCCTGATGATAACAGAGGTATACATACATCACCCTGATGATAACAGAGGTATACATACATCACCCTGATGATAATATCATACATCAGCTTGGTTTACATACTGTCCATACCCTATAACACTTCATGTAAATGTGGGGTTGAAAAAACACCCAACCTGTCTTCCTGTCGTTCTGCTTCCTGCTATCATTGAAATCATTGCAGGGGCAAACGCATCCATGAGATTTGGGTCACTACTTCACTGTCTACTGTAGAATAGCAACACCTTATGCCACGAGCAATAATCATTTATAACAGTTAATATAACTCAAAGTATAAAAACATTTGATACAAAATGTATAATTGCTTATTCATAAAAGTTATTTTAAAAAGTGTAATCCTCACGGTGACCACTGAGCCATTGAACCAGTTCACTGCAACAAACATCAATTCACTGCCGCTTTGCTTCCACTTGTTCTTTGTGGTTTTAGGCTGGGTATCTGTAAAACAGGCTTCCCCAAAATCGGTCCCGGGGCCCTCCCTGGGTGCATGTTTTGGTTTTTGCCCTACCACTACACATCTTTTAAATAATCAAAGCTTGATGAGGAGTTGGTTATCTGAAAAAGCTGTGTAGTGCAGAGATGTAGTTCTTACAGTTTTATGCTGTGAAGCAGAGATGTAGTTCTTACAGTTTTATGCTGTGAAGCAGAGATGTAGTTCTTACAGTTTTATGCTGTGAAGCAGAGATGTAGTTCTTACAGTTTTATGCTGTGAAGCAGAGATGTAGTTCTTACAGTTTTATGCTGTGAAGCAGAGACGTAGTTCTTACAGTTTTATGCTGTGAAGCAGAGACGTAGTTCTTACAGTTTTATGCTGTGAAGCAGAGATGTAGTTCTTACAGTTTTATGCTGTGAAGCAGAGATGTAGTTCTTACAGTTTTATGCTGTGAAGCAGAGATGTAGTTCTTACAGTGTTATGCTGTGAAGCAGAGATGTAGTTCTTACAGTTTTATGCTGTGAAGCAGAGACGTAGTTCTTACAGTTTTATGCTGTGAAGCAGAGATGTAGTTCTTACAGTTTTATGCTGTGAAGCAGAGACGTAGTTCTTACAGTTTTATGCTGTGAAGCAGAGATGTAGTTCTTACAGTTTTATGCTGTGAAGCAGAGATGTAGTTCTTACAGTTTTATGCTGTGAAGCAGAGATGTAGTTCTTACAGTTTTATGCTGTGAAGCAGAGACGTAGTTCTTACAGTTTTATGCTGTGAAGCAGAGATGTAGTTCTTACAGTTTTATGCTGTGAAGCAGAGACGTAGTTCTTACAGTTTTATGCTGTGAAGCAGAGACGTAGTTCTTACAGTTTTATGCTGTGAAGCAGAGATGTAGTTCTTACAGTTTTATGCTGTGAAGCAGAGATGTAGTTCTTACAGTTTTATGCTGTGAAGCAGAGATGTTGTGTAGTTCTCTGCTGCGGCCCAGAGCTGCTGTCCTGTTCCCTCTCTCTGTCCGCAGCAGCTCCATGGACAGACTGTCCCCTGTCACCAGCCATGACTTGATCTCAAACTGGAGGGAAGGGGTACACAGGTCAGAGGTTACAGAGAGGTCACAGAGGTCAGGAGATGGGATGCACCGAAAAACTCAAGTTACCGTAAAACAAGTAATAGACCGGATGTTTATTTGCTTAAATCACTCAATACAACAGGCGCATAATAGAGACAGGCTTCTATTAGAGACAGGCTTCTATTAGAGCCAGGCTTCTATTAGAGCCAGGCTTCTATTTGAGCCAGGCTTCTATTTGAGCCAGGAGTCTATTTCCTTAACGCACACAGCTTTTGCTCATTTTCATAATTACAGTGGCTTGCGAAAGTATTCACCCCCCTTGGCATTTTTCCTATTTTGTTGCCTTACAACCTGGAATTAAAATTGATTCTTTGGGGGTTTGTATCATTTGATTTACACAACATGCCTACCACTTCGAAGATGCAAAATATTTTTTCTTGTGAAACAAACAAGAAAAAAAAACTGAAAACTTGAGCGTGCATTACTATTCACCCCCCCCCCCAAAGTCAATACTTTGTAGAGCCACCTTTTGCAGCAATTACAGCTGCAAGTCTCTTGGGGTATGTCTCTATAAGCTTGGCACATCTAGCCACTGGGATTTTTGCCTTTTCTAACACTCGAGTGTTGCTTTAGCAGTATGCTTAGGGTCATTGTCCTGCTGGAAGGTGAACCTCATTCCCAGTCTCAAATCTCTGGAAGACTGAAACAGGTTTCCCTCAAGAATGTCCCTGTATTTAGCGCCATCCATCATTCCTTCAATTCTGACCAGTTTCCCAGTCCCTGCCGATGAAAAACATCCCCACAGCATGATGCTGCCACCACCATGCTTCACTGTAGGGATGGTGTTCTCGGGGTGATGAGAAATGCCACTAGAGGGCGATTCTGAAGATTTCTAGGTTTCTGTACTCCCAAAGTTGTTGACTGTTTTTGTGCTAGCCAGTTAGATAGCAGTTCTCAGCTGTTAGCAGCCAATGGCTAACGATTTCTTACTGGCAATAAAAATGGATGACTGCCATCATTTTTTCGAGACATTAAGGAATTATTTAAATCAATAAACCTCAAATGGTAACCTCGTAAACAATTCATTTAGACCTGGCATTTATTTGAAACAGACGTTTATTTTCTGAAATGTGTGCCGTTGTCCGGCTATTAACACTAAAACCGCTGGGCCTTTAAGGACCCCCATTCATACTAATGAGCAGTCATTTTGACTGCAACATTCGAACAGTGTAATTAATACATTTCATAAAAGCTATTGCAAAAATAATCATTTGGTTGTGCTTATGAAGGTCTAAGGTAACAAAACAAGTGTTTATTTCAAATAACACAATAACATTTATTAGTTTATGTTACTGTAGGCTACATACAATTACATTAAAAAAAATAAAAAAATTCAAGTGTTCAATCAATATTATTTGTTCCATTGTTATAACTATGAAACAGAAAGCATATATTGGAACACAGTGACAGCTTCTTTTACAATGAAAAAACAAACAAATAATACCCCAAAATACCCCAACCACCACAGTGCTAACTGTGCCACTAGAGATCCTGGTTCGAATCCAGACTCTGTCGTAGCCGGCCGCGACCCATGGGGCGGGGCGCACAATTGGCCCAGCGTCGTCCAGGGTAGGGGAGGGAATGGCCGGCAGGGATGTAGCTCAGTTGGTAGAGCATGGCGTTTGCAACGCCAGGGTTGTGGGTTCGATTCCCACGGGGGGCCAGTATGAAAAATTAAAAAATAATGTATGCACTCACTAACTAAGTCGCTCTGGATAAGAGCGTCTGCTAAATGACTAAAATGTAAATGTAAAAGACGCATTGGTCAGCAAATGATGAAAACATCAGTAGCCTAAACATCAGTAGCCTAAACATCAGTAGCCTAAACATCAGTAGCCTAAACATCATTAGCCTACACATCAGTAGCCTACACATCAGTAGCCTACACATCAGTAGCCTACACATCAGTAGCCTACACATCAGTAGCCTAAACATCAGTAGCCTACACATCAGTAGCCTACACATCAGTAGCCTAAACATCATTAGCCTAAACATCAGTAGCCTACACATCAGTAGCCTAAACATCAGTAGCCTACACATCAGTAGCCTAAACATCATTAGCCTAAACATCAGTAGCCTACACATCAGTAGCCTAAACATCAGTAGCCTAAACATCATTCTAAGCGCCAAGTGTACTTGTGAATAGTGAAAAAAATCTGCACAAAACCAATGATGGTATTACAATGAATAGAAGGGTCGCTATGACAGCAGTCAAAACTAGTCCGTTATTTATAGGTCGGATACCATGGCAAATTTGTCTGTTTCTTTGTCATCAAAAAAGAGTTAACACATGATCTCTCTGAAGTGGTGATCCCGTGACATGGTTTCTCCAAAGAAAGGGAACCCATACGTCTGATCAGATGCTCTCAATATACATGCTCTTTCCACCGAATGCTCCACGGACATACAGGATTGAAATGAACGCTTCCAGCTCAGATCCCAGGCAGTGGCTCCTTCCTCCCTGTGAGTCTCGGCCATAGTACAGTCCCTGATCCCAGGCAGTGACTCCTTCCTCCCTGTGAGTCTCGGCCATAGTACAGTCCCTGATCCCAGGCAGTGACTCCTTCCTCCCTGTGAGTCTCGGCCATAGTACAGTCCCTGATCCCAGGCAGTGACTCCTTCCTCCCTGTGAGTCTCGGCCATAGTACAGTCCCTGATCCCAGGCAGTGACTCCTTCCTCCCTGTGAGTCTCGGCCATAGTACAGTCCCTGATCCCAGGCAGTGACTCCTTCCTCCCTGTGAGTCTCGGCCATAGTACAGTCCCTGATCCCAGGCAGTGACTCCTTCCTCCCTGTGAGTCTCGGCCATAGTACAGTCCCTGATCCCAGGCAGTGACTCCTTCCTCCCTGTGAGTCTCGGCCATAGTACAGTCCCTGATCCCAGGCAGTGGCTCCTTCCTCCCTGTGAGTCTCGGCCATAGTACAGTCCCTGATCCCAGGCAGTGACTCCTTCCTCCCTGTGAGTCTCGGCCATAGTACAGTCCCTGATCCCAGGCAGTGGCTCCTTCCTCCCTGTGAGTCTCGGCCATAGTACAGTCCCTGATCCCAGGCAGTGACTCCTTCCTCCCTGTGAGTCTCGGCCATAGTACAGTCCCTGATCCCAGGCAGTGACTCCTTCCTCCCTGTGAGTCTCGGCCATAGTACAGTCCCTGATCCCAGGCAGTGGCTCCTTCCTCCCTGTGAGTCTCGGCCATAGTACAGTCCCTGATCCCAGGCAGTGACTCCTTCCTCCCTGTGAGTCTCGGCCATAGTACAGTCCCTGATCCCAGGCAGTGACTTTATCCTCCCTGTGAGTCTCAGCCACAGTACAGTCCCTGATCCCAGGCAGTGACTCCTTGTGCACCTTAGCCACAGTCCCTGAATGCTGTAGAATGTCCATGTCACATAAACAAATGAAAGCTGGGGAGTGCATTGCTGACGTTTATTGCTTGAGATGTAGGGCCTGCTCTCTCAGTGATGACATTTTGTGCTGATAATCGGCCCGTAGCTGATGATGTCACCGGCTTGTTCTCTCTAAACGGTGCCTCTCTCCTGTCTCACTGTTTCATTTGGTAGTGGCGGGGGCACCTGCTCAGTGCGCACCGTTCTGGATTTTTTTGCGCTTAGGCTTCGGAGGTATCGGTTCAGGCGGAGGCTCAGAATCAGAATCATCATCAGAGATGTCATCATTCATTTCTTCCATCTGAGTCGTTTCCATTCAGATCTTGTAGCAGCGCTAACGTAGCATGTGCATTCATTCGTCTTGGTCTTCTTGCCATTGTAAATAACACACGCTCTCACTGTGTACTTCAAGTAGGCCAGAGTAGCCTGACGAGACTGCTTTGATTTGGTGGACTGATAGGGTACATACCATTTAGAGATTATAATTAGAATGGAACCATACAATAGAATGGCCTTGTTCTTCATTCCCAGTTGGTGATTACATAATGATGTATTGTCCACTTCCCCCTCACTCATCAACTCACCCATTCTCCCCCTTTCTCCCCCATCATACTTTATTTATTTCATCTGTTATATGTGTGAAATTAGTTTCGGTATAGTTTAGGTTCAGTTGAGGCAATTATCGGGATGATTATCAACTGGGCACGGCACATTCCACTGTCGGGAGAAGGAGGGGCAAAAAATGACATGCCCTCCTAAAACTGGTTCTAACTCCAGTTCTGTTTGTCATTTTAAGATTCGAACAACGACGGTGTGTTATATGGAACTATTTAGGAAAAGTCAAGGACGGAGCGGGGCATGAGTATTTAACAAAAACATTAGGAGCAGTCAAAATGAGTGCTTTAGCGGTTCTAATGTTAAAAGAGACAGGCGGCTATTTGGAGACTGCCTTAATTGAAGTTGTACGGTAAAGCATGTGGATCTCAAGTCATAATAGAGTGAATGTGAATGAATAATAGAGTTCTCACCTCTAAGGGGTCAGTGTGTGTCTCTAAGGGGTCAGTGTGTGTCTCACCTCTAAGGGGTCAGTGTGTGTCTCACCTCTAAGGGGTCAGTGTGTGTCTCACCTCTATGGGGTCAGTGTGTGTCTCACCTCTAAGGGGTCAGTGGTGGTGGTCTCACTCTAAGGGGTCAGTGTGTGGTCTCAACCTCTAAGGGGTCAGTGTCTTCCACCTCTAAGGGGTTAATGTTCTGTGCTCACCTCTAAGGGGTCAGTGTGTTGTCTCTAAGGGGTCAGTGTGGGGTCTCACTCTATGGGGTCAGTGTTGTGTCTCTAAGGGGTCAGGTGGTGTGGCTCACGCTCTAAGGGGTCAGTGTGTGCTCACCTCTAAGGGGTCAGTGTGTGTCTCACCTCTATGGGGTCAGTGTGTGTCTCACCTCTAAGGGGTCAGTGTGTGTCTCACCTCTAAGGGGTCAGTGTGTGTCTCTATGGGGTCAGTGGTGGTGGTCTCTAAGGGGTCAGTGTTTGTCTCACCTCATGGGGTCAGTGTGTGTCTTCACCCTATGGGGTCAGTTTGTGTCTCACCGCTAAGGGGTCAGTGTGTGTCTCTATGGGGTTCAGTGTGTGTCTCACCTCTAAGGGGTCAGTGTGGGTCTCTAGGGGTCAGTGTGTGTCGCACCTCATGGGGTCCAGTCTGTTTCTCACCTGGGGGTCAGTGGTTTGTTCACCTCTAGGGGGTCAGTTTGTGTCTCCACCTCTAAGGGGTCGTGTGGGTCTCACCTCTATGGGGTCAGTGTGTGTCCACCTCTATGGGGAATCAGTGTGTGTCTCAACTCTATGGGTCATGTGGTGTCTCTAAGGGGTCAGTGGTGTTCCCTCACCGTCCTTAAGGGGGGGGGCAGTGCTGTGTCTCACCTCTATGGGTCAGGGGTTGTGTCCACCTCTATGGGGTCGTGTGTGTCGCACCTCTATGGGGTCAGTGTGGTGGCTCTAAGGGGTCAGGGTGTGTCCACCTCCCTATGGGGTCAAGTGTGTTCTCCCCTCTAAGGGTCAGTGTGTGTCTACCTCTATGGGGCAGTGTCCTGTCTCACCTCTAAGGGGTCAGTGTGTGTCTCCCTCTAGGTGTCAGTTGTGCTCACCTCTATGGGGTCAGTGGTGTGTCTCAACCTCTATTGGGTCAGTGTGTGTCTCCCTCTAAGGGGTCAGTGTGTGTCCTCCCTCTATGGGGGTCAGTGTGAGTGTGTCTCACCTCTAAAGGGGTCCGTGTGTGTCTCACCTCTATGGGGTCATGTGTGTCCTCACCTCTAGGGGTCAGTGTGTGTCTCAACCTCTATGGGGTCATGTGTGGGTCTCTAAGAGGGGTCAGTGTGTGTCTCCCAAAAAAAAAAAAAAAACCTCTATGGGGTCAGTGTGTGTCTCACCTCTAAGGGGTCAGTGTGTGTCTCACCTCTATGGGGTCAGTGTGTGTCTCACCTCTATGGGGTCAGTGTGTGTCTCACCTCTATGGGGTCAGTGTGTGTCTCTAAGGGGTCAGTGTGTGTCCCTCTACGGGTCAGTGTGTGTCTCACCTCTAAGGGGTCAGTGTGTCTCACCTCTATGGGGTCAGTGTGTCTCACCTCTATGGGGTCAGTGTGTGTCTCACCTCTATGGGGTCAGTGTGTGTCTCACCTCTATGGGGTCAGTGTGTGTCTCACCTCTAAGGGTCAGTGTGTGTCTCTAAGGGGTCAGTGTGTGTCTCACCTCTAAGGGGTCAGTGTGTGTCTCACCTCTATGGGGTCAGTGTGTGTCACCTCTAAGGGGTCAGTGTGTGTCTCACCTCTATGGGTCAGTGTGTGTCCCTCTAAGGGGTCAGTGTGTGTCTCTAAGGGTCAGTGTGTGTCTCCTAAGGGGTCAGTGTGTGTCTCACCTCTAAGGGGTCAGTGTGTGTCTCACCTCTAAGGGGTCAGTGTCTGTCTCACCTCTATGGGGTCAGTGTCTGTCTACCTCTAAGGGGTCAGTGTGGTGTCTCTAAGGGGTCCAGTGTGTGTCTCCTAAGGGGTCAGTGTGGGTGTCTCTAAGGGGTCAGTGTTGTCTCACCTCTAAGGGGGTCAGGGTTGTCTCCCTCTAAGGTCATGTGTGTCTCCTAATGGGTCAGTGTGTGTTCTCACCTCTAAGGGGTCAGTGTGTGTCTCTTGGGGTCCAGTGTGTGTCCCTCTAAGGGTTCAGTGTGTGTTCGAAAGGGGTCAGTGTGGTGTCTCACCTCTAAGTGGTCAGTGTGTGTCTCACCTCTAAGGGGTCAGGGTTTGTCTCACTCTAAGGGGTCAGTGGGGGTCTCTATGGGGTCAGTGTGTGTCCTCTAAGGGGTCAGTGTGTCGCTAAGGTCAGTGTGTTTCTCACCTCTACGGGGTCTGTGTGTCTCACCTCTAAGGGTCAGTTGTTGTCTCACCTCAAGGGTCATTGTGTGTCTCACCTCTTATGGGGTCAGTGTGTGTCCACCTCTAAGGGGTCGTGGTGGTGGGTCTCTAAGGGTTCAGTGTGTGTCTCACCCTCTAAGGGGTCAGTTTTTTGCTCTAAGGGGGTCAGTGTGGTGTCTCACCCTAGGGGTCAGTGTGTGTCCTCTAAGGGTCAGCATGTGTGTCCACCTCTAAGGGGTCAGTTGTGTGTCTCTAAGGGTCAGTGTGTGTCTCTATGGGGTCAGTGGTGTGTCTCTAGGGGTCAGTGTGTGTCTCCACCTCTAAGGGTCAGTGTGTGTCTCACTCTCTAAGGGTCAGTGTGTGTCCTAAGGGGCAGTGTGTGTCTCACCTCTAAGGGTCAGTGGTGTGTCTCACTCTATGGGGTCATGGTGTCTCACCTCCCCCCCCCCTTAAGGGGGGGGGGGGTTTCCCCAGTGTGTGTCGCACCTCTAAGGGGTCAGTGTGTGTCTCACCTCTAAGGGGTCATGTTGGTCTCACCTCTATGTGGTCAGTGTGTGTCTCACCTCTAAGGGGTCATGGGTGTCCTCACCTCTAAGGGTCAGTGTCTGTCTCACCTCTAATGGGTCATGTGTGTCTCTAAGGGGTCAGTGTGTGTCTCTAAGGGTTCAGTGTGTGTCTCTCCTCTCTCCTCTATGTGGTCAGTGTGTGTCTCTAAGGGGTTCAGTGTGTGTCTCATCTCACCTCTATTGGGTCAGTGGTGTGTCCTCTAAAGGGGTCAGTGTGGTGTCCCCTCTAAGGGGGTATGGTGTGTCTCTAGGGGTCGTGGGTGCTCACCTCTAAGGGGTCAGTGGTGTGTCTCACCTCTAAATGGGTCAGTGTGGTGTGTCTCTAAGGGGGTCAGTGTGTGTCTCTACCTCTAAGGGGTCGTGTTGTGTCTCTATGGGGTCAAGTGTGTGTCTCTAAAGGGGTCAGTGTGTGTCTCTAAGGGGTCAGTTGTGTGTCTCACCTCTAAAGGGGTCAGTGTGTGTCCACCTCTAAGGGGTCAGTGTGTGTCCTCACCTCTAAGGGTCATGTTGTCTCACCTCTATGGGTCATGTGTGTCTCCCTCTAAGGGGTCAGTGTGTGTCTCTAAACGGGGTCCCAGTGTGTGGTCCACCCTCTAAGGGGGTCGTGTGTGTCTCAAGGGGTCAGTGTGGGTGTCTCACCTCTAAGGGGTCATGTGTGTGTCCTCTAAGGGTCAGTGTGTGTCTCACCTCTAAGGTTTCAGTGTGGTTCTCTATGGGTCAGTGTGTGTCTCTAAGGGTCAGTGTGTGTCGCTAGGGGTCAGTGGTGTGTCCTCTAAGGGGTCAGTGTGTGGTCTCACCTCTAAGGGGTCAGTGGTGGTGTCTCACTCAAGGGGTCAGTGTGTGTGTGGCACCTCTATGGGTCAGTGGTGGTGTCCTCACCTCTAAGGGGTCAGTGTCTGTCATCAGCTCTCTAATCTAAGGGGTCATGTGGGTTCTCTAAAAGGGGGTCAGTGTGTGTCTCTAAGGGTCATGTGTGGTCTCTAAGGGGTCAGGTGTGTCTCACCTCTATGGGGTCAGTGTTGTCCTCTAAGGGGGTCAGTGTGTGTCTCACACCTCTAAGGGGTCAGTGTGTGTCTCACCTCTTTGGGTCATTGTGTGTCTCACTCTATGGGGTCAGTGTGTGTCTCTCCTCTAATGGGGTCAGTGTGTGTCCTCACCTCTATGGGGTCAGTGGTGTTTCTCACCCTCTATGGGGTCCAGTGTGTGTCTCACCTCTATGGGGTCAGTGTGTGTCTCACCTTTATGGGGTCCGTGTGTGTCTTCACCTCTATTGGGTCAGTGTGTGTCTCACCTCTATGGGGTCAGTGTGTGTCTCACCTCTAAGGGGTCAGTGTGTGTCTCACCTCTATGGGGTCAGTGTGTGTCTCACCTCTATGGGGTCAGTGTGTGTCTCACCTCTATGGGGTCAGTGTGTGTCTCACCTCTATGGGGTCAGTGTGTGTCTCACCTCTAAGGGGTCCAGTGTCTGTATCTCACCTCTATGGGTCAGTGTGGGTGTCTCACCCTATGGGGGTTAGTGTGGTGTTGTGTCTCTAAGGGTCAGTGTTGTGGTCTCACCTCTATTGGGTCCAGTGTTTGTCTCACCTCTAAGGGGTCCAGTGGTTTGTCTCACCTCTAAGGGGTCAGTGTGTGTCTCACCTCTATGGGGTCAGTGTGTGTCTCTAAGGGGTCAGTGTGTGTCTCACTCTATGGGGTCGTGTGTGTCTCCTAAGGTCAGTGTGGGTGGGGGTGTCCTCACCTCTAATGGGTCAGTGTGTGTCTCACCTCTAAGGTGTCGTGGTGGTGTCTCACCTCTAATGGGGCCCAGTGTGTGTCTCACCTTCTATGGGTCAGTGGTGTGTCTCTAAGGTGTCAGTGGTGTGTCTCACCTCTTGGGGTCAGTGTGTGGTCTCTAAGGGGTCAGTGGGTGTGTCTCACCTCTAGTGTCAGTGTGTGTCTCTAATGGGTCATGTGGTGCTCTAAGGGTCAGTGGTGTGTCCTCACCTCTATGGGGTCGTGTGTGTCTTCACCTCTATGGGGTCATTGTGTGTCCACCTCTATGGGTCATTGTGGTGTCCTCAACCTCTATGGGGTCAGTGTGGGGTGTCTCTAGGGGTCAGTGTGTGTCTCTAGTGGTCAGTGTGTGGTCTCACCTCAGGGGTCCAGTGTGTGTCCTCTAAGGGGTCAGTGTGTGTCTCACACCTCTATGGGGTCAGTGTGTGCTCACCTCTATGCGGGTCAGTGTGTGTCTCACATTTTGGGTTATGTGTTGTGTCTCTAAGGGGTCAGTGTGTGTCTCACTCTAAGGGGTCAGTGTGTGTCCTCTACGTGGGCAGTGTGTTCTCACCTCTATGGGGTCAGTGTGTGGTCTCACCTCTATGGGTCAGTGTGTGTCCCCTCTAAGGGGTCAGTGTGTGTCTCACCTCTATGGGTCAGTGTGTGTCTCTAGGGGTCATGTGTGTCTCACCTCTATGGGTCCGTGGTTGTTCCTCCCCTCTAAGGTCAGTGTGTGTCTCACCTCGAGGGTCAGTGTGTGTCTCTAAAGGGGTCAGTGTGTGTCTCAACCTCTAAGGTACCAGTTTGTGTCTTCAACCTCTATGGGGTCAAGTGTTGTCTCTAAGGGTCATGTGTGTTCTCCCTCTAAGGGGTCAGTGTGTGTCTCACCTCTAGGGGTCATGTGTGTCTCACCTCTAAGGGGTCAGTGTGTGTTCCTCACCTCTAAGGGGTCAGTGTGTGTCTCCCTCTAAGGGGGTCATTGTGTTTCTCACCTCTATGGGGTCAGTGTGTGTCTCCCTCTACGGGGTCAGTGTGTTCTCAGCTCTATGGGGTCAGTGTGTGTCTCTAAGGTCCATGTGTGTCTCACCCTATTGGTCCAGTTGTGTTGTCTCACCTCTAGGGGTCAGTGTCTGTCTCACCCTAAGGGGTCAGTGTGTGTCTCACACTCTAAGGGGTCAGTGTGTGTCTCACCAACTCTAAGTGGCAGTGGGTGTCGCTCAGGGTCAGTGTGTGTCTCACCCTAAGGGTCATGTCCTGTCTACTCTAAGGGGTCCGTGTGGTGTCTCACTCTACTAAGGGTCAGTGTGTGTCCTCACCTCTAAGGGTCAGTGTGTGTCCCACCTCTATTGTGCAGTGTGTGTCTCACCTCTAAAGGGGTCAGTGTTCTCACCTCTAAGGGGTCAGTGTGTGTCTCTAAGGGGTCAGTGTGTCTCCCTCTAAGGGTCAGTGTGTGGTCTCACCTCTATGGGGTCAGTGTGTGCTCTCCACTCTATGTGGTCATGTGTCTCACTCTAGCTAAGGGGTCATGGTGTGGTCTCACCTCTATGGGGTCAGTTTTGTCTCACCTCTATGGGTCATTGTGTGTCTCTAAGGTGTCATTCAGTGTGTTGTCTCACCTCTATGGGGTCAGTGTGTGGCCTCAACCTCTATGGGGTCAGTGTGTGTCTCACCTCTAATGGGTCATTGTGGTCTCACCTCTAAGGGGTAAGTGTGTCCTCACCTCTAAGAAGGGTTTCATTGTGTGTCTCACCTCTATGGGGTCATGTGTGCTCAACCTCTATTGGGTCAGTGTGTTCCTCACCTCGATGGGGTCAGTTGTGTGTCTCACCTCTAATGGGTCAGTGTGGTGTCTCACACTCTATGGGGTTGCTGTTGAACACTATTAAAGTCATTCTGCCTGATGTCTGTTGAACTGCAGACCCCAAAGTCCAAGAGGTGCTCCTTTAGACTGGGGGACAGGACCAGGGGCCTGGACGAACAGAGGACAAACTGACTGTATTAACAGGGGTGGACAGAACATGGGACAACTGACTGTATTAACAGGGCTGGACAGAAACAGAGGACAAACTGACTGTTATTCAACAGGGGCTGGACAGAACAGGGGAACAAACTGATTGTTATTTAACAGGGGCTGGGACAGGAACAGAGGACAAACTTGACTGTTATTAACAAGGGTCTGGACGAACAGGGGACAACTGACTGTATTAACAGTGGCTTGCAGAACAGTGGACAAACTTACTGTTATCCAGGCTTGACAGAACAGAGGACAACTGACTGTTATTACAGGGGCTGGACAGAACGGGGACAAACGACTGTTTATTAAACAGGGGCTGGACAGAACAGGGGACAAACTGACTGTTTTCTTAAGCAGTGGCGGACGAACAAGGCCAAACTGACTGTTATACATGGGCTGGACAGAACAAGAGGACACTGACTGTGTTTAACAGGGGCTGGACGAACAGAGGACAAACTGACTGTTATTAACAGGGTCTGGACAAACAGGGGACAACTGAACTGTTAATTAACAGGGGCCTGGACAGAACAGAGGACAAACTTACTGTTATTAACATGGGCTGGACAGAACAGTAGGACAAACTTACTGTTATTAACAGGGCCTGACAGAACAGAGGACAAACTGACTGTTATTAACAGGGGCTGGACAGAACAGAGGACAAACTGACTGTTATTAACAGGGGCTGGACAGAACAGGGACAAACTGACTGTTATTAACAGGGGCTGGACAGAACAGAGGACAAACTGACTGTTATTAACAGGGGCTGGACAGAACAGAGGGCATGTTAGAAAAACAATGAGTGTGAGAAACTCAATTGCATTTACTTAATTCCTCACATCCTCTCTGCTCTCCTCCTTCTCAAAACCCAGGTCTGACCTTCTCATCCAATGGGTTGTGAGGAGAGAGGACCAGAGGAATCAAGGAAATGCAACTGAGATCCTCCCAGAGACAAGAGTCTAGTAAGATTGTGCAAGGAGGATGTATTTATATGAGCCAAAGGAGTAGCCTGCATGCCTGTCCAAGGTACATCCAGGAAACCTAGCAGTACATTTTAGCAGCATGTTTCAGTGAAGCCATAAACACCATGTAACCCCTAACTCTCCCAATGAGTATGTGTGTGTGTAGGTGAATGTGTGTGTATGTACAGTGAGGGGGAAAAAAGTATTTGATCCCCTGCTGATTTTGTACGTTTGTCCACTGACAAAGACATGATCAGTCTATAATTTTAATGGTAGGTTTATTTAAAACAGTGAGAGACAGAATAACAACAACAAAAATCCAGAAAAAACGCATTTCAAAAATGTTATAAATTGATTTGCATTTTAATGAGGGAAATAAGTATTTGACCCCTCTGCAAAACATGACTTAGTACTTGGTGGCAAAACCCTTGTTGGCAATCACAGAGGTCAGACGTTTCTTGTAGTTGGCCACCAGGTTTGCACACATCTCAGGAGGGATTTTGTCCCACTCCTCTTTGCAGATCTTCTCCAAGTCATTAAGGTTTCGAGCCTGACGTTTGGCAACTCGAACCTTCAGCTCCCTCCACATATTTTCTCTGGGATTAAGGTCTGGAGACTGGCTAGGCCACTCCAGGACCTTCATGTGCTTCTTCTTGAGTCACTCCTTTGTTGCCTTGGCCATGTGTTTTGGATCATTGTCATGCTGGAATACCCATCCACAACCCATTTTCAATGCCCTGGCTGAGGGAAGGAGGTTCTCACCCAAGATTTGACGGTACATGGCCCCGTCCATCGTCCCTTTGATGCGGTGAACTTGTCCTGTCCCCTTAGCAGAAAAACACCCCCAAACCATAATGTTTCCACCTCCATGTTTGACGGTGGGGATGGTGTTCTTGGGGTCATAGGCAGCATTCCTCCTCCTCCAAACACGGCGAGTTGAGTTGATGCCAAAGAGCTCGATTTTGGTATGATCTGACCACAACACTTTCACCCAGTTCTCCTCTGAATCATTCAAATGTTCATTGGCAAACTTCAGACGGGCCTGTATATGTGCTTTCTTGAGCAGGGGGACCTTGCGGGCGCTGCAGGATTTCAGTCCTTCACGGCGTAGTGTGTTACCAATTGTTTTCTTGGTGACTATGGTCCCAGCTGCCTTGAGATCATTGACAAGATCCTCCCGTGTAGTTCTGGGCTGATTCCTCACCGTTCTCATGATCATTGCAACTCCACGAGGTGAGATCTTGCATGGAGCCCCAGGCCGAGGGAGATTGACAGTTCTTTTGTGTTTCTTCCATTTGCGAATAATCGCACCAACTGTTGTCACCTTCTCACCAAGCTGCTTGGCGATGGTCTTGTAGCCCATTCCAGCCTTGTGTAGGTCTACAATCTTGTCCCTGACATCCTTGGAGAGCTCTTTGGTCTTGGCCATGGTGGAGAGTTTGGAATCTGATTGATTGATTGCTTCTGTGGACAGATGTCTTTTATACAGGTAACAAACTGAGATTAGGAGCACTCCCTTTAAGAGTGTGCTCCTAATCTCAGCTTGTTACCTATATAGAAGACACCTGGGAGCCAGAAATCTTTCTGTTTGAGAAGGGGTCAAATACTTATTTCCCTCATTAAAATGCAAATCAATTTATAAAATTTTTTACATGCGCTTTTCTGGATTTTTTTGTTGTTATTCTGTCTCTCACTGTTCAAATAAACCTACAATTAAAATTATAGACTGATCATTTCTTTGTCAGTGGGCAAACGTACAAAATCAGCAGGGGATCAAATACTTTTTTCCCTCACTGTATGTGTGTGTAGGTGTGTGTTTGTGTATGTGTGTGTAGGTGAATGTGTGTTTCTGTATGTGTGTGTAGGTGTGTGTAAGTGTGTGTAAGTTTGTGTAGGTGTGTGTATGTGCGTGTATGTGTGTGTAAGTGTGTGTATGTGTGTGTAGGTTTTGGTAGGCGTGTAGTGTGTGGAAGTGGGTTAGGTTTGTGTGGGTTTGTGGGGTGTTGTGGGGTTTTTGGGGGGGTTTTTAGGGTGTGTAGGGTGGAAAGGTGTGTGGTGGTGTTGGGGTGGGTAGGGGGTGGTAGGTGTTGGGTTGTGGGGGTGTGTGGGGTGTGTGGGGGGTTTGGGGGGTTTTTGGTGGGGGGGTTTGGTGTGGGGGTGTAGGTTGTGTGTAGGGTGTAGGGTGTGACCTCTGGGTACCCTGTGTGGGGGCCCCTGGGGGGAGGTAACTGGATGCGTGGTGATGGGGAGGATTTTGCTTCGATGTGGGGGCCCAGGAGAACGGGGCGAAACAGGGGGAAGACGTAGCGAGACTCGTGAGGAGGGATTAGAACGGGGGCGCTGAGGTTCTGAACCTGACAGAGATGGGAAAACAGCAGGCTTAGAACGGGGGCGCTGAGGTTCTGAACCTGACAGAGATGGGAAAACAGCAGGCTCTTCACAGCAGGCCAGATAGGAAAACAGCAGGCTCTTCACAGCAGGCCACACCGTAGCAAAATGTTTTACAACAGAAAAGGAACATATTTTCAGGTAGGACCTCCCTGTTTCATTCTGGTTTGAAACATTTCTCAGAATTCACAAAAACATCTCAGAATACGAGTGCTAGATAGGATCAGTTTAGCCTTTTAGATCAGAATTAATACGATTCCATAGACAAGGGGGGGGGCCTGATCATAGATCAGCCCTGCCAAACATACAGCCCCCCTGAACTCACGTTGAACATGGTCTTGGCCTCATCTGGCAGGGTGACGTTGTGTATGCGGACAGCAAAGCTGAAGGTGTTGGTTAGGAAGATGGGTCTGTTCACAGGGACCTCTGGGCTGTCTCTGATGTGGAACAACGTGGCTGTGTGGTCAAAGGCCAGATAGCTGGAGGGCCAGGAGAAAAGGAGAGAGATCACATCAGACCCGATGGGACGAACATACAGGGCCAGTTTAGTCTGACCCCAGTACAAAACTAATCCTGGACTAAAAAGCATCCCCATTGAAAGTCCAGGGCATAATCTGGGTCCACGGTGTATTTAAATTAAACTGGATTCTACAGGAACATAATTGAACTATGAACTAACCAAGACCTGTTAAATCATGAATGAACCAACACACATGTATCCTACCATCTAAGACATCATGAATGTTTCAAATCCGGAAACTGTAAAAAACAAAATGAGCAAATACACTCTTACCCTTGTAGCACATCTGCTTGGTACGGGACTTCAAGCTTAAAGGACTTTCTCTCTTTAACCTTCACTGTTATTTTACCAGAAAACTGAACTGGTCTTTGTGCTTTTGATGCTGTTAACAAAAAACATTGGGAAAATAAAATAACATATTCAATCCATAGATAAGAGAATGTCACAAGAACAGGTCATATTAAATATATTTTAAAGCAGTGGTATTCAAAGTCGAGGTCGTGGGGGAACTGCAGTGGGGTTGCCAAAAACAATATATACTGAACAAAAATATAAACACAACATGCAACAATTTCAAACATTTTACTGAGTTACAGTTCATATGAGGAAATCCGCCAATTGAAATAAATTCATTGGGCCCTAATCTATGGATTTCACATGACTGGGAATACAGATATGCATCTGTTGGTCACAGATACCTTAAAAAAAAAAAAAGTATGGGCGTGGATCAGAAAACCAGTCAGTTTTGGTGCGACCATTTGCCTCATGCAGCGCGACACATCTCCTTCGCATAGAGTTGATCAGGCTGTTGATTGTGGCCTGTTGTCCCACTCCTCTTCAATGGCTGTGCGAAGTTGCTGGATATTGGCGGGAACTGGAACACGCTGTCGTACACGTTGATCCAGAGCATCCCAAACATGCTCAATGGGTGACATGTCTGGTGAGTATGCAGGCCATGGAAGAACAGGGACATTTTCAGCTTCCAGGAATTGTGTACAGATCCTTGCGACATGAGGCCGTGCATTATCATGCTGAAACATGAGGTGATGATGGTGGATGAATGGCACGACAATGGGCCTCAGGATCTCGTCACGGTATTTCTGTGCATTCAAATTGCCATCGATAAAATGCAATTGTGTTCGTTGTCCGCAGTTTATGCCGGCCCATACCATAACCCCACCGCCACCATGGGGCACTCTGTTCACAACATTGACATCAGCAAACCACTCGCCCACACGACGCCATACACGTGGTCTGCGGTTGTGAAGCCGATTGGACGTACTGCCAAATTCTCTAAAATGATGCGTATGGTAGAGAAATGAACATTCAATTCTCTGGCAACAGCTCTGGTGGACATTCCTGCAGTCAGCAAGTCAATTGCACGCTCCCTCAAAACTTGAGACATCTGTAGCATTGTGTTGTGTGACAAAACTGCACATTTTAGAGTGGCCTTTTATTGTCCCCAGCACAAGGTGCACCTGTGTAATGATCATGCTGTTTAATCAGCTTCTTGATATGCCACACCTGTCAGGTGGATGGATTATCTTGGCAAAGGAGAAATGCTCACTAACAGGGATGTAAACAAATTTGTGCACAATATTTTAGAGAAATAAGCTTTTTGTACGTACAGGATCTTTTATTTCAGCTCATGAAACATGCGACCAACACTTTACATGTGGCGTTTATATTTTTGTTCAGTATAGCTTTAAAAGCAGCATCATTTTCTTTACACCCCATGGCAAAATGTGCAGAATTGCACAAAATTAACTGCAGCCCCTCTTGAGTTTTTTTGCCCCCCCCCCCTATCAATGTAGCCCATCCCTGGTCTCTGGCATGGAAAGAGCAAGTGTTCCTAATGCTTTCTACACTCAGTAAACCCGCTGAGAAAAAATGTGAATACCACTGATTTAAAAGCATGGTATTTATAAATAGCTTTTCCAAATAGCTTTTCTTCTTTTCTAAGACACCAACTGAAAGGTTAAATATCTAAAAATGTAATGTTATTTCTATTCATTGAGTTTTATAAGGTTAGCAATAAAATGTAATGGTTTTGGTTTCCATGGTTAATATGTCAGGTTTCTCAATTCAGTGATTTAACGTTTCAAAATATCACATCACTTACCATCAAAACGAATACTTGCAACTTTGGTAAAACTACTCTCTCCTGCTTTTAGCGTGATCGCTTTGAAATGTATCGCAACCGCTTCGTTTGATGGCGTCGTCCGTATACTCTGTAAAGCAAAGAATACAGCATTAACTGTCCGTCAGAACAGGGGTCAACAGGGGTCAACAGGGGTCAACAGGGGTCAACAGAAGACAAGAGGAGGAAGTACCAAGCTACTTACTGTGATTGCAACATCTTTTGTTCCCGAATTTAGTAGATGTAAATTCAATTGTTTCGGGCGATCTTGTGACCGTAGCGTACCAAAGTCTAGCATCTCTGTGGAGGAGTATATCCCAGGGGATAGAGGGAAGAGACCATACAGACAGACAGTATCAGCCTCATGTGGACCAGTCAACAGACTGAGACTAAACCATTAGTTAAATGATGGTTCATTAAAAGATCCTTTAAAAAGTTATTTAAGCCTCGTCCCTAACCAGACAACCGAAATAGGAGCTTAAACTGACATAGCTCAATTAAGTATGTTCTTACTAATTATGACTGTAAGGATAAAAGCGTCTGCTAAATGGCATATTATTATTATTATTATTATAATTCAAATTGGTCCTTGTAGCCAGATAGACCTGTGGCAATTTAATGCCAACCCAGCCTTAGCTATCAAGAACACAGGTTATACCGGTCCTATGTTCCAATGTTGAGGTCACATGAGCACAAGGTTACAGGTGACAGACATGTCTTATAATGAATGAATGAATGAATGAATGAATAATACCTGAGGTGACCTCCACCTCCACTGGCAGTATGATAAACTGGTCTCCGTTGGGAGCGTTGGTTTTGATCCTGATGAAGGCTGTGTGGTTGTCTGCATCTCTCGATGAGAAGCTAGCCCTCATCACCCCCTTCGTCTCAAACGGGGGGATCTCCTACAAGATCAATAAAACAAGGACACAGTCAAGATGCATCCCAAATGGCTATTACGTTTAATAGTGCACTACTTTTGACCACAATCTCTAGTGCACTATAAAGGGAATAGTGTTCCATTTGGGAAACTGCATCCGAGTGAGTGACCCTGGAGCAGGAACAGGTGGAGATCACTGACAGGGTTCTGACTAGAGGGAGTACAGCTACGACCGGAAGTGACTTTTTCGTAACAGGTTACGAGAATTTACGCAGCAGGTTAGGATAATTCATGTGGCAGGTTAGGAAAGTGGTTCCCAAACTGTGGGGCGAGGGGTCGGCAGGGTACGACACGGGGTCCCCCCGCCCCCAAAAATTAAAATAAAATGTCCGTTAAATTTAAATTACATTTGTATAAACTATTAAATAACGTTCACATAATTTCTAAGATATGGTAATCCTCTGGTGAGGAAAATTATTTTAAAAATGTAAACGTTTGTTTTCACGTAGTATACACACTCGGAATCACTCGGCATATTACACTGAACAAAAATATAAACGGAACATCCAAATATTTCAACGATTTTACTGAGTTACAGTTCATAAGGAAATCAGTAAACTGAAATAAATTCATTAGACCCTAATCTATGGATTTCACATGTCTGGGAATACAGATATGCATCTGTTGGTCACAGATACCTTAAGAAAAGGTAGGGGTGTGGATCAGAAAACCAGTCAGTATCTGGTGTGACCACCATTTGCCTGTCACGCGACACATCTCCTTCACATAGAGTTGATCAGGCTGTTGATTGTGGCCTGTGGAATGTTGTCCCACTCCTCTTCAATGACTGTGTGAAGTTGAACTGGAACACGCTGTCGTACACGTCGATCCAGAGCATCCCAAACATGCACAAATTATGACATATCTGGTGAGTACACAGGCCATGGAAGAACTGGGACGTTTTCAGCTTCCGGGAATTGTGTCCAGATCCTTGTACAGATCCTTGCGTCATGGGGGTGTTATGATGTCAGGGCATAGAATCGTGAGGACTGAGATTACGAGATAAGTGGTTTGGGGCCATGAAGTCTACATTCCTTATGTCAAAGGAGATTAGTGATGTTTATGGTAGTATGATTGATGGACAGGATATAATGACTTGGGGCAAAGGGTAATAGCAACAGAGAAAGGGAGTGCCATGATGGTTGCCAGATGTATGTGAAAGGAAGGATAACCAAGGGTATATAAAGGGAGAGTGGACCTTTGTTCGATAGTTGGAAACAGCAAAGCTCTGCCCATTGTTGTATCTAACCCGGTACCGACTAATAATACATTTGCATTAACTTTCTACAAAATGTCTAACTATATTCTTACATCCTTGATTACTTGAATACCTGAGAAACTTCTAGGAATTATGTACAGATCCTTGAGACATGGAGCCATGTATTATCATGCTGAAACATTAGGTGATGGCGGCGGATGAATGGCACGAAAATGGGCCTCAGGATCTCTTCACGATATCCCTGTGCATTGAAATTGCCATCGATAAAATTGTGTTCGTTGTCCATAGCTTATGCCTGCCCATACCATAACCCCACCGCCACCATGGGGCACTCTGTTCACAACGTTGACATCAGCAAACCGCTCTCCTACACGATGCCATACACGCTGTCTGCCATCTGCCTGACAGAGTTGAAACCGGGATTCATCCGTGAAGAGCACACTTCTCAAGCATGCCAGTGGCCATCGAAGTCGGTTACGACGCCGAGCTTCAGTCAAGTCAAGACCCTGGTGAGGATGACGAGCACGCAGATGAGCTTCCCTGAGACGGTTTCTCACAGTTTGTGCAGAAATTATTTGGTTGTGCAAACCCACAGTTTCATCAGCTGTCCGGGTGGCTGGTCTCAGACGATCCCGCAGGTGAAGAAGCCGGATGTGGAGGTCCTGGGCTGGCGTGGTTACACGTGGTCTGCAGTTAAGGCCAGTTGGACATACTGCCAAAGTCTATAAAACGATGTTGGATGACCCTTTACATTTTAATAAATTAATAAATATATATACATACACAGTACCAGTCAAAAGTTTGGACACACCTACTCATTCAAGGGTTTTTCTTTATTTTTACTATTTTCTACATTGTAGAATAATAGTGAAGCCATCAAAACTATGAAATAACACATATGGAATCATGTAGTAACCAAAAAAGTGTGAAACAAATCAAAATATTTCATATTTGAGATTCTTCAAATAGCCACCCATTGCCTTGATGACAGCTTTGCACACTCTTGGATTCTCTCAACCAGTTTCACCTGGAATGCTTTCCAATCAGTTCTGAAGGAGTTCCCATATATGCTGAGCACTTGTTGGCTGCTTTTCCTTCACTCTGCAGTCCGACTCATCCCAAACCATCTCAATTTGGTTGAGGTCGGGGGATTGTGGAGGCCAGGTCATCTAATGCCAGCACTCCATCACTCTCCTTCTTGGTAAAATAGCCCTTACACAGCTTGGAGGTGTGTTGGGTCATTATCCTGCTGAAAAACAAATGATAGTCCCACTAAGCCCAAACCAGATTGGATGGCGTATCGCTGCAGAATGCTGTGGTAGCCATGCTGGTTAAGTGTGCCTTGAATTCTAAATAAATCACTGACAGTGTCACCAGCAAAGCACCCAAACACCATAACACCTCCTCCTCCATGCTTTACGGTGGGAACTACACATGCAGAGATCATCCGTTCACCCACACCGTGTCTCAAAGACACAGCGATTGAAACCAAAAATCTCCAATTTGGACTCCAGACCAAAGGACACATTTCCACCGGTCTAATGTCCATTGCTCGTGTTTCTTGACCCAAGCAGGTCTCTTCTTCTTATTGGTGTCCTTTAGTAGTGGTTTCTTTGCAGAAATTTGACCATGAAGGCCTGATTCACACAGTCCCCTCTGAACAGTTGATGTTGAGATGTGTCTGTTACTTTATTTGTAACTCTAATGAACTTATCCTCTGCAGCGGAGGTAACTCTGGGTCTTCCTTTCCTGTGGCGGTCCTCATGAGAGCCAGTTTCATCATAGCGCTTGTACAATGCCTTCCGAATACTGTAGTATTCAGACCCCTTGACTTTCTCCACATTTTGTTATTTAAATAAATAAATAATTAGGAATTCAGTTCAGCTTTCAACTTACTCTTGAAAGTTATAATAGTAGAATGCACAAGGTGCAATTTCAAAATTGGGTAGTATATCAGTTTTCCTCATCATTTCAGACCTTAGAGAGCTATGGAATAACGTCCAGATCAACTAGCCCATGTCAGCTAACGTTTTTTAGCTAGGTTTTTTTACCCATGGATTCTATTGTAATGTTTGAGTCACTCAAAGATCACATGAATACACAGACATGGCAAAATGTATAGAACTGCAAGAAAATAAACTTTAAAACTGCACAATTTTCACTGCATCTCATGACAAAATGTGTAGAATTGCAGGAAATAAGCTTTCAACATGCAAAATTCTCTCCACCAACCAGAGGGGAACAGAGAACTATACATAGAAATAGACGTGCTGGAAGTGGGGCCTGAGTGAAAAAGCTCCTGGGTTAGGGGACTTTGGTTAAGGTTAGAAAAAAAGGGTAAGGGTTAGCTAAAATGCTAACCCAGAGTTTCCCAAACCCAGTCCTCTCCTCCCCCCCTCCCTGGGTGCACATTTAGTTTTTTGCCCAAGCACTACACAGCTGAGGGGGGGGGGGCCAGGACCGAGTTTGGGAAACCATGTCTAATCCGCTATGAAAAGTCACTTCCGGTCGTAGCTGTGCTCCCTCTAGTCACAACCCATTGGACTTGGCATTATAAAATGGCCAAGATGAGGAGACAACTATTTTACATTCCGATTTGATATGGAGACAGAAACATGAAACTAACCCAGAATTTTCTGGTGCTTCTTGATGACCCGTAGGCAGCTCCAGATGGAGGTCTCCACCACTGGAGAACATCTCCACAACCTGCAGGTAAACATCACATTATCCCATTATACTGTAACCACGGGAGAACATCTCCACAACCTGCAGGTAAACATCACATTATCCCATTATACTGTAACCACTGGAGAACATCTCCCACACCTGCAGGTAAACATCACATTATCCCATTATACTGTAACCACGGGAGAAACATCTCCAACAACCTGCGGTAAACATCACATTATCCCATTATACTGTAACCCGGGAGAACATCTCCACAACCTGCAGGTAAACATCACATTATTCCCATTATACTGTAACCACGGGAGAACATCTCCACAACCTGCAGGTAAACATCACATTATCCCATTATACTGTAACCACTGGAGAACATCTCCACAACCTGCAGGTAACATCGCATTCCCATCATACTGTAACCACGGGAGAAAATCTCCACAACCTGCAGGTAAACATCACATTATCCCATTATACTGTAACCACGGAGAACATCTCCACAACCTGCAGGTAAACATCACATTATACCATTATACTGTAACCACGGGAGAACATCTCCACCACCTGCAGGTCTCCACCACGGGAGAACATCTCCACAACCTGCAGGTAAACATCACATTATCCCATCATACTGTAACCACGGGAGAACATCTCCACAACCTGCAGGTAAACATCACATTATCCCATTATACTGTAACCACGGGAGAACATCTCCACAACCTGCAGGTAACATCACATATACCATTATACTGTAACCACGGGAGAACATCTCCACAACCTGCAGGTAACATCACATTATCCCATTATACTGTAACCACGGGAGAACATCTCCACAACCTGCAGGTAAACATCACATTATCCCATTATACTGTAACCACTGGAGAACATCTCCACAACCTGCAGGAAACATCACATTATCCCATTATACTGTAACCACTGGAGAACATCTCCACAACCTGCAGGTAAACATCCCATTATCCCATTATACTGTAACCACTGGAGAACATCTCCACACCTGCAGGTAAAATCACATATCTTCATAATGAAACCATGGAGAACATCCAAATACTGAGTAAACATCCCATTATACTGCACAGGGAGAACCATCTCCACAACTGAGGTAACTTCACATTATCCATTTTACTAGTTACCCAGGGATACATCTCCAAATCGTGAGGTACTCAAATATCCTTTAAATACTGTAACATGGCAAACATGTCAAACCTGCAGAAAATCACTTATCAATACTGCCAGAACATCTCCACAACCTGCAGTCTCATGAACAAACTGTGAGAAATTGCAGGTAAAATACTTATCAACCACTGCAAAATTTCTCCACCAACCTGAGGGGAACACGACATATACAATAGTAACCAGACGGGGAACATGTCCCTGGGGTAAAAATCTCCGTTAGGGACTTGTTAAACGGTAGAACAAAAAGGGTAAACTCACATGCTAACCCATTATACTAACCCAGCACATCCTCCCACAACCCTGGGTGAACATTCATTTTTGACCCAGAACACTACCACAACTGAGGTAGGGCACCAGTACCCAGTTATTCAGGGAAACATCTCCCAACCTGCAGGTAAACATCACTTATCCCTTCTGTACTCGGGGGCTCTCCCCTGAGTCCACATATCCCATTTACTGTGGAATACAATCCCACAATGAGGAGACAACATTACATTCCCATTTGAAAAATGGAGAACATTACAACCTGAAAACTACAACCAGAAGGATTTCTGGTGAACCTTATCTTATGACCCGAGGCATCTCCAAATGGCAGGTCTCCACCATTCTGGAGAACATCTCCACAACCTGCAGGTAAACATCACATTATCCCATTATACTGTAACCACGGGAGAACATCTCCACAACCTGCAGGTAAACATCACATTATACTGTAACCACGGGAGAACATCTCCACAACCTGCAGGTAAACATCACATTATCCCATTATACTGTAACCACGGGAGAACATCTCCACAACCTGCAGGTAAACATCACATTATCCCATTATACTGTAACTACGGGAGAACATCTCCACAACCTGCAGGTAAACATCACATTATCCCATTATACTGTAACCACGGAGAACATCTCCACAACCTGCAGGTAAACATCACATTATACTGTAACCACTGGAGAACATCTCCACAACCTGCAGGTAAACATCACATTATCCCATTATACTGTAACCACGGGAGAACATCTCCACAACCTGCAGGTAAACATCACATTATCCCATTATACTGTAACCACTGGAGAACATCTCCACAACCTGCAGGTAAACATCACATTATCCCATTATACTGTAACCACGGGAGAACATCTCCACAACCTGCAGGTAAACATCACATTATCCCATTATACTGTAACCACGGAGAACATCTCCACAACCTGCAGGTAAACATCCCCATTATCCCATTATACTGTAACCACGGGAGAACATCTCCACAACCTGCAGGTAAACATCACATTATCCCATTATACTGTAACCACGGGAGAACATCTCCACAACCTGCAGGTAAACATCCCATTATCCCATTATACTGTAACCACGGGAGAACATCTCCACAACCTGCAGGTAAACATCACATTATCCCATTATACTGTAACCACGGGAGAACATCTCCACAACCTGCAGGTAAACATCACATTATCCCATTATACTGTAACCACTGGAGAACATCTCCACAACCTGCAGGTAAACATCACATTATCCCATTATACTGTAACCACGGGAGAACATCTCCACAACCTGCAGGTAAACATCACATTATCCCATTATACTGTAACCACGGGAGAACATCTCCACAACCTGCAGGTAAACATCACATTATACTGTAACCACTGGAGAACATCTCCACAACCTGCAGGTAAAATCACATTATCCCATTATACTGTAACCACGGGAGAACATCTCCACAACCTGCAGGTAAACATCACATTATCCCATTATACTGTAACTAAATCTCAGTTAACACAGAAACTAAAGACTTGCGTAATTGGTCAAATGCTAGAGTAAGTTCCCATACGTGTTAACCTCTTAAACGCCAGGAAACGGACCTATTGAAACGTTCCTAACAGAACCATGACAATCGAAAGAGAACACTTTGGGGATTATGGGTAAATTATTAGACCGAAAAGGTGAGGACACAACAGGTCACCTGACACAAGACTGGATCCAAACATTACACTGTTGATTTTATATCTACTGTACTTTTCACAGCATTTGTTGATAACGAAATCTGAAAATACTCTGGATACATTCAGTTACTAAAATATAAAACGCAACATGCAACAATTTTACTGAGTTACAGTTCATATAAGGAAATCAGTCAATTGAAATAAATTCATTAGGCCCTAATCTATGGATTTCACATGCCTGGGAATACAGATATGCATCTGTTGGTCACAGATACCTTTAAAAGAAAGGTAGGGGCGTGGATCAGAAAACCAGTCAGTATCTGGTGTGACCATTTGCCTCATGCAGCGCGACACATCTCCTTCACATAGAGTTGATCAGGCTGTTAATTGTGGCCTGTGGAATGTTGTCCCACTCCTCTTCAATGGCTGTGTGAAATTGGTGGACATTTACATTTTAGTCATTTAGCAAATGCTATTATCCAGAGCGACTTACATTAGTGAGTGCATACATTTTTCGTATTTGTTCGTACTGGTTCCCTTGTGGGAATCGAACCCACAACCCTAGCGTTGCAAGTGCCATGCTCTACCAACTGAGCCACACGTCGATACAGAGCATCCCAAATAGGGCTGACCCCATTTAGTCGACAGGTCGATTGTTTGGTCGATAGGCTGTTGGTCGACTGAGATATCTTTAGTCCAGCAGTCAGATAGAAATAGATATATATTATATATATATATATATATATATATATATATATATTACATTACATGGTGCACAAGACAGCCGTCTGATTGGCTCCTGTCTCAGTGGACTGATCCATTGCACTTTACATGTTCCATTTATATTTTTGTTCAGTACAATACGAATATTCATACAATTCTTTGGAGTACGTGTAGGATAATAAAATACTATTACAAAGGTTTGAGTGAGAGGTCTAACTGGTGTCTCCAGGTGGCCACACCTCTCCTAACTGTGGGTTTGAGTGAGAGGTCTAACTGGTGTCTCCAGGTGGCCACACCTCTCCTAACTGTGGGTTTGAGTGAGAGGTCTAACTGGTGTCTCCAGGTGGCCACACCTCTCCTAACTGTGGGTTTGAGTGAGAGGTCTAACTGGTGTCTCCAGGTGGCCACACCTCTCCTAACTGTGGGTTTGAGTGAGAGGTCTAACTGGTGTCTCCAGGTGGCCACACCTCTCCTAACTGTGGGTTTGAGTGAGAGGTCTAACTGGTGTCTCCAGGTGGCCACACCTCTCCTAACTGTGGGTTTGAGTGAGAGGTCTAACTGGTGTCTCCAGGTGGCCACACCTCTCCTAACTGTGGGTTTGAGTGAGAGGTCTAACTGGTGTCTCCAGGTGGCCACACCTCTCCTAACTGTGGGTTTCAGTGAGAGGACTAACTGGTGTCTCCAGGTGGCCACACCTCTCCTAACTGTGGGTTTCAGTGAGAGGACTAACTGGTGTCTCCAGGTGGCCACACCTCTCCTAACTGTGCAGGTCCTAAGTCATGACTCCAGGAAAGAGCCTTCAACTAGAAGGTGCTGTCTGGAGCGCTCTTAGCTTTGCCATTGAGGAACTGAAGCCAGCAAACGTGTAGTTTTTTGTTAGGAACACAGTCCTGCATCCCCACCACCACACAATTACTGTTGTTGTTTACGCAATCCAAAAACATTCCATTAGAAATCACAATCTGGGTCAGGTGGGCATCATTTGGAAGCGTATTCTGCTGCCAACATGCCTAGCTAATTTATAAAATACGATCTTACAGTGTTAGGCTTTCAAAAGGCACTTCAGACAAATAGATTGTAATTTTGGTCATTAGTGCATTGAAGTGCGTGTTCTGCAGATAATTTACTTCCCAATACGACAAACAGGCTCATTCTGTTCAGGGCAACCCAGGGTATAACAAGTCATCCTTGTAACTGTGGATCAAACATAGCGATCATAAACGTTGATCCTGTAAATGACATGAGTTTTCAGATATGGAAATGTGAAGCGCACATTTGGACTCATGGGTGTTTGGTTTGCTTGTATGACATCAAAACGGGATTTATTATAATCATCAACGTCTCATCTGTCAGAACACATCCTCTCCTCTCCATTTACAGCATCCTCAGCATCTCATCTGTCAGAACACATCCTCTCCTCTCCATTTACAGCATCCTCAGCATCTCATCTGTCAGAACACATCCTCTCCTCTCCATTTACAGCATCCTCAGCATCTCATCTGTCAGAACACATCCTCTCCTCTCCATTTACAGCATCCTCAGCATCTCATCGGTCAGAACACATCCTCTCCTCTCCATTTACAGCATCCTCAACGTCTCATCGGTCAGAACACATCCTCTCCTCTCCATTTACAGCATCCTCAAACGTCTCATCTGTCAGAACACATCCTCTCCTCTCCATTTACAGCATCTCAACGTCTCATCGGTCAGAACACATCCTCTCCTCTCCATTTACAGCATCCTCAACGTCTCATCTGTCAGAACACATCCTCTCCCCTCCATTTACAGCATCCTCAACGTCTCATCTGTCAGAACACATCCTCTCCTCTCCATTTACAGCATCCTCAACGTCTCATCTGTCAGAACACATCCTCTCCTCTCCATTTACAGCATCCTCAACGTCTCATCTGTCAGAACACATCCTCTCCTCTCCATTTACAGCATCCTCAACGTCTCATCTGTCAGAACACATCCTCTCCCCTCCATTTACAGCATCTCATCGGTCAGAACACATCCTCTCCTCTCCATTTACAGCATCCTCAACGTCTCATCGGTCAGAACACATCCTCTCCTCTCCATTTACAGCATCCTCAACGTCTCATCTGTCAGAACACATCCTCTCCTCTCCATTTACAGCATCCTCAACGTCTCATCGGTCAGAACACATCCTCTCCTCTCCATTTACAGCATCCTCAACGTCTCATCGGTCAGAACACATCCTCTCCTCTCCATTTACAGCATCCTCAACGTCTCATCTGTCAGAACACATCCTCTCCTCTCCATTTACAGCATCCTCAACGTCTCATCGGTCAGAAACAACATCCTCTCCTCTCAATTTACAGCATCCTCAGCGTCTCATCGGTCAGAACACATCCTCTCCCCTCCATTTACAGCATTTACCTCAATCAGACAACAAATGTGCAGAAGTAGCCCAATTAGCAGGAGGGATGGTGGCAACTTCTTGTGCTCAAATTTATAACGGCTGTCAGTCAAAACCAACACAGAGCTGTGTACCGGAGAACTCTGATGTCATGTATAGCATGTCACTGTACAGCCACTGGGTTGACAGGGAATGACAGGGGCTGTGAGTGGAAAGGGTTTATGAGAAGTTACGGCCAAATATCCCCTCCCCTTCTGAAAATCAAAAGATGCTAACACCTGTGAAATCGTGATTTGTCCAAATAACCAGTGAGGAAAAACCCGAGCTAATGCTGCTGATGTCACTCATCCCGTTGTATCATGACGGATCCGCAGTCCCTTTCCGCCGTTGTATCATGACAGATCTGGGCAGTCCCTTTTCCGCCGTTGTATCATGACAGATCCATCCTTCCCGTTTGACGGATCCGCAGGTCCCGTTCCGCCGTTGTATCATGACAGATCCGCAGTCCCTTTCCGCCGTTGTATCATGACAGATCCGCAGTCCCTTTCCGCCGTTGTATCATGACAGATCCGCAGTCCCTTTCCGCCGTTGTATCATGACAGATCTGCAGTCCCTTTCCGTTTCTGTGTCTGTCCACCAGAGATCACATTATAACTAACCAGAATACACTAAGTGACCTAAACTATTTCAAACCCTAACAATCAATGACTCAAGTCTCAAACCTAATCAACTGGACACATTGATTAGATAAACTGTTAGGGAAGGTTCCCCCCCCGACGTGTTCAATTACCACTGAAAGGGTTTCTTTGTCCGGGCTTAATCTGTGTCTGGGAAACTGGCCCGTAGTGGTTTGTGGATGTTATGTTATTGATAGATTGTTAGTGGATGGTGGTTCATGATACCCTAACTAAGACAGCTTGCTGTCAAAACGTTGGTAAATTAATTATTGCCTCGGAGCTACTTTAGTGTAGCTTATCCTTTTACATCATTTAGCAGACGCTCTTATCCAGAGCCACTTACAAATTGGTGCATTCACCTTATAGCCAGTGGGACAACCACTTTACAATATATTTTTTATTTTTATTTTTTTGGGGGGGGGGGTAGAAGGATTACTTTATACTATCTCAGGTATTCCTTAAAGTGGATGGTGGTTACCATAGAGACGCATAATAGACATGTTTAAGACATGGTCTAAGGCACTGCATCGCAGTGCTAGCTGTGCCACTAGAGATACTGGTTTGAATCCAGGCTCTGTCGTAGCCGGCCGCGACCGGGAGACCCATGGGGCGGCGCACAACTGGCCCAGCGTCGTCCAGGGTAGGGGAGGGAATGGCCGGCAGGGATGTAGCTCAGTTGGTAGAGCATGGCGTTTGCAACGACAGGGTTGTGGGTTCGATTCCCACGGGGGGCCAGTATGAAAAATTGTATGCACTAACTGTAAGTCGCTCTGGATAAGAGCGTCTGCTAAATGACTAAAATGTAAATGTAATGTTTACCTGCAGTGGTTCACCGTGAGGGTTGTGGATGTTAATGAGTGGAGAGAAGCTGCCGTTAACAGGGACTCTGGCCCCGATGAAGGGCCGTAGTCTGGAGGGGATGGGGTTGGGGATGCCCACCCCAAACACCTGAAAACACAAGAGGACAGACCACAAGGTTATCAATCAATCAACCTACTGTTTACATCTTTCGCTTTTCATTTGAAGGAATAGCCCATTAACTGGATATTGTGTTTATGGTGGCGTCCTAAAAAGGCACCCTATTCCCTACATAGTGCACTACTTTAGACCAGAGCCCTATGGAACCTAGTCAAAGGGTAGTGCACTATGTAGGGAATAGGGTGCCGTTTGGAACACGCCTCTACAGTACCTGGTATGTAAACACTCCATGATGCGACATATTAATAAATAAAGTATTTTCTATGTTCCCTACTCCCCTGGCGAGAAACAGGACGTTCTATGTTCCCTACTCCCCTGGCGAGAAACAGGACGTTCTATGTTCCCTACTCCCCTGGCGAGAAACAGGACGTTCTATGTTCCCTACTCCCCTGGCGAGAAACAGGACGTTCTATGTTCCCTACTCCCCTGGCGAGAAACAGGACGTTCTATGTTCCCTACTCCCCTGGCGAGAAACAGGACGTTCTATGTTCCCTACTCCCCTGGCGAGAAACAGGACGTTCTATGTTCCCTACTCCCCTGGCGAGAAACAGGACGTTCTATGTTCCCTACTCCCCTGGCGAGAAACAGGACGTTCTATGTTCCCTACTCCCCTGGCGAGAAACAGGACGTTCTATGTTCCCTACTCCCCTGGCGAGAAACAGGACGTTCTATGTTCCCTACTCCCCTGGCGAGAAACAGGACGTTCTATGTTCCCTACTCCCCTGGCGAGAAACAGGACGTCAAATGACGTGTTCCCCCCTGGTGGGATTATCTGGAACAGAAAGAGAAAAATCATCAGTTAGCTACATTATCAGAGGAGGCTGATCACATTGGATGGAACATTATCAGGTGGTCACATTGGATGGAACATTATCAGGTGGTCACATTGGATGGAACATTATCAGCTGGTCACATTGGATGGAACATTATCAGGTGGTCACATTGGATGGAACATTATCAGGTGGTTACATCATCAGAGGATACATTCTATGGTTCTATCCCAAATGGCACCCTTTTCCCTTTATAGTGCACTACCTTTGACCAGGGCCCATACATTGACATTACATTTACGTCATTTAGCAGACGCTCTTATCCAGAGCGACTTACAAATTGGTGCATTCACCTTATAGCCAGTGGGATAACCACTTTACAATGTTTGTTTGTTTTTTTTGTTTTTTTTGGGGGGGGGGGGGGGGGGGGGGGTAGAAGGATTACTTTATACTATCCCAGGTATTCCTTAAAGAGGTGGGGTTTCATAGATAGGGCTCTGGACCCATAGATAGGGCTCTGGACCCATAAGGCTCTGGACCCATAGATAGGGCTCTGGACCCATAGATAGGGATCTGGACCCATAGATAGGGCTCTGGACCCATAGATAGGGCTCTGGACCCATAGATAGGGCTCTGGACCCATAGATAGGGCTCTGGACCCATAGGGCTCTGAACCCATAGATAGGGCTCTGGACCCATAAAGCTCTGGACCCATAGATAGGGCTCTGGACCCATAAGGCTCTGGACCCATAGGGCTCTGGACCCATAGGGCTCTGGACCCATAGGGCTCTGGACCCATAGATAGGGCTCTGGACCCATAAAGCTCTGGACCCATAAGGCTCTGGACCCATAAAGCTCTGGACCCATAAGGCTCTGGACCCATAGGGCTCTGGACCCATAGATAGGGCTCTGGACCCATAGATAGGGCTCTGGACCCATAGATAGGGCTCTGGACCCATAGATAGGGCTCTGGACCCATAGGGCTCTGGACCCATAGATAGGGCTCTGGACCCATAAAGCTCTGGACCCATAGGGCTCTGGACAAAGGTAGCGTACTATTAGGGAATAGGGTGCCATTTTGGACGTAGTCATTACCATTTGGTTACATTATCCAATGAAACATTAGCAGTTGGCTAAGCTTGAACAAATTTAAAACAATGCCATTGTGCAACATTTAGCTACTGTCCAGTCTCCAACAACACATTTGACCTAGGATGACCAAGTACAGAACAGTAACTGAGCAGGACCTTTGTCTATAGGAATAGGGTAGTGACTCAGACTGGGTTAATGTAGAGCTATTTTACACAGCATGTTACTCAAGGCTTCTTCCTCTGGCTTCATTTCTGCCTATACACCACAGTACCACCAGGACCCTGTTCTTCACCACGGTGTGATCACTGTGGTGACGACACACAAATCATGTCATTTTATTTAACCTTTATTTAACCAGGGGACGCCAGGGGACTCTGGGGAACAATAAAACAACACGATCAGTCTCAATACAACACTATAAAATGCACAATTAAACATTACAAATCAAATTCAAACGCGACATTTAAAATACCAAAATCAAAACAAGTGCAGTTCTCCTTCACCACATTCCATAGTCCCCGAACTGCCATCTGCCTGATAGAAATGAAACTGGGATTCATCCGTGAAGAGCACACTTCGCCATCGTGCCAGTGGCCATCGAAGGTGAGCATTTGCCCACTGAAGTCGGTTTCGACGCCGAACTGAAGTCAGGTCAAGACCCTGGTGAGGACGACGAGCACGCAGATGAGCTTCCCTGAGACGGTTTCTGACAGTCTGTGCAGAAATTCTTTGGTTGTGCAAACCCACAGTTTCATCAGCTGTCAGGGCGGCTGGTCTCAGATGATCCTGCAGGTGAAGAAGCAGGATGTGGAGGTCCTGAGCTGGCGTGGTTACACGTGGTCTGTGGTTGTGAGGCAGGTTGGACATACTGCCAAATTCTCTAAAACAATATTGGAGGCTTATGGTAAAGAAACTTACAAATTCTCTGGCAACCGCTCTGGTGGACATTCCTGCAGTCAGCATGCCAATTAAACGCTCCCTCAAAACTTGAGACATCTACGGCATTGTGTTGTGTGACAAAACTGCACATTTTAGAGTGGCCTTTTATTGTCCCCAGCACAAGGTGCACCTGTGTAATGATTATGCTGTTTAATCAGCTTCTTGATATGCCACACCTGTCAGGTGGATGGATTATCTTGGCAAAGGAGAAATGCTCACTAACAGGGATGTAAACAAATTTGTGCACAGAATCTGAGATAAATAAGCTTTTTTGTGTGTATGGAACATTTCTGGGACCTTTTATTTCAGCTCATGAAACATTGAACTCTTTACATGTTGCGTTTATATTTTTGTTTGGTATAAAAGCAATCTTCCCAGACTCTGTGGAGACCTGAAGAACCAACCAGTCTTGAGAGCGAGTCTTGTGGTGGCTGGATTTCCCATTGAGTGAAGTGAGTTAGTGTGGGAGTTTCTGGAGAACTGCTTTATATACAAATAGCAGCCACCGTTGGACCCTTCTGGTAGTCAGAGGCTCCCAGCCAACAGAACTATATCAACGGAAATTATGTGTACAAAAATTGTCTCCAGTGATAAAATGCAGGGCTGAGTGATAGACTGAATGTAAAGGTTGCTGCTTGCATGTAGATTATATCACCATAGTCAAGTACTGGGAGGAGCGATGCCAGAACAATACTACTCCTGTTTTCAAAAGAAAGGTAGGATTTATTTCTATATAAAAAATAAAAAACGATCTTAATTCTCAGCCTCTTTGTTAGTTTTTCAATGTGTATTTTAAAAAGACAGCTTATCATCAATCCAAATACCTAAATACTTATGAGGGACTAGCTCAATTTGGGCTCACTTCAAGGTGCAGATACGCAGGTATTTTGGGTCAATTCTACGACACCTGGGGAACACAGACATGGTTTTTATCAACATTTAGCACTCATTTATGATCGGTGAGGGATTCTTGAATTGAATCAAAGCCAAGCTGAAGGTCGTTAATGGAATAAATATCCACCCCAGTTCTTATTAGCCAGGGACAAACCAACATTATTAATGTAAACAGTGAACAGTTAAGGGCCTAGTATTGAGACTTGTGACACTCCTTTGGTTATGTTTAGAAAATTAGACTGAACACCATCAGCAGATATTCGCTGACTTCTATCGTATCATTTATTTCCATGACAGAATTAAAAAGTCATTTTGGACTGACCAGTGGAGATGGTTACATATCACGAAATGTTGATTTGCAATCTTTTGGACGTCAGGACAACCTTGAAGGAATCTTATTTGAGTCAGAAAAGGATGTTCATATGATAGGGAAGACATACAAAACCTTACAGAGAGCCGATCCAACTGACAACCTCTTAGAAAAAAAATATAAACTATTGGAACCGAGACTTAAAAATAACTGGTGTTGGCACAAGATGGAAGGAATGTTGGAGCATAACTGACGAAATTACAGTTAACGAAAATGTATGCTTAATCCGGTATAAACTAATGTATAGAAAGTATTATACAAGAGACAAAATTCACACATTTTACAGCACAACGGCAGAGTCATGTCTCAAGTGTAAAACTAACAATTACTTAATAATCCATGCTTTCTGGGAACGCTATAAAGTCCAGAGGCTGTGGGCGGAGCTAAAAAGTTTGCTGTCAGAAGTATTACAATGTAAATGTACTTTTAATCCGTCTGTCTGCATATTTCAAGATATGGCATATGGGGGTGTAGTGAGATACCCGATTGATTGGACGATCGCTTCTCATCTCTCAAATTGAAAAAACGTATACTAAAAACGTGGAAATCAATCAATCCTCCATCTTTAACACAATGGAAAAATTATATGATTTATTATTTAAAATATTGAAAGTGCATGGGCTAAGGAGAGAAACAAAATGGTGCAGTTTGAGGCCATGTGGCGGAGAGTGATGCGGGCGCTGGAGATGGGGGGAGCTAGTGGGTCTGGGCAGGGTGATGTAGTTGATCTGGAGATGGGGGGAGCTAGTGAGTCTGGGCAGGGTGATGTAGTTGATCTGGAGATGGGGGTGTGAGCAGGTGGGTCTGGGCAGGGTGATGTAGTTGATGGAGATGGGGGAGCTAGTGGGTCTGGGCAGGGTGATGTAGTTGATGGAGATGGGGGAGCTAGTGGGTCTGGGCAGGGTGATGTAGTTGATGGAGATGGGGGAGCTAGTGGGTCTGGGCAGGGTGATGTAGTTGATGGAGATGGGGGGAGCTAGTGGGTCGGGGCAGGGTGATGTAGTTGATGGAGATGGGGAGCTAGTGGGTCTGGGCAGGGTGATGTAGTTGATGGAGATGGGGAGCTAGTGGGTCTGGGCAGGGTGATGTAGTTGATGGAGATGGGGGGAGCTAGTGGGTCTGGGCAGGGTGATGTAGTTGATGGAGATGGGGAGCTAGTGGGTCTGGGCAGGGTGATGTAGTTGATCTGGAGATGGGGGGAGCTAGTGGGTCTGGGCAGGGTGATGTAGTTGATCTGGAGATGGGGGAGCTAGTGGGTCTGGGCAGGGTGATGTAGTTGATCTGGAGATGGGGGAGCTAGTGGGTCTGGGCAGGGTGATGTAGTTGATGGAGATGGGGGGAGCTAGTGGGTCTGGGCAGGGTGATGTAGTTGATGGAGATGGGGGAGCTAGTGGGTCTGGGCAGGGTGATGTAGTTGATGGAGATGGGGGGAGCTAGTGGGTCTGGGCAGGGTGATGTAGTTGATGGAGGAGCTAGTGGGTCTGGGCAGGGTGATGTAGTTGATCTGGAGATGGGGGAGCTAATGGGTCTGGGCAGGGGGATGTAGTTGATGGAGATGGGGGAGCTAGTGGGTCTGGGCAGGGTGATGTAGTTGATCTGGAGATGGGGGGAGCTAGTGGGTCTGGGCAGGGTGATGTAGTTGATGGAGATGGGGGAGCTAGTGGGTCTGGGCAGGGTGATGTAGTTGATGGAGATGGGGGGAGCTAGTGGGTCTGGGCAGGGTGATGTAGTTGATCTGGAGATGGGGGGAGCTAGTGGGTCTGGGCAGGGTGATGTAGTTGATCTGGAGATGGGGGAGCTAGTGGGTCTGGGCAGGGTGATGTAGTTGATCTGGAGATGGGGGAGCTAGTGGGTCTGGGCAGGGTGATGTAGTTGATCTGGAGATGGGGGAGCTAGTGGGTCTGGGCTGGGTGATGTAGTTGATCTGGAGATGGGGGGAGCTAGTGGGTCGGGGCAGGGTGATGTAGTTGATGGAGATGGGGGGAGCTGGTGGGTCTGGGCAGGGTGATGTAGTTGATCTGGAGATGGGGGACCTAGTGGGTCTGGGCAGGGTGATGTAGTTGATGGAGATGGGGGAGCTGGTGGGTCGGGGCAGGGTGATGTAGTTGATGGAGATGGGGGGAGCTAGTGGGTCTGGGCAGGGTGATGTAGTTGATCTAGAGATGGGGGGGAGCTAGTGGGTCTGGGCAGGGTGATGTAGTTGATGGAGATGGGGGAGCTAGTGGGTCTGGGCAGGGTGATGTAGTTGATCTGGAGATGGGGGGAGCTAGTGGGTCTGGGCAGGGTGATGTAGTTGATCTAGAGATGGGGGGAGCTGGTGGGTCTGGGCAGGGTGATGTAGTTGATGGAGATGGGGGGAACTAGTGGGTCTGGGCAGGGTGATGTAGTTGATGGAGATGGGGGTGAGCTAGTGGGTCTGGGCAGGGTGATGTAGTTGATATTTGTATGATGTTGTCATTTGTATGTGTAGTATTTTTTATAAAATACCAAATAAAATATAAAATACAAAAAATGAAAATTAGACTGAATTCCATCAGCAGATATACACCGACTTCTGTTGTGCAGGTAATTTTTTAACCAGCCGCAGGCCGCTTTGGTCTAGACCAGGGGTGTCAAACGTCCGGCCCGCATCAGGCCCGCAAACGGGTTTAATCCGGCCCGCGAGATGATTAAAAAAATAATAATAATTATTATTATTATTATTTGGAAAGTATAAAAAAAATTCAATAAAATAAACTGCTGTTCCAATTGCGTCCACTGAATGGCGCAATAGCAATTGTGTTAAGCAAGCAAACTGTTTATACCGGGGCAGAGCAAGTAGGTCAAGCATGTGCAGCCAATGAGCTACTTTGTTTTGCCCGCTATATTTATTACGGCTTCTACTTTTAACATTATGTGCTTTGGCACCCTCATTGCCCCAATATGTCTCTGTCAAAAAAGAGAAAAGTGGACGCAGAGTGCAGAGTGTTCCAAGAAAAATGGTAATCCTATTTATTCACGGAATTGAATGGGAAAGCTGTATGTTTGGTGTGTTCAGAGCATGTTGCAGTGCTGAAAGAATATAACCTTCGTCGCCACTATGTGAGTCTTCATGCCGACAAATATGACAACTTTCAAGGACAGCGGAGATGAGAGAAGGTGAATGAACTGTTGGTGGGTCTGAAGAAACAGCAGTCTGTGTTTACTCACAGCCGAGACATCAGTGACGCTGCAGTGAAAGCTAGCTACCTCATTGCTAATGAAATCGCAGTGGCTTCAAAACCATTTAGTGAGGGTGAATTTGTAAAAACATGCATGATGAAGGCAGCGGAGATTGTGTGCCCTGAAAAGCGGCAGGCTTTTGCAAATATCAGCCTGACAAGAAACACAGTTGCAGACAGGATTTCCGATCTTTCAGTGGATTTGGACAGCCAGTTGAAGCAAAAAGTAAAGTCATTTATTGCGTTTTCGGTTGCAATTGATGAAAGCACGGACATTACAGATGTTGCACAACTGGCCATTTTCATCCGCGGAGTTGATGACACTGACCGTCACCGAGGAGTTCGTGGAGTTGGTGCCGATGACAGATACAACGACTGCAGCTGATATTTTTACCGCACTCGTCGGCGCGCTGGACAGGGTCGGAGTGGACTGGTCCCGCGCTGTCAGCCTGGCTACAGATGGTGCGCCCTCAATGATCGGGAAAAAAAGCAGGCGTTGTGACAAAGTTCAGAGAGAAAGTGCAATCTGCAAATGGAGGACGTGATTTTTTTTACTTTTCACTGTATTTTGCACCAGGAGGTTTTGTGTTGCAAGTCATTAAAGATGGATAACGTCATGAAGGTGGTCATCCAAACTGTTAATTTCATCCGATCCAGAAGCCTGAATCACCGTCAGTTTGACAGCCTTCTCAGAGAGAAAGACCACATCTATGGCCTGCCATACCACACTGAGGTAAGATGGTTAAGCCGAGGTGCTGTGCTGAGGCGTTACTTTGATTTACGAGAAGAAATTGAACAGTTCATGGAAGAAAAGGGCAAACCAGTGTTAGAATTTCATTCCGCAGAATGGATGCAGGACCTTGCATTTATGGTGGATGTTACAGAGCACCTGAATAACTTGAACAAACAGCTGCAAGGGCGCAACAAAGTTGTCACGCAGTATTATGACAGCATACGTTCTTTCAAGTTGAAGCTGTCATTGTGGGAGACGCAACTTGCCGGTGGTGATGCAGCTTTTAATTGATTTTATTTGTATATTTAACCTATTCTTGACTCTGTGGTTCTTGCACTTGTTTGGGAAACAGGATTTCATAATTTTTATCTACATTTCTGCCTGAGAAATGACACCCTGATATAGTTCTGTGATCCGTGAAACAGTTGTTTGTTATTTTTCTTTAGAATTTTCAAATAAACTTGACGTGTTTTATGATTAATAGTGATGTTGTACTTGTACTATTTTGGACACACTGTCCTCAGGCTCCAGCTTTATGTTGTATGTTGATCGTATTAAAACAAAGAAAACAATCTGAAGTTGTTGTTTTTAAGTTATATATATACACCATGATTTTTCCGGTCCGGCCCACTTGGGAATAGATTTTCCTCCATGTGGCCCCTGAGCTAAAATGAGTTTGACACCCCTGGGCTAGACCGATTTGGAATAATATCAAAGAGAACGGATAGATCTATAATATGTGTAAAGGGCTCCACAATCAGAGGTGCAGCAAGCCGTAGGAGACACCCTTCTTTGGCCTGTCACATGTCAAAGTAAAAGCTGGTTATAAGCAGCACAACCTGTTACTACTCACCCCCGAGCGAGACCAGATGTGTCAAGTCTCTCACAAGAGCAAGCTCAGCAGTTCTACGCTTCGATTTTAAGCGTTTTTTTACAGGAAGTCTGACATCACCATTTGTCTCCATGGCCACAGGCTCAGTGTCCTCACATTACACACAATTTGTCGATATTATATTTATCATGTGATTCTTATAGGCCTAATAACTTACCCTATTCTGGAAAAATGATGCATGGAAATGTGCTGTTGTCGCTGATATTGAAACAAAACCAATTTCTTCTGAGGTGGGATTATTCAAGTAAACCTTTTCCATTTTTGCCATCCCAACAGGCCTAGAGAAAAAGCGGAAAGAACAAATGTGTAAGGAAGGACAAATAACATGATAAAATCTTCATGACTCATCAATAAAGTTTTATATACAGTACCAGTCAAAAGTTTGGACACACCTACTCATTCAAGGGTTTTTCTTTATTTTTACATTGTAGAATAATAGTGAAGACATCAAAACTATAAAATAACAATTATGGAATCATGTAGTAACCAAAAAAGTGTTAAACAAATTAAAATATATGTTATTTTTGAGATTCTTCAAATAGCCACCCTTTGCCTTGATGACAGCTTTGCACACTCTTGGCATTCTCTCAACCAGCTTCATGAGGTAGTCACCTGGAATGCATTTCAATTAACAGGTGTGCCTTCTTAAAAGTTAATGTGTTTGAGCCAATCAGTTGTGTTGTGACAAGGTAGGGGGGGTATACAGAAGATAGCCCTATTTGGTAAAAGACCAAGTCCATATTATGGCAAGAACAGCTCAAATAAGCAAAGAGAAACGACAGTCCATCATTACTTTAAGACATGAAGGTCAGTCAATTAGGAAAATTTCAAGAACTTTTGAAGTTTCTTCAAGTGCAGTCACAAAAACCATCAAGCGCTATGATGAAACTGGCTCTCATGAGGACCGCCACAGGAATGGAAGACCCAGAGTTACCTCCGCTGCAGAGGATAGGTTCATTAGAGTTACCAGCCTCAGAAATTGCAGCCCAAATAAATGCTTCACAGAGCTCAAGTCACAGACACATCTCAACATCAACTGTTCAGAGGGGACTGTGTGAATCAGGCGTTCATGGTCGAATTGCTGCAAAGAAACCACTACTAAAGGACATCAATAATAAGAAGAGACCTGCTTGGGCCAAGAAACATGAGCAATGGACATTAGACCAGTGGAAATGTGTCTTTGGTCTGGAGTCCAATTTGGAGATTTTGGTTCCAACCGCCGTGTCTTTGTGAGACGCGGTGTGGATGAACAGATGATCTCCGCATGTGTATTTCCCACCGTAAAGCATGGAGGAGGAGGTGTTATGGTGTTTGGGTGCTTTTCTGGTGATACTGTCTGTGATTTATTTAGAATTCAAGGCACACTTAACCAGCATGGCTACCACAGCATTCTGCAGCGATACGCCATCCCATCTGGTTTGGGCTTAATGACCCAACACACCTCCAAGCTGTGTAAGGGATATTTTACCAAGAAGGAGAGTGATGGAGTGCTGCATCAGATGACCTGGCCTCCACAATCCCCCGACCTCAACCAAATTGAGATGGTTTGGGATGAGTCGGACGGCAGAGTGAAGGAAAAGCAGCCAACATGTGCTCAGCATATGTGGGAACTCCTTCAAGACTATTGGAAAGCATTCCAGGTGAAGCTGTAGGTCTACATTATCATCAATACAACAGCTTACTGACATAATGGAGAATATCAACGGCATACTGACATAATGGAGAATATCAACGGCATACTGACATAACTGAGAATATCAACGGCATACTAACATAATGGAGAATACCAACGGCATACTGACATAATGGAGAATACCAACGGCATACTGACATAATGGAGAATACCAACGGCATACTGACATAATGGAGAATACCAACGGCCTGGGGGTGTGTCACCCTTCCTTTCTTTGTGACAGTGATTCATTATATGACAGGTTTCCCTGTCCTCCTCTGTAATGACATGGTTAGTAAGGTATGTTTTGAGGAGGTTAGTAAGGCATGTTTTGAGGAGGTTATTAAGGCATGTTTTGATTAGGTTAGTAAGGCATGTTTTGATGAGGTTAGTAAGGCATGTTTTGATGAGGTTAGTAAGGCATGTTTTGAGGACGTTATTAAGGCATGTTTTGAGGAGGTTAGTAAGGCATGTTTTGAGGAGGTTAGTAAGGCATGTTTTGAGGAGGTTATTAAGGCATGTTTTGAGGAGGTTATTAAGGCATGTTTTGAGGAGGTTAGTAAGGCATGTTTTGATGAGGTTATTAAGGCATGTTTTGATGAGGTTAGTAAGGCATGTTTTGATGAGGTTAGTAAGGCATGTTTTGATGAGGTTAGTAAGGCATGTTGATGAGGTTAGTAAGGCATGTTTTGATGAGGTTAGTAAGGCATGTTTTGAGGAGGTTAGTAAGGCATGTTTTGATGAGGTTATTAAGGCATGTTTTGAGGAGGTTATTAAGGCATGTTTTGAGGAGGTTAGTAAGGCATGTTTTGAGGAGGTTAGTAAGGCATGTTTTGAGGACGTTATTAAGGCATGTTTTGATGAGGTTAGTAAGGCATGTTTTGAGGAGGTTATTAAGGCATGTTTTGAGGAGGTTAGTAAGGCATGTTTTGAGGAGGTTAGTAAGGCATGTTTTGATGAGGTTAGTAAGGCATGTTTTGAGGAGGTTAGTAAGGCATGTTTTGAGGACGTTATTAAGGCATGTTTTGATGAGGTTAGTAAGGCATGTTTTGATGAGGTTAGTAAGGCATGTTTTGAGGAGGTTAGTAAGGCATGTTTTGAGGAGGTTAGTAAGGCATGTTTTGAGGAGGTTAGTAAGGCATGTTTTGATGAGGTTAGTAAGGCATGTTTTGATGAGGTTAGTAAGGCATGTTTTGAGGAGGTTAGTAAGGCATGTTTTGAGGAGGTTAGTAAGGCATGTTTTGAGGAGGTTAGTAAGGCATGTTTTGATGAGGTTATTAAGGCATGTTTTGAGGAGGTTATTAAGGCATGTTTTGAGGAGGTTAGTAAGGCATGTTTTGATGAGGTTAGTAAGGCATGTTTTGAGGAGGTTAGTAAGGCATGTTTTGATGAGGTTATTAAGGCATGTTTTGAGTCAGGTACTTACTAGTACTTACTAGGTACTAGTCAGGTACTTACTGTTCATGGAAGTCCAGCATTGGAGGCTGGAAGAGTATAGGTCTGCAGTTCTCTGGATGTGGGGATGCACTGGAGGAGACAGGAAGAGGACAGTTAGACAGGAAGAGAGTTGGGGCTCCATGTTGATCTGGATCTGCAATTTAACGTACACTACAGTGGCGTCCAGGTTAAATTAATGTGCAATGCATCTCAAACTAAACAGTACACACACAAACACACACACACACACACACACACACACACACCATGTCCTGTTTCTCCCAAAGACAAACATCTTTGTTTCTACCGGTTGTGGATCCTTGTGTCCACATAGAAACGCACTGCACAGATGCATCGAGTTTGTTGTCACACAGACTGGCAGAGAGAAGCCCTGATTGGTTGAGAGTGTAGGCACGCAGGTTCACAGGTGTGTGGAGCTCCAGGCAGAGAGGGGAGGATGCCACCAAGCAAGCCTGAGAACAGGTGTGTGGAGCTCCAGGCAGAGAGGGGAGGAAGCCACCAAGCAAGCCTGAGAACAGGTGTGTGGAGCTCCAGGCAGAGAGGGGAGGAAGCCACCAAGCAAGCCTGAGAACAGGTGTGTGGAGCTCCAGGCAGAGAGGGGAGGAAGCCACCAAGCAAGCCTGAGAACAGGCGTGTGGAGCTCCAGGCAGAGAGGGGAGGAAGCCACCAAGCAAGCCTGAGAACAGGCGTGTGGAGCTCCAGGCAGAGAGGGGAGGAAGCCACCAATGCAAGCCTGAGAACAGGCGTGTGGAGCTCCAGGCAGAGAGGGGAGGAAGCCACCAAGCAAGCCTGAGAACAGGTGTGTGGAGCTCCAGGCAGAGAGGGGAGGAAGCCACCAAGCAAGCCTGAGAACAGGTGTGTGGAGCTCCAGGCCAGAGAGGGGAGGAAGCCACCAAGCAAAGCCTGAGAACAGGGTGTGTGGAGCTCCAGGCAGAGAGGGGAGGAAGCCACCAAGCAGCCCTGAGAACAGGTGTGTGGAGTCTCCAGGCAGAGAGGGGAGGAAGCCACCAAGCAAGCCTGAGAACAGGCGTGTGGAGCTCCAGGCAGAGAGGGGAGGAAGCCACCAAAGCAAGCCTGAGAACAGGCGTGTGGAGCTCCAGGCAGAGAGGGGAGGAAGCCACAAGCAAGCTGAGAACAGGTGTATGGAGCTCCAGAGGGGAGGAAGCCACCAAGCAAGCCTGAGAACAGGTGTGTGGAGCTCCAGGCAGAGAGGGGAGGAAGCCACCAAGCAAGCCTGAGAACAGGTGTGATCCAGTAGGCAGGAGGGTCAGGGCATCCTCTTCCTCACTGAATCCTCCCTGCAGGTAGAATCATACAGCTCTGTTGTGGGCCATTACTGGATGGACATCACATGCAAATCAAACTTGTAGACAGGATTTAGATCTCATACCCATTCCCTCCCAGCTGTAGACGGGGTTTAGATCTCATACCCATTCCCTCCCAGCTGCAGACGGGGTTTAGATCTCATACCCATTCCCTCCCAGCTGCAGACGGGTTTAGATCTCATACCCATTCCCTCCCAGCTGCAGACGGGGTTTAGATCTCATACCCATTCCCTCCCAGCTGCAGACGGGATTTAGATCTCATACCCATTCCCTCCCAGCTGCAGACGGGGTTTAGATCTCATACCCATTCCCTCCCAGCTGTAGACGGGGTTTAGATCTCATACCCATTCCCTCCCAGCTGCAGACGGGGTTTAGATCTCATACCCATTCCCTCCCAGCTGCAGACGGGGTTTAGATCTCATACCCATTCCCTCCCAGCTGCAGACGGGGTTTGTCAGAGCACCTTACCGATCACTGCACCTGTACACAGCCCATCTGAAATTAGCCCACCCAACTACCTCATCCCCATATTGTTATTTATTTTGATCATTTGCACCCCAGTATCTCTATTTGCACATCATCTTTTGCACATCTATCATTCCAGTGTTAATACGAAATTGTAACTATTTTTTGCTTTTCAGAGTACTTGTACTTTTGAGAGTATTTTTCAAAGTCAGTTATTTTACTTGTACTTATGTTTTGAATGAAGTATTGTACTTTGTTACCTTTTTAAAAACCATCTGTTACAGATTCACATTTTGTAAGCTATCCATAATGGTAGATCATGTTACATTTACATTTTAGTCATTTAGCAGACACTCTTATCCAGAGCGACTTACAGTTAGTGAGTGCATACATTATTTTTATTTTTATTTTTTTATACTGGCCCCCCGTGGGAATCGAACCCACAACCCTGGCGTTGCAAACGCCATGCTCTACCAACTGAGCTACATCCCTGCCGGCCATTCCCTCCCCTACCCTGGACGACGCTGGGCCAATTGTGCGCCGCCTCATGGGTCTCCCGGTCGCGGCCGGCTGCGACAGAGCCTGGATTCGAACCAGGATCTCTAGTGGCACAGCTAGCACTGTGATGCAGTGCCTTAGACCACTGCGCCACTCGGGTCTAATGTTGACACAGAAAGGTCGCGGGAGGAGCCCCTCGCAGCCAGAACAAAATAGTTGTTTAGTCAGAGTGACCAATCAAGTCAGATTTCACGCATCAAAACAGACCAATCAAATCAAGCTGTGCGCACATACTGAATGATGAACAGGCCAAAAGAAAATAGCTAGTTCGAGACGTGGTGAAAAACAATGGAGATGGAGGAGAGTCAGGAGAAAACCCAGACACAGAATCTTCTGAAGAAGATGAGGAGAATGCATTTCAGTGACCAGTTCTTCTTCAAGCACAGGAGAGGCGATAGTGTAATCAATGCAATGCAAGCTTTGCTTACCCATGATAGCAGAAGGTGGCTGCCTACAAAAACTCTGCCTTGAACTTGAGGAAACATGTAGAGATAAGATAACTAGCTATGAATGATTAATCATTTCGCTACGGATGGCTTTGGCAGCTAGTAGGCTAACTTGCGCACGTTAGCCTACTTGTCTAGCATGCTAATGTTAGTGAGCTATCCTAGCAGCTAAGTTAGCTAGCTAGCTACATGGCTAACCACCACCCGATGATGATAGCCGTTATTTTTTATTTTTTTTATTTAACTAGGCAAGTCAGTTAAGAACAAATTCTTATTTACAATGACGGCCTACCAAAAGGCAAAAGGCCTCCTGCGGGGAACAGGGGGCTGGGATAAAAAATAAATTTAAAAACATATAGGACAAAATACACATCACGACGAGAGAGACACCACAACACTACATAAAGAGAGACACCACAACACTACATAAAGAGACACCACAACACTACATAAAGAGAGACACCACAACACTACATAAAGAGAGACCAACACTACATAAAGAGACACCACAACACTACATAAAGAGACACCACAACACTACATAAAGAGAGACACCACAACACTACATAAAGAGAGACACCACAACACTACATAAAGAGAGACACCACAACACTACATAAAGAGGACACCACAACACTACATAAAGAGAGACGCCACAACACTACATAAAGAGAGACGCCACAACACTACATAAAGAGAGACGCCACAACACTACATAAAGAGAGACGCCACAACACTACATAAAGAGAGACGCCACAACACTACATAAAGAGAGACACCACAACACTACATAGAGAGACACCACAACACTACATAAAGAGAGACGCCACAACACTACATAAAGAGAGACGCCACAACACTACATAAAGAGAGACACCACAACACTACATAAAGAGAGACACCACAACACTACATAAAGAGAGACACCACAACACTACATAAAGAGACACCACAACACTACATAAAGAGAGACACCACAACACTACATAAAGAGAGACACCACAACACTACATAAAGAGAGACCTAAGACAACAACATAGCATGGTAGCGCCATAGAGCTCGCCAGCTTGTACCCTTAGAAAAATGTACCATTGTAGTACAATGAAAAAAATACCAGGGTAATATCATGGTTTTTTGGTCACTACCATGGCAGGACAATACCATGGTATTTGCACCAGTACCATGATATTTTCCTGCCATGGTAGTGACCAAAAAAAACATTATATTTGTTTCATTGTACTAGCTACCATGGTACAAAAATGAACCATGGTAGTACAAATGAAACAAATACCATGGTTTTGTACTAGCAGCCATGTAGTGAAACATGAAAGCATGGTACAATGTATGTTATGGTGTTTGGGTGCTATGCTGGTGACACTATCTGTGATTTATTTAGAATTCAAGGCACACTTAACCAGCATGGCTACCACAGCATTCTGCAGCGATACGCCATCCCATCTGGTTTGGGCTTAGTGGGACTATCATTTGTTTTTCAACAGGACAATGACCCAACACACCTCCAGGCTGTGTAAGGGCTATTTTACCAAGAAGGAGAGTGATGGAGTGCTGGATCAGATGACCTGGCCTCCACAATCCCCTGACCTCAACCCAATTGAGATGGTTTGGGATGAGTCGGACTGCAGAGTGAAGGAAAAGCAGCCAACAAGTGCTCAGCATATGTGGGAACTCCTTCAAGACTGTTGGAAAAGCATTCCAGGTGAAGCTGGTTGAGAGAATGCCAAGAGTGTGCAAAGCTGTCATCAAGGCAAAGGGTGGCTATAAAACACATTTTGATTTGTTTAACACTTTTTTGGTTACTACATGATTCCATATGTGTTATTTCATAGTTTTGATGTCTTCACTATTATTCTACAATGTAGAACAACCCTTGGATGAGTAGGTGTGTCCAAACTTTTGACTGGTACTGTATGTACAGTTGAAGCCAAATACATTTAAACTCAAGTTTTTCACAATTCCTGACATTTAATCCTAGTAAAAATTCCCTGTTTTAGGTCAGTTAGGATGACGCAGATGCTAAGCTACAGGACTGTTTCGCTAGCACAGACTGGAACATGTTCCGGGATTCTTCAGATAGCATTGAGGAGTACGCCACATCAGACACTGGCTTCATCAATAAGTGCATCGATGACGTCATCCCCACAGTGACCGTACGTACATACCCCAACCAGAAGCCATGGATTACAGGCAACATCTGCACTGAGCTAAAGGGTTGAGCTGCCGCTTTCAAGGAGCGGGACTCTAACCCCGGACGCTTATAAGAAATCCTGCTATGCCCTCCGACGAACCATCAAACAGGCAAAGAGTCAATACAGACCTAAGATTGAATCGTACTACACTGGCTCTGACGCTCGTCGGATGTGGCAGGGCTTGAAAACTATTACAGACTACAAAGGGAAGCACAGCCGCGAGCTGCCCAGTGACACAATACTTCCAGACGAGCTAAACCACTTCTACGCTCGCTTCGAGGCAAGCAACACTGAAGCATGCATGAGAGCACCAGCTGTTCTGGATGACTATGTGATCACGCTCTCCGTAGCCAATGTGAGTAAGACTTTTAAGCAGGTCAACATTCACAAGGCTGCAGTGCCAGACGGATTACCAGGACGTGTACTCCGAGCATATGCTAACCAACTGGCAAGTGTCTTCACTGACATTTTCAACATGTCCCTGACTGAGTCTGTAATACCAACATGTTTCAAGCAGACCACCATAGTCCCCGTGCCCAAGGACACTAAGATAACCTGCCTAAATGACTACCGACCCGTAACACTCACGTCTGTAGCCATGAAGTGCTTTGAAAGGCTGGTCATGGCTCACATCAACACCATTATCCCAGAAACCCTAGACCCATTCCAATTTGCATACTGCCCCAACAGATCCACAGCTGATGCAATCTCTATTGCACTCCACACTGCCCTTTCCCACCTGGACAAGAGGAACACCTAAGTGAGAATGCTATTCATTGACTACAGCTCAGCATTCAACACCATAGTCCCCTCAAAGCTCATCACTAAGCTAAGGACCCTGGGACTGAACACCTCCCTCTGCAACTGGATCCTGGACTTCCTGACGGGCCGCCCCCAGGTGGTAAGGGTAGGTAACAACACATCTGCCACACTGATCCTCAACACGGGGGCCCCTCAGGGGTGCGTGCTCAGTCCCCTCCTGTACCCCTTGTTCACCCATGACTGCATGGCCAGGCACGACTCCAACACCATCATTAAGTTTGCCGATGAGACAACAGTGGTAGGCCTGATCACTGACAACGACGAGACAGCCTATAGGGAGGAGGTCAGAGACCTGGCCGTGTGGTGCCAGGATAACAACCTCTCCCTCAACGTGACCCAGACAAAGGAGTTGATTGTGGTCTACAGGAGAAAAAAAAAGAGGACTGAGCACGCCCCCATTCTCATCTACGGGGCTGTAGTGGAACAGGTTGAGAGCTTAAAGTTCCTTGAACTATCATGGTCCGAACACACCAAGACAGTCTTGAAGAGGGCACGACAAAGCCTATTCCCCCTCGGGAGACTGAAAAGATTTGGCATGGGTCCTCAGATCCTCAAAAAATTCTACAGCTGCACCATCGTAGGCATCCTGACTGGTTGCATCACCGCCTGGTATGGCAACTGCTTGGCCTCGACCGCAACGCACTACAGAGGGTAGTGCGTACGGCCCAGTACATCACTGGGGCAAAGCTTCCTGCCATCCAGGACCTCTATACCAGGCGGTGTCAGAGGAAGGCCCTCAAAATTGTCAAAGATTCCAGCCACCCTAGTCATAGACTGTTCTCTCTGCTACCGCACGGCAAGCGGTACCGGAGTGCCAAGTCTAGGTCCAAAAGACTTCTCAACAGCTTCTACCCCCAAGCCATAAGACTCCTGAACAGCTAATCATGGCTACCCGGACTATTTGCACTGCCCCCCCCCCCCCCACCCCATCTTTTTACGCTGCTGCTACTCTGTTAATTATTTATGCATAGTCACTTTAACTCTATCCACATGTACATATTACTTCAACTACCTCAACTAGCCGGTGCCCCCGCACATTGGCTCTGCACCGGTACCCCCCTGTATATATAGCCTCCCTACAGTTATTTTATTTTACTTCTGCTCTTTTTTTCTCAACACTTTTTTGTTGTTGTTTTATTTTATTTTACTTTTTTTATTAAACAATAAATGCATTGTTGGTTAAGGGCTGTAAGTAAGCATTTCACTGTAATGTCTGCACCTGTTGTATTCAGCACATACAGAGGGGGAGAGATGACTCAAGGAGCAAACAGAGTCAACTATAAAAACTGACATGATACGCGGCGGAGTTGCTCATTACATTTAACAAACCAAACATTAAAATACTGTTATAGAAGGTAAAGTAAAAACTCAAACCGCCCTTATGAAAAAAGATTGCCGATAGAGTGCAGTATAACTGATGCTGCAAATACTGTATCCAAAATACCACAAGCGACTGCAGTTACTGCAGTTTCAAAACTGCAATCTTTTTTTTGTGAAGGCGGTCCATGCATCAGGTAATCTATCTAATTGCAGATTCACAAGTCCAGTAACAAGCACGGTAACAAGCCAGGTCATTTATCCAGGGATGTAGCTCAGTTGATAGAGCATGGCGTTTGTAACACCAGGGTTGTGGGTTCGATTCCCACGGGGGGCCAGTATATATTTAAAAAAAAAAATATATATATATATATATATATATATATATATATATATGTATTCACTAACTGTAAGTCGCTCTGGATAAGAGCGTCTGCTAAATGACTAAAATGTAAATGTAAATCTAAATGGCAGATTCACGTCCCACAACAGGCATCGCATGGCCTTTCTAATGTGAAACACATGCTGGGATCTGTCTGTCTGTAGACCAACTGGATAATTGGGGGCAGCACATTGGATTGAAGAGAGACAAAAAATAGACAACTTACCTTTTTCTGTTAAATAAACTAAGATCAATGTCAGACTCTGTCTGCAAAGAGAAGAAAACAATCACGATACGTTTTAGTAAAGCTTCTGAAAGGCAACAAGTTTATGTTCAAAATACAAAACTTGTTAAAATCAGGAGAATGTAGTATGATATGCAAGACATCTTGGCTTTAAAGTGTGAGGGTGTGAAACACAAGTTGATGTGAGTGACTGGATATAGACTGTATGAACCTAAAAATATCTTTACAGTCTTTACATTAGCAGTATTCCCACTGGCAGGGCATCTCTCTGAGTCAGTGGAGGTGAGTGTCCTTCTGTATTAATGAGTGGGAGTCTTTGTGATGCTGCCAAGTGAGCTAAATCCAGTGTAGGCCAGTTAAATCTACTATCTAGCGGTGCTTCTTTCTGCTGGTCTAAATTAAGCCATGCCTGCGTCCCAAAAGGCACCCTATTCCCTATGTAGTGCCACTCTTTAGACCACTATATAGTGCCCTAACTTAGACCAGAGAAGGGCACCCTCTTATTCCTATATAGTGCCCCGACTTAGACCAGAGAATGCACCCTATTCCTATGTAGTGCCCAGAGGGTTACTGGTCCAAAGTAATGCTCTAGAAACGGCCACCCTATAGCTGAATACCAGACGGAAAGGTTCTGTTCCAAAGTAATGCTCTAGAACGGCACCATATAGCTGATATACAGACTGTAAAGGTAGGTCCAAAGTAATGTATAGAACAGCACCTATAGCCTGATATACAGACTGTAAAGGCCTGGTCCAAAGTAATTGCTCTAGAACCGGGCACCCTATAGCTGATTATACAGACTGTAAAGGTTCTGTTCCAAAGTAATGCTCTAGAAAACAGCACCTAAGGCTGAATCTACAGACTGTAAAGGTCTGGTTCCAAAGGAATGCTCTAGAACAGCACCCTATAGCTGATATACAGAATGTAAAGGTTCTGGTCCAAAGTAATGCTCTAGAACAGCACCCTATAGCTGATATACAGACTGTAAAGGTTCTGGTCCAAAGTAATGCTCTAGAACAGCACCCTATAGCTGATATACAGACTGTAAAGGTTCTGGTCCAAAGTAATGCTCTAGAACGGCACCCTATAGCTGATATACAGACTGTAAAGGTTCTGGTCCAAAGTAATGCTCTAGAACGGCACCCTATAGCTGATATACAGACTGTAAGGTTCTGGTCCCAAAGTAATGCTCTAGAACAGCACCCTATAGCCGATATACAGACTGTAAAGGTTCTGGTCCAAAGTAATGCTCTAGAACAGCACCCTATAGCCGATATACAGACTGTAAAGGTTCTGGTCCAAAGTAATGCTCTAGAACAGCACCCTATAGCCGATATACAGACTGTAAAGGTTCTGGTCCAAAGTAATGCTCTAGAACAGCACCCTATAGCTGATATACAGACTAAAGGCTCTGGTCCAAAGTAATGCTTTAGAACAGCACCCTATAGCTGATATACAGACTGTAAAGGCTCTGGTCCAAAGTAATGCTCTAGAACAGCACCCTATAGCTGATATACAGACTGTAAAGGTTCTGGTCCAAAGTAATGCTCTAGAATAGGGTAGCCTGACTACTCACACTAAATAGTTCTGCTGCTCTGTGGTTCTGCTCTACATACTTCAGTCTGAGACTGCCATCATTGAAGTCGTTGGTGGTGACGAGTACAAAACAAAGTCATCGGCGATTGGATCGTCTCTGACCTATCAGAGTATCAAAGCCAATGACACATTTTCAAAACCACCTCTTTACCCACGTGTGTTCTGGCTCTGGCCCAAACCATCGGTTTCTGGACCAGTCAGACCAGTCCTGAACGTGTTGGCATTCGGTGAAGGATACTCAGATCCAGACTCCTTGAGGAGAAGAAACGAATGCGGGCGTGGCCTAGCGTTTGGCAGGAGCAAGGAGTCTGGGTAGCCAGGTAAAGGATAGGGTGGTATTTGGTTCTGTTTTTTATACCCATAGCATAGTCCTACTACACAATAACAGACAGCTTTACTGAGCCGGAACAAACACAGAGGACCCTCCAGTCATAAAAGTAACAAGTGTTTCAACAAAAGGTTAACTGGCTGCTTAAAGAGATGAACTGTGGCTTACCTGTAAGAGGCGTCCTCCTTCTCCAAAGTGTAGCACCTCGAGGATTGTGTCTGACTGTATGAACGCTGTGAAGACAGAGACAGGAGTTACACGCCAGTTCAAGGGTCATTTGGACAATAACTAGTAGCTCCCTGGAAGCAACCTGGTCTCAAAGCATTTCGTATTATTCTGTATGTAAATCCGGGACAGTCCATTTGGTATGATATGTTACGTTTCGTATGTATTAAAATTGTGGATGTCCATCACCCATTTCGTATTACATGATGAATTTGCAAAACGTATGATAAAAGGGTTAAGGTTAGGGAAAGGGTTAAGGTCAGGGGAAGGGATAGCTAAAAGGGTTAAGGTTAGGGGAAGGGGAAGGGTTAGCTAAAAGGGTTAAGGTTAGGGAAAGGGGAAGGGTTAGCTAAAAGGGTTAAGGTTAGGGAAAGGGTTAAGGTCAGGGGAAGGGTTAGCTAAAAGGGTTAAGGTCAGGGGAAGGGTTAGCTAAAAGGGTTAAGGTTAGGGGAAGTGTTAGCTAAAAGGGTTAAGGTCAGGGGAAGGGTTAACTAAAAGGGTTAAGGTTAGGGGAAGGGTTAACTAAAAGGGTTAAGGTTAGGGGAAGGGTTGGCTAACATGCTAAGTAGTTGAAAAGTTGCTAATTAACTAAAATGCTAAAGTTGTCCGTGATGAGATTCGAACTCGCAACGTTTGGGTTGCTAGAGTCTTAAGTCTTATGTAACCAGACCAAACGTAACATATCATATTATTATTATTATTATTATTATTATTATATCATACTGTTTGGATCCTATTTACATTTACCATGTTACGTCTGGTCTATGAGACCAGGCTGCTGGATGTGGATCCGAATCAGACATGCAGGCGGTGTCCCAAATGGCACCCTGTTCCCTTTATGGTACACTACTTTAGACCAGGGGACCAGAGCCTCTGTTCCCTTTTATGGTACACTACTTTAGACCAGGGGACCAGAGCCTCTGTTCCCTTTTATGGTACACTACTTTAGACCAGGGGACCAGAGCCTCTGTTCCCTTTATGGTACACTACTTTAGACCAGGGGACCAGAGCCTCTGTTCCCTTTTATGGTACACTACTTTAGACCAGGGGACCAGAGCCTCTGTTCCCTTTATGGTACACTACTTTAGACCAGGAGACCAGAGCCTCTGTTCCCTTTATGGTACACTACTTTAGACCAGGGGACCAGAGCCTCTGTTCCCTTTTATGGTACACTACTTTAGACCAGGGGACCAGAGCCTCTGTTCCCTTTATGGTACACTACTTTAGACCAGGGGACCAGAGCCTCTGTTCCCCTTTATGGTACACTACTTTAGACCAGGGGACCAGAGCCTCTGTTCCCTTTTATGGTACACTACTTTAGACCAGGGGACCAGAGCCTCTGTTCCCTTTATGGTACACTACTTTAGACCAGGGGACCAGAGCCTCTGTTCCCCTTTATGGTACACTACTTTAGACCAGGGGACCAGAGCCTCTGTTCCCTTTTATGGTACACTACTTTAGACCAGGGGACCAGAGCCTCTGTTCCCTTTATGGTGCACTACTTTAGACCAGGGGACCAGAGCCTCTGTTCCCTTTATGGTACACTACTTTAGACCAGGGGACCAGAGCCTCTGTTCCCTTTATGGTACACTACTTTAGACCAGGAGACCAGAGCCTCTGGGCCCTTTTATGGTACACTACTTTAGACCAGGGGACCAGAGCCTCTGTTCCCTTTATGGTACACTACTTTAGACCAGGAGACCAGAGCCTCTGTTCCCTTTATGGGGCACTACTTTAGACCAGGGGACCAGAGCCTATGGGCCCTTTATGGTACACTACTTTAGACCAGGGGACCAGAGCCTCTGTTCCCTTTTATGGTACACTACTTTAGACCAGGAGACCAGAGCCTCTGTTCCCTTTATGGGGCACTACTTTAGACCAGGGGACCAGAGCCTCTGTTCCCTTTATGGTACACTACTTTAGACCAGGGGACCAGAGCCTCTGTTCCCTTTTATGGTACACTACTTTAGACCAGGGGACCAGAGCCTCTGTTCCCTTTTATGGTACACTACTTTAGACCAGGGGACCAGAGCCTCTGTTCCCTTTATGGGGCACTACTTTAGACCAGGGGACCAGAGCCTCTGTTCCCTTTATGGTACACTACTTTAGACCAGGGGACCAGAGCCTCTGTTCCCTTTATGGTACACTACTTTAGACCAGGAGACCAGAGCCTCTGGGCCCTTTTATGGTACACTACTTTAGACCAGGGGACCAGAGCCTCTGTTCCCTTTATGGTACACTACTTTAGACCAGGAGACCAGAGCCTCTGTTCCCTTTATGGGGCACTACTTTAGACCAGGGGACCAGAGCCTATGGGCCCTTTATGGTACACTACTTTAGACCAGGGGACCAGAGCCTCTGTTCCCTTTTATGGTACACTACTTTAGACCAGGAGACCAGAGCCTCTGTTCCCTTTATGGTGCACTACTTTAGACCAGGGGACCAGAGCCTCTGTTCCCTTTATGGTACACTACTTTAGACCAGGGGACCAGAGCCTCTGTTCCCCTTTATGGTACACTACTTTAGACCAGGGGACCAGAGCCTCTGTTCCCTTTATGGTACACTACTTTAGACCAGGAGACCAGAGCCTCTGTTCCCTTTATGGGGCACTACTTTAGACCAGGGGACCAGAGCCTCTGTTCCCTTTATGGTACACTACTTTAGACCAGGGGACCAGAGCCTCTGTTCCCTTTTATGGTACACTACTTTAGACCAGGGGACCAGAGCCTCTGTTCCCTTTTATGGTACACTACTTTAGACCAGGGGACCAGAGCCTCTGGGCCCCTTTATGGTACACTACTTTAGACCAGGGGACCAGAGCCTCTGTTCCCCTTTATGGTACACTACTTTAGACCAGGGGACCAGAGCCTATGGGCCCTAGTCAAAAGTAGTGTACCATTAGGGATTAAATAGGGTGCCAGTGCCAACTGGGAGGCACTAGCCTGAGTTCCAGGGTAAATTGGACAGTAATTAGTAACTCCCTGGAAATGGATCCGATTCAGAAATTCAGACATGATTAACCCCCACAGTGCCAAAGAGCGATAAGGAGAGAATGATGAAAGCCTATTGACGGATCCTTTCCTCTTCACATCAACATAACCTGCTCATAATTACAGACCGACATTCAGCATGGTTTGCATGTCATCATTCAGCATGGTTTGCATGTCATCATTCAGCATGGTTTGCATGTCATCATTCAGCATGGTTTGCATGTCATCATTCAGCATGGTTTGCATGTCATCATTCAGCATGGTTTGCATGTCATCATGGGTAAAGTATGCCTCCCTGATGAAGGCCAAGAGCCAAACCATGGTTTTACTTTTAACAATAAAGCTTTTTAATGAACTTCCTCTGTACTCTTGACTTCAGTTTGCTCCTCTATTCAGGAAGCGGCAGTGTTTCCAGCCCTACTATTATTAATGTCCCTTGGTTGAAGGGAGAGGTAGCGCCAGTGTTTCCAGCCCTACTATTATTAATGTCCCTTGGTTGAAGGGAGAGGTAGCGGCAGTGTTTCCAGCCCTACTATTATTAATGTCCCTTGGTTGAAGGGAGAGGTAGCGCCAGTGTTTCCAGCCCTACTATTATTAATGTCCGTTGGTTGAAGGGAGAGGTAGCGCCAGTGTTTCCAGCCCTACTATTATTAAATGTCCCTTGGTTGAAGGGAGAGGTAGCGGCAGTGTTTCCAGCCCTACTATTATTAAATGTCCCTTGGTTGAAGGGAGAGGTAGCGCCAGTGTTTCCAGCCCTACTATTATTAATGTCCCTTGGTTGAAGGGAGAGGTAGCGGCAGTGTTTCCAGCCCTACTATTATTAAATGTCCCTTGGTTGAAGGGAGAGGTAGCGCCAGTGTTTCCAGCCCTACTATTATTAATGTCCCTTGGTTGAAGGGAGAGGTAGCGGCAGTGTTTCCAGCCCTACTATTATTAATGTCCCTTGGTTGAAGGGAGAGGTAGCGCCAGTGTTTCCAGCCCTACTATTATTAATGTCCCTTGGTTGAAGGGAGAGGTAGCGCCAGTGTTTCCAGCCCTACTATTATTAATGTCCGTTGGTTGAAGGGAGAGGTAGCGGCAGTGTTTCCAGCCCTACTATTATTAATGTCCCTTGGTTGAAGGGAGAGGTAGCGGCAGTGTTTCCAGCCCTACTATTATTAATGTCCGTTGGTTGAAGGGAGAGGTAGCGGCAGTGTTTCCAGCCCTACTATTATTAATGTCCCTTGGTTGAAGGGAGAGGTAGCGGCAGTGTTTCCAGCCCTACTATTATTAATGTCCCTTGGTTGAAGGGAGAGGTAGCGCCAGTGTTTCCAGTCCTACTATTATTAATGTCCCTTGGTTGAAGGGAGAGGTAGCGCCAGTGTTTCCAGCCCTACTATTATTAATGTCCCTTGGTTGAAGGGAGAGGTAGCGCCAGTGTTTCCAGCCCTACTATTATTAATGTCCGTTGGTTGAAGGGAGAGGTAGCGGCAGTGTTTCCAGCCCTACTATTATTAATGTCCGTTGGTTGAAGGGAGAGGTAGCGGCAGTGTTTCCAGCCCTACTATTATTAATGTCCCTTGGTTGAAGGGAGAGGTAGCGGCAGTGTTTCCAGCCCTACTATTATTAATGTCCCTTGGTTGAAGGGAGAGGTAGCGCCAGTGTTTCCAGTCCTACTATTATTAATGTCCCTTGGTTGAAGGGAGAGGTAGCGCCAGTGTTTCCAGCCCTACTATTATTAATGTCCCTTGGTTGAAGGGAGAGGTAGCGGCAGTGTTTCCAGCCCTACTATTATTAATGTCCCTTGGTTGAAGGGAGAGGTAGCGGCAGTGTTTCCAGCCCTACTATTATTAATGTCCCTTGGTTGAAGGGAGAGGTAGCGGCAGTGTTTCCAGCCCTACTATTATTAATGTCCCTTGGTTGAAGGGAGAGGTAGCGCCAGTGTTTCCAGCCCTACTATTATTAATGTCCCTTGGTTGAAGGGAGAGGTAGCGGCAGTGTTTCCAGCCCTACTATTATTAATGTCCCTTGGTTGAAGGGAGAGGTAGCGGCAGTGTTTCCAGCCCTACTATTATTAATGTCCGTTGGTTGAAGGGAGAGGTAGCGGCAGTGTTCCCAGCTCTTTGCACAGTAGGCCTCTAGGTTGAAATAGATAGGCCTAGTTTAGAGACTGGGGGGATCTGAGGGTCATTCCAAATCCAACATGCACTACTAAAGGCCATGCAGCACAGTTCTCAAAGTTGTGGTTGTTGTTGTAGATAAAACACAACTGACTTCATAAATCAGGAGACAAATACCAACTTATTCTCAATCACAATTCCCCCTTCACAGAGGAGGGACCCTGTTAAATTCATAGCCGTGATGATCTGTGGCTTCCTTGATAGATGTGAAAGTTTTTCCCTAACCCAGACAGCTAAGCTGATGTGTCAGTGTCTTATGGTAGGTGAGGAAGCTCATGGATGAAGCCTAGGTCTGTTGATGACAAGCGGATTTTAGATCGGATACACTGTATACAGTGAGGGGAAAAAAGTATTTGATCCCCTGCTGATTATGTACGTTTGCCCACTGACAAAGACATGATCAGTCTATAATTTTAATGGTCGTTTTATTTTAACAGTGAGAGACAGAATAACAACAAAAAAATCCAGAAAAACGCATGTCAAAAATGTTATAAATTGATTTGCATTTTAATGAGGGAAATAAGTATTTGACCCCCTCTCAATCAGAAAGATTTCTGGCTCCCAGGTGTCTTTTATACAAGTAACGAGCTGAGATTAGGAGCACTCCTAATCTCAGCTTGTTACCTGTATAAAAGACAACTGTCCACAGAAGCAATCAATCAATCAGATACCAAACTCTCCACCATGGCCAAGACCAAAGAGCTCTCCAAGGATGTCAGGGACAAGATTGTAGACCTACACAAGGCTGGAATGGGCTACAAGACCATCGCCAAGCAGCTTGGTGAGAAGGTGACAAAAGTTGGTGCGATTATTCGCAAATGGAAGAAACACAAAAGAACTGTCAATTTCCCTCGGCCTGGGGCTCCATGCAAGATCTCACCTCGTGGAGTTGCAATGATCATGAGAACGGTGAGGAATCAGCCCAGAACTACACGGGAGGATCTAGTCAATGATCTCAAGGCAGCTGGGACCATAGTCACCCAGAATACAATTGGTAACACACTACGCTGTGAAGGACTGAAATCCTGCAGCGTCCGCAAGGTCCCCCTGCTCAAGAAAGCACATATACAGGGCCGTCTGAAGTTTGCCAACGAACATCTGAATGATTCAGAGGAGAACTGGGTGAAAGTGTTGTGGTCAGATGAGACCAAAACCGAGCTCTTTGGCATCAACTCAACTCGCCGTGTTTGGAGGAGGAGGAATGCTGCCTATGACCCCAAGAACACCATCCCCACCGTCAAACATGGAGGTGGAAACATTATGCTTTGGGGGTGTTTTTCTGCTAAGGGGACATGACAACTTCACCGCATCAAAGGGACGATGGACGGGGTCATGTACCGTCAAATCTTGGGTGAGAACCTCCTTCCCTCAGCCAGGGCATTGAAAATGGGTCATGGATGGGTATTCCAGCATGACAATGACCCAAAACACACGGCCAAGGCAACAAAGGAGTGGCTCAAGAAGAAGCACATTAAGGTCCTGGAGTGGCCTATCTGTGGAGGGAGCTGAAGGTTCGAGTTGCCAAACGTCAGCCTCGAAACCTTAATGACTTGGAGAAGATCTGCAAAGAGGAGTGGGACAAAATCCCTCCTGAGATGTGTGCAAACCTGGTGGCCAACTACAAGAAACGTTTGACTTCTGTGATTGCCAACAAGGGTTTTGCCACCAAGTACTAAGTCATGTTTTGCAGAGGGCTCAAATACTTATTTCCCTCATTAAAATGCAAATCAATTTATAACATTTTTGACATGCGTTTTTCTGGATTTTGTTGTTGTTATTCTGTCTCTCACTGTTCAAATAAACCTACCATTAAAATTATAGACTGATCATGTCTTTGTCAGTGGGCAAACGTACAAAATCAGCAGGGGATCAAATACTTTTTTCCCTCAATGTAACTACAGTGCGATATGAACACAACAAGACAAAGAGACAGTCTCTCAGACCTAGTCTAGCTAATGGTTTGCATTATCCAAATCAAGAACAGAAACGGTGCAGCATTCACAGTGACGTCAGAGACCTCTCAGAAGGCACAACAACAAATCATCAGGTCTGTGTCTGGGAAGGAACATATGATCTACAGGCCAGGACATTATGTCCTGTTCTGTTATAGTGTGCAGATTGCAGAGGGACAACCCAGGCTACTATGACCAGGCATCTCAGACAGGGCTATGACAGCCTACTTATTGATACTCATGAGTTATTAACCACATATTAGGCCTACATTGACAATAGTGTAAAGGCTATTCCTATTAAAATGACAACTCAATGACAAATTCAACAATGAGGAAATGAATTGTCACACCACTCCTTACATGAATCCAGTTAGGGCTGAGAGGCACTGCCCTCTGCAGCTTCTTCTAGGTGCTTCCCTAACCCAACATGACTCACTGATGGTGTAATCTAGAGAAGATTATGGCACACAAAGTAACCGTGATGAGTGCAAGGATCACGCCCCTTAACCAGTGGCATGATACACCTGTGTGGATCACACCATACTGTGAATCACGCCATACGCCTAAACAGGTTTACAAAGCCTTACTTTTAAATGAATGGAGACTAACTGGTATTCAGTAGATACAATACTTTCTCTCTTCCCATTAGAGGCATCATGTCCATTACATGTTGTTGTTGTTTCTATGTAATACAACTAGCCACCTACCAATTTTATTAAGTTAACTTTAGCTAGCCCAGATAGGTTCCCAATCTCCCAACCTCATAACAAGCTACGAAGAAGCCATTTCAGGCTATCAATGAGCACGGTTACATACACACAATAACGCGATTATTGTGGATAGTCATGTTAATATAATAGTTTGTTTAAAACGTTTACATGCTTTACAAGAATAATTATTTCCCTAATAATCCTGTTTACATGGACACATCTGAAATCAGGCTACCGATGGGACTTTTGATAAATGCAGAAAATCGCCAATGAAAATAAACGTTGTACTGTACTTTGATTCAACTCATGTATTATATTGAATGTAGGCTACCTATTCTGTGTGTGTGTTCGTGTGTTTAAAATAGCCTTGGCTGAAAGGGTAGACTACCGTCAGTGTAGGCCTACTGGGGGGTAAACGCCGTTTACCCACCTTTTTCAGAAAAATGAATTAAAAGTATAATGGAGCGTTAGAGAGTGATCAGAGTTTACCACTACACACTGGCTAACGGTAGACCGGTTGGAAGTTCATGGTAATACACACTGTTGCCTAGTGGAGTAAATTGACCGTGTGTGTTCGGGTGACCATCCCGTTTTTCCCAGGACACTTTCAGCCCCATTTCAGGTGTCTCGACTTTTCAGGCTACAAAAAGGTGAATTTGTCATCAAGACATTAATTAATGTAGGTCTAATCAACGGCAATCGTTTTGGTGTTTTGTAACGGATGCCTATTTCCATTACATGCAGTTTTGATGCTGGAATTATTTTGGAGTGGACGAACATGCACAGGTAGCCTACTTTTTAAAGTTTTTTATTTGGACAATCAGATGAAAATATCATGACTGGTTGTGCTCATGCCACATTAAAAAAGGTAATACATTTTTACTGTTTAAATTACTATTACAATCTTGTGCACTCAATACAGAGACCCCCTCTCTTCGAAGGTCGTGGTGTAATTCGCACTCTGTTGTGGTTAAATATACGGGCTGGACATGCAGATAAATGTAAATCAGATAAATGTAAATCAGATCAATGAAAAGCCGGTTTTTGCTGGGATCTCAGGACTGATATGGTTAAACGTTTCAACGTGTCGTTGTAGCTTGCCTGCTAGCGTTTGAGAACTGAGTTAACTCAAGGTTAGCTGCTAGCTAGTTAAGTAGTATTAGGGATTTATTATTCTTCTAAACTGATAGGATGACTAACTTAGAAAGAATGCATTCTTGACTGGGCTAATGTAGGCTGTGACACCTGGCAAGGCTGTGATTGATGTGAAGAGAAGATAAGGATTGTGTCTTCAAATACAAGACTATAATGGTTCATTGTGATCTATGAGTCTTCCTTTGACATGGGAATGATGTCTAAGGGAGCTGGCTCTTCTCACTATGACAGGTTGTTATGATAATCTTGTGCCTGCTTGGAGTGTGTAACAAAGGGCGCCAAAGAGATGAGACCAACCCCCTGCATCAACGTATTGGCTGAGAAAGTTTAAACTGCTCAAGTCTTTACTCTAATTGGCCAGCAGAGAAGTGGGAAACTTCCTCTGTCAGAGTATTTGGGTATTGTTTCTAAAGCAATGAGTTAGTTCTCTGGAATGTCCTGCGAGGCATATCAGAGAGCCCGTATATACGAAACATCATATTTACCATTGAAGGTTTTTGCATTAATTAAAATAACTAGTATACCTTAGAAGTCGTGTTGACCTCTTTTGTTCCTGATACCAGATTTGAATTGACGCGACATTGACAGTAGCCAGAAGATAACTTCTAGAATATTGATATGACACGTTGTTTCCAATGTGTGGTCATTCTCTACAATTACTAACTTTATTTTGTTTAGTCATTTAGCAGACGCTCTTATCCAGAGCGACTTACAGTTAGTGAGTGCACACATTATTTTTTGTATTTTTTCATACTGGCCCCCCGTGGGAATCAAACCCACAACCCTGGCGTTGCAAACACCATGCTCTACCAACTGAGCTACATCCCTAACTAACTAACTAACTAGCTTGATAATTCGTTTGACTTGATAACTTGAGTTTGATGTCAGCTAAGGAGAAATATCTACTGTAGCTACGTTAACTAGCTAGCTAACAATCGTCGTTAAGCTATAGCATTATACTAGAATATTGTCTGTTCATTGTCACCCAACTGGCAATATTGCTATTTGAAAATATACATTTGTTAGCCACCTAGCTAGTTAAATTGGGTAACTTCTCAAACTATCTGGCATAACGTCCGAACAGGGTGTCCTTTCTGACATTACCGGCTGGCTAAATTACGGGAAGCCAAGACCAGGGTCTAATTTGACTTGTTCAGTCGTCGGTCATCTCTAACGTTAACTAGCTAACCGTTTACCTAGTTAGTGTTATCAAGCTAGCGTAGTTAGTTAGCTACTGTGTAGCTTACCTAACTAGCTGTGTCTAACCCATAACGTTAGAGGTAACAAAACAGAACTGAGTCCATAATATTAGCTAACTAGAAAGATGGCTTTAACTAAGTAAGCAAGCTTGTAAGACAGCAAATGTTTGTTTTCTGTGTTGGGTTGGCAAGTTCACTGTAGCCAACTAGCTACTGTAGTTAGCAACTACCCATAAAGCAATAAACCACCAGAGACGATGGAAATAATGTATCGGACCACCACCAACTAGCTAACCAAATAAGTTGACTAGCTAGCGACACAGAAGTAAATAGTAGCTCCCTTGCTCGCAGCCAAGCAAGAGTGAAATCCATACGATATTTTTTCACGCCAGGAATAAAAATGTTTGTTCACCTTGTTTGTTCGCTTGCGCCGTGTGTATGAAAGTAATAAATAAAACCCGCAGGAATCCTACTGATGACAAGTTAGTTTTTGTTGATGAGTGAAGAAAACTCTGTGGTGTTTCCCGGCTCGCCATGCTGCTGTGTCTCGGTATCAATGTGAAGGAGATGGAGATATACACCCCGCTATAGGACACGGAAACATCTCTCTCTACTAGCTAGACAAAGCCCCTGCTGGAAATCTCTCAGAGTGCAGTGCATATAATCATTAGAATCATTTCTTTAACTTCTATAGCGCTTTTCATAATCTACATCTCAAAATGCTTCATAAGCAAAGAACAAACAAACCAAATATAGCTGCAAGCAGCAATGAACGGGGTTCACAGGATGATAACAATAACATAAGATCAGCTGGATAACAAAGCAAGCACTCTATCTTGTAGGAACTGTCTTCCTTTATGTGTAATCATGAGTCTGAATACAACATCTGGAGTGAATCTGACGTATGGTTCATGAGGAAAATATGATTTTGAGCGTAAGCGTTACATATGCAAATAATTTGTTTCAATAGTTTCCTTGTTTTTTGGAGATATCAATACCAAATTCATTGAAGTTCATCTTAGGCACGTCCATGATAGCGATGACAAGTTTCAAATTGAAAGGCCACTGTGGAGTGGATTTACAGTGGTTCAAATACACACGTAAAATCAGATTTTTTATTTGTCAATAACTTAGCCATCTTTTGACCAATCTCTCAGCTTTTCTCAAACTAAGTAAGATATGTACCGTGGACCGACATTCCATTAGTGTCATTTGGTTTTATGGTTCATGAGAAGAAGATTTTTTGTATTTTTAGCATATTAGCACATGTGCTAATATGCATCTACTGGTATAGTGTGGCCATCTTTGAATGCATCAACGTTATTTTCTCAAACTCTTTAGGGACTATAGGGATTGTGATGAGTCCAAAGACCAAATATGGAGTGAATCTGACTTTTAGTCCATGAGAAGACTTTTTTATGATTATTTTAAGCATTAGCGTTACGTAGTCAAAAAAGTGAATTGTTAATAGTTTATTAAGATATCAGTGCCAAACTTAACATGGTTCATCAGTTTCAAGTTGATGTACCATAGGTCTGTCATGGGTGTTATTTGGACTTGTGTTTTTTGGTTGTTTTTTTTTGGTTCATGACATGGTTCATGACAGGAAGGTTTTTCGAAAATTCCCAAGATGGCGAAAATCTATCCTGATGGACGTTATGGGTCCTTGAGGCAAATGTGTTCAACATGAGGAAAGTGAACTACATACAAAGTTTAAAGTCTCTAGTCTAGGTTAAATGGGGCGGCAGATATGAGGGTTTAAGTGAGACTGCTTATAACAGCACCACCTATAGGCCAATCGATGCCATTCTTTTTGACCAAGTTACTCATGGCCTCTAGTTTGTGTGCCAAATAAGAAAATAAGTTACCAATCTATGCTGGAGTTGTTTGACCGTGTCAAGAAAAGAAAAGAAAAAAAGAATACAAGCAATATATTATGACAGGTCAGGCGAACCAATAGAGGCCAAGCCGTTGAATGTTGCATCCTCTGCAGATGGACAGGGTCAGTTCATTGCTTGAGCGGAGGGAGCTGGTCAGAGGATGGTAAATGATGGTGAGAGAGTCTGCTGATGATCTTGTAGAGGGCAAAGCTGGAAACCAGCCTGAGTCATATAGCCACTGGACCTCTCCTCTAACACTCTGAAGCACCCACTTGGCCAGCTAGCTAGCCAAGCCTAAAAGAGTTGACCTGTCAGTCAATCTGCAAATCCGTGGCTCAAAACCACCAGATATATGCAATAAAATCTCAATGTTATCAAAACCAAAAATGTTGGTTCCAAAAACAATGGAAAAACACCTTAAAATAACTAAATAAGCACACACTTACTGGAGCACTCTTTCTAGGCTGCTACCAGTGCACCATAGCAACCGGTTCTGGGATAACTATACTTTATTATGCTTAGGGTGTGTTCGTAAATTCAATCTGGAGTGCCAGAGTGCGCTCTGGGCGTTCGTAAACTCAGAGCGTTGTCAGATTGTCTGTTCGTAAATTCAGACCGTTTCGCTCTCGGAGCGTTCAGAGCGCACACTGGACGCACTGGCGGAGGAGTAGGGTTGATCCGAGCGTCCTGTCCTAACAGCACCCAAGCTAACTGGCTAACGTTGGCTAGCTACTTCCAGACACAAATGAGAGAACATCTCACTCTGACCATTTTACTCGCCCTAGCAGAGCTGGTTAGGGTGTTTTCATGTTATCCAGAGCATTGGTGACTGCAACTGTGCTGCTGGCAACAATTTAATAACGTTTTTTTTTGCCGACGTTTACTGACACCGGCCATATTCAAGGGGTGTTGAGCGTTTGTAAATTCATCAGTTATTCTGTGCTCTGGCACACTCAGACGAGAGTGCTCTGAAATCGGAGGAGATAGCCAGGTTGAATTTACGACCGTGCCCTTAATTGTGGAAAGTAACTATTTTTCCGGTGGAACAAAGTTACTTTCGAGGTGGTGACTACAACTATTGGAATATAGGTCCCAAAAAATGACAACTTTTAAAAACTATTTGAATACATACAGATCTCAGAAAGTAACTACCTGAGTAAACTATTTGAATACAGATCTCAGAAAGTAACTACCTGTGTAAACTATTTGAATACAGACTTGAGGAAGTGACTATTTTTCTGAATGTATTGGATTGGCTGCCTTCAACTAATGGCAGGGCTGTATCTGGAACTGCATGTTGAAGATAGAAATAGAATGACTAGAGCATACACAATCTCATACACTATTCCATATTGGATCTACACAATACATTTCTACACAACACTGTAAATGTCCAGTCTCCTTAACATCTATTGCCCCAGGTGTACATAATCAAGTCAAACCAATTAACCAATGATATTTTGTACAGCACAGGAGGCTGGTGGCACTTTAATTGGGGAGGACGGGCTCGTGGTAATGGGGAGGACGGGCTCGTGGTAATGGGGAGGACGGGCTCGTGGTAATGGGGAGGACGGGCTCGTGGTAATGGGGAGGACGGGCTCGTGGTAATGGGGAGGACGGGCTCGTGGTAATGGGGAGGACGGGCTCGTGGTAATGGGGAGGACGGGCTCGTGGTAATGGGGAGGACGGGCTTGTGGTAATGGGGAGGACGGGCTCGTGGTAATGGGGAGGACGGGCTCGTGGTAATGGGGAGGACGGGCTCGTGGTAATGGGGAGGACGGGCTCGTGGTAATGGGGAGGACGGGCTCGTGGTAATGGGTAGGACGGGCTTGTGGTAATGGGGAGGACGGGCTTGTGGTAATGGGGAGGACGGGCTCGTGGTAATGGGGAGGACGGGCTCGTGGTAATGGGGAGGACGGGCTTGTGGTAATGGGGAGGACGGGCTCGTGGTAATGGGGAGGACGGGCTCGTGGTAATGGGGAGGACGGGCTTGTGGTAATGGGGAGGACGGGCTCGTGGTAATGGGGAGGACGGGCTTGTGGTAATGGGGAGGACGGGCTCGTGGTAATAGCTGGAGAAAAATAGGTGGAACGGCACCAAATGCATCAAACACATGGTTTCCAACTACTGTATGACTCTTCTAACGTGCCACTGAAAAGGTCGAAAGCTGCAATTCATTTTATGAAACCTGATAATACTGTGTAGAGTAATTCAAAGCCATTTGCCAACAGCAAGTTGGATGCTTAGCAAAAACAACTTGGAACCCATCTGAGGTACGCGTTCTTGTTTCAAACACACACTATACCCTATTTAAAGGGATAGTGTACTCAGAATACACACTAACTTGATTTTCAACCTGCCTCGGCTGTAGCTGATTCAAGGAGGCAGTTTTGGGATATTTATACTGAACAAAAATATAAATGCAACATGCAACAATTTAAAAGATTTTACTGTGTTACAGTTCATATAAGAACATCAGAAATAAATTCATTAAGCCCTAACCTATGGATTTCGAGGTACGTGGACTGGTTTAATGTTTGGTGTTCAAGGTACTTGGACTGGTTTAATGTTTGCGGTACCTGGACTGGTTAAATGTTTGCGGTACCTGGACTGGTTTAATGTTTGGCGTTCGAGGTACCTGGACTGGTTTAATGGTTGGTGTTTGATTTACCTGGACTGGTTTAATGTTTGCGGTACCTGGACTGGTTTAATGTTTGGCGTTCGAGGTACCTGGAATGGTTTAATGGTTGGTGTTTGAGGTACCTGGACTGGTTTGGTGTTTGATGTACCTGGACTGGTTTAATGCTTGGTGTTTGCGGTACCTGGACTGGTTTAATCAAATCAAATGTTATTTGCCACATGTGCCAAATACAACAGGTGTAGACCTTACAGTGAAATGCTTACTTACAAGCCCTTAACCAACAATGCAGTTTTTAAGAAAGAAAAAAAAAAAGCGTTAAGTAAAAAAAACCATAAAAATAATTAAAGAGCAGCAGCAAAATAAAATAACAGTAGGGAGGCTATATACAGGGGGGTACCGGTACCGAGTCAATGTGCAGGGGCACCGGTTAGTCCAGGTAATTGAGGTAATATGTACATATGGGTAGAGTTAAAGTGACTATGCATAGATAATAAAGAGAGTAGCAGCAGCGTAAAAATAGTGGGTTGGGGGGGGTGGTTAGAAGCTGTTAAGAAGCCTTTTGGATCTAGACTTGGCGCTCCGGCACCGCTTTCCATGCAGTAGCAGAGAGAACAGTCTATGACTAGGGTGGCTGGAGTCTTTGACAATTTTTAGGACTTTCCTCTGACACCGCCTGGTATAGAGGTCCTGGATGGCAGGAAGCTTTGCCCCAGTGATGTACTGGGCCGTACGCACTACCCTCTGTAGTGCCTTGCGGTCGGAGGCCGAGCAGTTGCCATACCAGGTGGTGATGCAACCAGTTAGGATGCTCTCGATGGCGCAGCTGTATAACTTTTTTGAGGATCTGAGGACCCATGCCAAATCTTTTCAGTCTCCTGAGGGGGAATAGGCTTTGTCGTGCCCTATTCACAACTGTCTTGGTGTGTTTGGACCATGATAGTTTGTTGGCGATGTGGACACCAAGGAACTTGAAGCTCTCAACCTGTTCCACTACAGCCCCGTCGATGAGAATGGGGGCGTGCTCAGTCCTCTTTTTTTTCCTATAGTCCACAATCATCTCCTTTGTCTTGATCACGTTGAGGGAGAGGTTGTTGTCCTGTCACCACACGGCCAGGTCTCGGACCTCCTCCCTATAGGCTGTCTCATCGTTGTCGGTGATCAGGCCTATCACTGTTGTGTCGTCTGCAAAATTAATGATGGTGTTGGAGTCGTGCCTGGCCACGCAGTCATGGGTGAACAGGGAGTACAGGAGGGGACTGAGCACGCACCCCTGAGGGGCCCCCGTGTTGAGGATCAGCGTGGCAGATGTGTTGTTACCTACCCTTACCACCTGGGGGCGGCCCGTCAGGAAGTCCAGGATCCAGTTGCAGAGGGAGGTGTTTAGTCCCAGGGTGCTTAGCTTAGTGATGAGCTTTGAGGGCACTATGGTGTTGAACGCTGAACTGTAGCCAATGAATAGCATTTTCACGTAGGCGTTCCTCTTGTCCAGGTGGGAAAGGGCAGTGTGGAATGCAATAGAGATTTAAGTACCTGGACTGGTTTAATGGTTGGTGTTTGGAGGTACGTGGACTGGTTTAATGCTTGGTGTTTGAGGTACGTGGACTGGTTTAATGCTTGGTGTTTTGGAGGTACCTGGACTGGTTTAATGTTTGTATCTTGTAACAAGGATCACTGGATCCCATTTTGCCTGTATTTCTGCTCCAGGTTCTCTGGTCCATGACTCTCACAACAGTAAAACCTGGACTCTTTCAGTCCTTAATCTATTACTGCTTTTGACACTAAGCAAGTTGCCGTGCAGTTCCTCCAACTTCCTCTAGGGAGCAGTGATGTAAAGCATTATTTTCTCAGTCACCATCAACTGTACAAACAGTATAGGACATACTACCTGTAGATTTTAATTTCATTACATTTTTGTGTGATTAATAGTAGTTTTTATCCATGTGATGACATTTAAATATGAACTTGATTCTGTAGAATATAATCACAGGAATGAACCTCCCTCTACTTCCTCTGAATATTGCATTTTGCAGAGATGGTCAGAGTTTCATCTGCTGTATTTACTGTAGGAAAACGCTATGCTGGTTTGTTGAGGTGTAATTCATAGTATGCACTGAGCTATTCAATTGCCAGCTGTTCCCACTTCATCATTCTTCTTCCTTTGTCATACAGCTCATTTCTGAAAGGGTAAGAGCAGCTGCAATATTGCTTTTCCACTTTGAATGGGTCGATTTCCACCTCCCCGTGGAAATCGAATAAGTATAATTTTTAAATAAAAAGCCAATTAAAATCTGTCAGTTTCAGCTAGAGATACAGTGGCTGTTTTTTTTTTTCATGGGCTGCATCTCAATCCACCACATCCACTGATGTGGCGGCAGGTAGCTTAGTGGTTAAGAGCGTTGTGCCAGTAACCGAAAGGTCGCTGGTTCTAATCCCAGAGCCGACTAGGTGAAAAATCTGTCGATGTGCCCTTGAGCAAGGCACTTAACCCTAATTGCTCCTGTAAGTCGCTCTGGATAAGAGCGTCTGCTAAATGACTAAAATGTAAAATGTCGGCCATCTGCTGTGGACGGTGGCAGAGCTACAGCGGTGTTTGTCAGGCCAGGAGAACATGGTGTCCTCATGGGACAACACATCCAGTCACTACAAAGATACAGAGTGGTACTCAGTAATATGTTTGTTTGTAAGTGGTTTCCTTCCTCTCCTAACTCAGTTGACGGAGAGGAAGGAAACCACTCAGGGATTTCACCATGAGGCCAATGGTGACTTTAAAACAGTTACACAGTTTAATGGCTGTAACATTGTAGTTACCCCACAATACTAACCTAATTGACAGAGTGAAAAGAAGGAAGCCTGTACAGAATAAAACTATTCCAGAACATGCATCCTGTTTGCAACAAGGCACTAAAGTAATACTGCAAATAATGTGGCAAAGCAAATATGAAGAGTGGTACTCAGTAATATGTTTGGGGCAAATCCAATACAACACAACACTTTGTATGTCCTGAATACAAAGTGTTGTGTTGTATTGGATTTGCCCCAAACATATTACTGAGTACCACTCTTCATATTTTCAAGCATAGTGGTGGCTGCATAAT